>JAOYFF010000045.1:11767487-11778180 GCA_025773925.1 Cryptomyrus ogoouensis | reverse complement strand
CCCCCCCCCCCCCACTGGCCCAGAGGAAGCGAACAGGTCAGGCGGGGAGAATAGAGGCCCTGTCTGCACCCTCCCCATCCCATCTGACAGTTACACACAATAATGCACCGTGCACTGGGATGTAAATAATAGCACTTATCTCTGGTCTGGGGTCTGGTACACGTAGCGCGACTTTGGGACCAGACTGCTAGCACCCACGTCCGAGAAGCATAAACACGGTGCACAGGTGGGGAGGGGATGTGGGCGGAGTCGAGGGACATGGAGGCTCACGATAGTGCCACCGGATCAAACCGGTTCTGTCTTCTTTCTACAAATTGCAAAAAAAGAAAAAAAAGAAAATTTGCTCATAAAAGTCCATTAAAAATACCTGAATATTAAAGGGTATCAAATAGTAATGATTTAGCCTTTGGAGGTGTGTTTGTACACAGCTTTCTCTTTCCCCCTCATGGGTATCCCATCTTACGCAGCGCCCGTGGCTGGCAGCAGTGCGCTGTGTCTTTAAGAGTTAAAGGCAAGCCCTTAGGGCAGAAATACCTATTTACTGGGCCTGTCCTGCGGCCTCAGATATTCCTGCCATCCGGTCACAGAGAGCGCTGAAGGTTGTTTAGCCCCCGAGGGTAAGGTAAAAGCAGCATGCCGGCTGTTTGTTTAACCAGTCCTCTTTTCTCAATTATCGTGATTCTGGTTTTCATGTCCCCCCCTCTTCACCCCCCCCCCCCCCCCAGTTTTTAGGTACCCGCCATTCTTTTAATCATCCTTTGGCCGAGATTCCGTCAGCGTACATTGCCAAGAGGCCAGAGAGCAGTACGCCGTGTGTATTAGCGATGTGCACGCGGCTGGCTAATCCCGCCATCTCCCAGTCATGGTGGATGGGTGTTTGCATGCTGCCCTTTGGTCTCGTGGTGTTACGATAAAGGCAGGTGTGGCCACACTTTGCCTGATCGATGTGAAGAACACCGACTACTTGCGGATGACACATCACACAGGACTCTAACCAACGCTGGGCAAATCCTGCGCCCTGGGCAATAGTGGTTTTCTGGAACACACACACGCACACATACACACACAAACACAGACCTGTACTTATATCTTTGTGGGGACCATCCATTTATTTCTATGGAGAATCCCAACATGACAAACTTAACCCCTACCAGCCCTAACCTTAACCAAAATACGAGACTTTTTGCTTATTCATTATATTCCCGTATGGTTCGCCATGATGTATGATAAAGCTAATCAACACACACACACACACAAACACACACATCCCCAGGCTTCTCTACCCACACGAGATGCATGTCAAACAGAGATGCATCCCATCGCAAGATTAAAAAACTGTCCATTAGGCCACCATATTTTGCAATGAAACTGTTGTGATAATGGCAAGATTAATGTAGAAAGAGGGATGTTATCAAAACGGGAAATCTGAGAGTCTTCTTTTCCAAGCGTGCAATCATTCTGCTAGTTGTCAAACGAGTACAGTTCGACTTATTTTGAAAGCAACCCACACTTCCTGGTGATAGACATTTTTTTTAACCTCTTTTTTTCCCAAAAGCATTATTGAATAGCTTGTTTCCGCTATTGCCTTTGCTCCTGGTAAGTTTTATAATTAATAGAATCTTCTAGAAAAAAGTACAGGTGTTCTGGTAAAGAATTTCGTAAAGGTTGCAGCTGTGGGGTTGGAACATCCCTGCCAAGGTTGTGAAATGCTGTAACTCTGTTCAGGTACAAGTCAGGATTGGTATGTTTCCCTGGAACACTTATCAAAAGTTATATCAAAAAGTTTATAGAAATGGAATTTAATGTTCCCTTGCTCTTTAGAAGAAGAACTGCCTTTAGGCAACGAACGCTGTTTTATGTATTTGTTTTGAAGATGTTTCTCATTTTGCCTCATAGCTTTTAATGAGCAAAATATTATTCTTAAACACACCACTTTTCAGGTAGCTCTCGATTAGATTTGACTATGCGGCCCATTCAGACATCCTGACTGTGACTGCTAGTTGGCTTTGGTGGACGTCTAGCGGGATTGTGAAAGTGTAAATACTGGTGTTGATCAGTCAGGCCCAGACGATGACATCAGGTGTGGTGTAGTAGTGTCCGTGTGGTTTGCACGCTCTCACTATGCTTGTGAGGGTCCTCCTTCAAGTGCTGATGCTCTGTGCTCTGATGTGCTCTCATTCAAGCCCTCTGATACCTGTCACCACACCCATGCCAGGCAAAAAGACTTCATTAAAAAGGCCACAAGGATTATCTGCATGGTGCAGTGGCTCGGTGAGAATCACCGTTGCCTCACACCTCGCATGGACACAAGGGACTGCATTGTGTGAATCAGCCTGTCTGTAGCACTAAGGTGTGACTTCATAGGTCTGTGTCAGGATGATGCCCGCATCTGTCAGTCATGCAGCAATGACCTAGGGAGCTTCACCCATATCCTGTTAGTTTATGCACAACCCATGCAAGACTTCCAACCAACCAATCAGCCGTGATTCTGTCAGGTGTTATTTTCCACCATTGTTAAAATGATTTTTTGAGCTCTTACTCATCGTGTGTTTTTTTTTTAGAGATAATTTGGATCATGGCACCTCTTCAGTAAAAGGACAGGATATTGGGGAGGGGGGCGAGGGGGGGGGGGTGACAGCATTAAATGTACATTTCTTGTGAGTCCTGAACAGTCTGATAAGACTAAACACCCTCCAACACAACAGCTTTCAAAGGTGACTCAGTTTTGAGCGGGACTATAATCACAGGCTAAGCCTTAACTCCTTCAGCTCCAGATAGCATCTGGAATGCAGTGAGTCCACCAATCAGTCCCAGGAGTAACACCTGTCTGTAGCACATTTTTTTATTCTGGTGTGGGGCCAGTTTTAAACCCTGTGGACAGTTTGTTTGAGAGTGGGGGCTTTTGAATGATCTCCAGGTGACAGCACGTAGCTAGGTAGGGATCTGATGAGCGGGATCTGATGAGCGGGATCTGATGAGCGGGATCTGCCTCCATCTAACTCTGTCTTTACACATTCCTCAGCAGTGTGCCCAGCCTAGCACCTGACTGACAAAAAAAAAAAACAATTCTTTGGCTGATAAACGTCCTGTTGTCATCTCCTGTCTGCGAAAACGTTTCTTGGAACTTGACATCCATGTCATCCACCTCCCTGCCAAATGGTTCCTTACTCCAAGTTCAGGAGCATGGCCACGTTTGTTGTGGTAAAGTTGTGGAAAATTCCTCAGGCTTCTCCTCAGACGACCCCATAAATTAAAGAAACATATTTCCTGCTGTTGTAAGTTCCAAGAAGTCGTCCTCGTTTGGGCAATATGTTATTATTTGTTATTTGCCCCAAGGCACCATGGGAATTTCCACTTTGTATCTGTGGGGCGGTAAGTAGCTTAGAGCAATGCTTCCCAACCCAGTCCTTGGGAACCCATAGGCAGTCCACTTTTTTGCTCCCTCCCAGACAGTTCACATTTTTGCTCCCTCCCAGGAAGCAAAAACGTGGACTGTCTGTGGGTTCTTGCGGACTGGATTGGGAAACACTGGCCTAGAGTACTTATTGTCCAACAGTTTCATCCCAGTCCCAGGAACTGGGTGTTGGGCCTGTAGGTTCTACGGGTTTTGGAGGTTGTATCTGTCACTATAACCCTGTCCCCCACCCCACAGTACTCCACAGAGCTGAAGAAGCTGTACTGCCAGATCGCCAAGACCTGTCCCATCCAGATCAAAGTACTGACCGCACCTCCGCAGGGCGCCATCATCCGCGCCATGCCAGTCTACAAAAAGGCAGAACATGTGACAGAGGTGGTGAAGCGCTGCCCCAACCACGAGCTGAGCCGCGAGTTTAACGATGGTGAGCCGGCCCACCCCCCCACTCTTACCAATGGGGGGGTCCGTTTATTCATTACTGCCACCAGGAGTGTTACTTGAGGTTGATTTTAATGAACATGAAGGAGAAAACACTATTTAAACTAATTAGTGTACATTTATTTGAGGGGGGGGGGGGTTCTTAGGGAGATTAAAGCTGACTAAATCAGTCAAAGCAATGCCCCCAACTGCTACACAGAACTGACTTAAATCAAGTAGATACATTTGTTTTATTATTCTATGATTAGCAGTTAAATAGTGCTGTAATTACTGCTCTTCCAGGTCAAATGGCTCCTCCCAGTCACCTGATTCGAGTGGAGGGAAACAGCCACGCCCAGTACGTCGAGGACTCCATAACAGGCCGCCAGAGTGTCTGGGTCCCTTACGAGCCGCCCCAGGTATGACCCGCCACACCTCCAGCATGTCAGCACCTTCTCGCTCTGCCTCGGCCACCAACACGCAGCCGGTCACATGGCCTAGCCCCGCACTGGTCACATGGCCTAGCCCCGCTCTGGTCACATGGCCTAGCCCCGCGCTGGTCACATGGCCTAGCCCCGCGCTGGTCACATGGCCTAGCCCCGCTCTGGTCACATGGCCTAGCCCCGCCCGGTTACCATTGCTGGATTTAGACCTGGGTTCAACTTTATTTGACTGCAGACAATCTCCAAAACACTTGGCTGTTTTAATCATACTATTTGTGTTGACTACGGCTCCAGGCCTTCAAAGTCATGTTAAACAGCAAGCCTGGAACCCATGAGATCAGTCTCGGCGCCTTGAGTGGCTGACTCTTCAGATGACTCGTCCATCCCATACTATAGCTTTGCTCTTAAGTACCACACCTCCACATTAACCCTTCGTTGTCCATTCTGCTGCCTTCCGCCACAGGTGGGCACCGAGTTTACGACCATCCTATACAACTTCATGTGCAACTCCAGCTGCGTGGGCGGCATGAACAGGAGGCCCATCCTCATTATTGTTACCCTGGAGACCAGAGAGTAAGTTACACCCATCATCCAATCAAACGCACTGACACATGACCTATGATTGTGAGGCACACAGCAATACAGATGTTTGCAACAATTTGGATGCCCTGCCTTCTTGGAGAGTGGAAAGCAGATCAGAACCATCTCTTACCTGCGACAGTAATGCTATAAGTAAATAAAATGTATATTTTATTTTTAATATTTTGTATATATATATATATATTAAGATATGCAAAATGAAAATAATCAATATATGTTAGTAATATTAAGGTTATTAACAGTGTAACACAGGTTAATATGCACAAAGAAATACAAGATTCGTGGTAATATTATGACTTTGTTTATCAGGCAGTAATATCAGAAGCTGAGGTAGACCTAATTCATCATAGGACACTGTCTAACAGTCTTGCTCTACATACGCGACACCAGCTTCTGGCATCAGTGTCTAATGTGCGCAACGCTTCCCCTAGTGGTCAGGTGCTGGGCCGCAGGTGCTTCGAGGCCCGGATCTGCGCCTGCCCCGGACGGGACCGCAAGGCGGACGAGGACAGTATCCGCAAGCAGCACGTGACGGACGGGACAAAGAGCGGTGAGGGTAAGAACCGTCAGGGGTGGAGCAGGAGGCGTGGGGGGAGGGACGTGGAGACCCCTGATCCTTACTGACCATGCCTGTTGCTCACCCTCAGCGTTCCACAAGACCTCGCACAACATCCAGTTGCCTTCCATCAAGAAAAGGCGAGCTACAGACGATGAGACGTTCTGCCTGGCGGTTAGTCTGCTGCTTCCGTCTGCCTCAGCACTCTCTACGTACCCCAGGAGTGCAGGAATGTACAAATACACATAACATAATTTTACCAAGATCAACAACTAGTTTAACACTGATATTTGGAACTTTGCATATTATTGATATCACTTTTACAATGATATTCTGTCTCTCTTTGTTTTAGATTAAAGGGCGTGAGATCTATGAATTTCTGGTGAAAATTAAGGAGTCCCTGGAGCTGATGCAGTTCGTGCCCCAGCAGACTATTGAGGCATACAGG
The DNA here is from genome assembly GCA_025773925.1 of Cryptomyrus ogoouensis. Classification (NCBI taxonomy): domain Eukaryota; kingdom Metazoa; phylum Chordata; class Actinopteri; order Osteoglossiformes; family Mormyridae; genus Cryptomyrus; species Cryptomyrus ogoouensis. The sequence goes on along the minus strand of JAOYFF010000045.1, from coordinate 11,772,301 downwards.
CAGCAGCAGCAGAATCTGATCCAGAAACAGTGAGTATTCAGCATATTTCTTGAAGACAATCTGCTAGAGTCAGCCATGTCACATGGTAATATTCTGGGTTTCCTGATTGGTTGCCTCCGATTGGGATTTTAGTTGACTGGTCTCTGTCTGGGGAGGGTGGACATACTTTTTTTGACCACCTTGATACCTCACAGTTGCCTGGAGGTTGATAGCTGTAGCAGTGAAACATATAATGCCTCTCAATTCAGTGCTATCTAACCTGCATGACCTGAAGTTCCGAGAAATCACCTTAGCAGGAATGTATCTTACAAAGGGTTGGTTTGGAGATGAGCCATGTCAGAATGAAAGCCCCATGATGTTGACCTTGTATAAACAATACCTCCAGAGGAGAAGTTAATCATAACTCAACAGAAAAGATGTTTGGCCTGGCGCGCAGATTTCAATTTCATTTTTCCCCCTCACTTTTGCTCCCTGTAGACCTTTGAGTTATGTGTTGATCTGAAACGGCATGGTGGAGAGCACAGACCTCCCTAAAGACCTGACCGAAAACATACTTGCAGCTTCATGGAGCAAAAAAACAAGTTATACAATGTTTACCAAGCCCATGTCACTCATACAAGCTGCATCTAACTCTCACTTAGTTGCCCAAGGAGGTAAAGTAGGGAGGTTCTTAAGAAGAAAATAGAACCTTTAAATGATATATTTGTGGTCTGACAATTATTGTTTGCAATCATTCTTTCACACACAAACACACACGCGCGCACACACACACACTCACAAAAAGATTGCAGACATCTGCTGACACGAACTCAACATTTTCCAAGATCTGCACTCCATTTTTTCCTTTCTAAGGTATTTCCCCCCTTAAAACTCCTCTGTTTTAGTCAACTGTGGAGATGCCTTGATCTTGGCTCAGTATCTCCCTGACTGCAACACTCAGTCCAAGGTGTTACATGGCTTGTAGAAATGACTGGGTGAGAATTTATGAATACCTAAGCTCTAAGAGAGATCTCACACTCGCGGTTTGAGCAGCAAGCCAAATGGGCAGCGTAGGTTTGGGAGCGAGAGTCTCTTTGTGCTTTGTCAGATTTCTCGCTGGTTCGACACCTGTTTCTACAGTCCGATTCTTTAATTAAAATCTCTGCTCACCAGCCCATTGTGCCAGAGCGGGCTGTAGTATCAGCGTCTGCTTGCACCCCCTTCCGTCTCCATAATTTATTGCTTAAACCTTAAAAGGAACCCGCTCGATCTTTGCAGGGAACCCTGTTTACTCGTGCCAGCTGGTAAACATGTTCTGACAAACTGAAGGCAGCTCTTTTGTGTCTTCGTTGGTGTCTTCGTTTTTGCCAGTTAAAATAAATTACGAAAAAGACGTTCCCCTAAAATACATATTTTTTAAAATCAAGGTCAGATTTAGATGTGCAGATTCAGATTTAGTGCAGAGGCTCAATTTTTGTGAAATACTGACATCCTTTGGTGATTGACGGTATTGCACGTCAACTTTCTAATGAGACAGTAGCACCGATTTAATCGATGAAAGATCGTATGTAATAGAACTGGGAAACTTGTTAATGCACGATATCATTTTGCATGAAATATATACGTATATGCAGTGAAACATGCAGAAAGATCCGGGAACAGTGCTTGGGAACAACATCTATCTGATTGCGTTTGATTCTCGTTACACCAGTTTTCTAAACTGAAAGAGAAATCCTTTGGTAAACAGAGTAAATATATACTGTACCTGATACCTGCGGCAGGTGTGACACTGAAGCAAATGATCGAACGAATGAGTCGGTCGAGATTTCTAGGTTGCGGTCAGGCGACCTATTTTTCGCTTGGATTTTTGAGAACCTTATGGTAGCTTTTCACGCAGTTTACGACCGCGTTTGTGCATTACACCAGGGCATAACAGGAGTTTCAGTGTGTCCAGTTTATTTTAACAATTCATTTTAGGTTTGCGTATAACTATATATGCATGTAGTCTGGCACATCCAAAACCTGCTATGTTTGTCTACGCAAAAAGACACCTCAGAAATCAAATGTATTATAGGATGGTAAAAACTTATGTTCTTATGTTCGGATACTGGCAGGAAAAAAAATCAAGTGAGATTTGTCAATTTTAATCTCACTAATAGTACTAATAATAATGATACTGCATAACAATTTTGATGAGATTTGAAAAACGGTGCAAAGCTTTTGCTTTTATTACAACATAACCATTAGTCTGACCCCTTGAAAATTTATGGGATTGGAGTCAATGAGTTAAGCTCATAATTCACCAGAGAAATCACAAATCTCGCAAACGGCTTCATTTATTTTATCCGGCCTGTGCTCCTTGGCTAATGAGATCACTTTACTTACAGCATTAAGTCTTAGACCTTTTGTTTGTGAATTTTTACATTTCTGGTCATCTGCTGCATCTTGAAATGGCTCCTTATCCTTTATGTTGTTGTTGTTGTTGTCATTCTTGTTGATGTCATAGCACAACTCTGCACTGTAAAAATGAAAATAATAATAATAATTTGTACCGATTTCATAGACATGTCACATGTGGGAAGCTGCCACTCCCACTGAGGCTGTATGACGCCAATGGGCTTAGTTTGCCAGTTAGGGTCTATTTGTGTGATCAGTTCATCCGCTGCCCTCTGTCTGCCGAGGGAAGTAACCGGCACCTCCATCCCTCCCATCTGGCCCAGGAACTCCATGCCCGCCCAGCCGGCGTTCCCGTCCAGCTCCCCCCCGCACGGCAAGGTGAATAAACTCCCCTCCGTCAGCCAGCTCATCAATCACCAGCCACGGGGATCCCTCACGCCATCAAGCATGCCTGGGGGGCTCACCGACAGTAAGTATCCGATTCTGACCCCCCCCCCGAGAGATGTTGGGTGCACGGCTTCTCGACTCCAACCAATGGGATGCAGCGTGTGCAGGCGTATGTGCCATCAAATGCTCTCATTGGATACTAATCAGGTGACGTCACTACAGGAAAGGCAGTGCTATTTGTCTTTCACAAATGACTCACTTTTCACATTTAGATAGAGACAAACGTTCTTTGTACTGAGTAATGAATTCCGTAATGGACAATAACTGAACGTCCCGCAGTGAGGTGACTTGAACTTCCCAGCCTGTACTCACTCACCCTGCTGTAACAGTCATTCTCACAATCTCGCTCTGAGATGAGCAGGCCATTAGGTAACACATATATAGTCTGACACATTAGCTAACACATGCGTTGAGTGTCAGGCTTCACCTGCCAGAGCTTAACACCGATAAAAGTTCATTAAATGGGGTATTTTCTTATTTTGAGGCGCTTTGCACTCTTGCACCGGTGTTTCCCACCCGCTGGTCCTCCTGGTTCCTCCCGCCTTGGTTTGCTGTATGTAAGCGGGTCGTCCCACTTGTTCTGAGCGTGGGGGTGGTTTCTTTTCTTCTCTGCAGTATCCCCCATCATGGGTACGCATCTCCCCATGGGCCCGGACATGGGCGCCCTGAGCCCCACCCACATCATGCAGCCTCAGCTGCCAATGGTGACCGCCTCCCACTGCACGCCACCCCCACCATATCCCATCGACACCAGCATCTCCAGGTAACGGCGCCGGTACTCCCGTGCCAGAACCTGATTACTGCTCGGATTACCTGTCGTAGACCAAGCCACTATCTCAATATACAAATTTAACGCACGACACGCCCTGTGAGCTGATCTCCACTATCTAATTGGATTTGCTTCTAACATATCATTCAGCTCATCATGTTTCATATAACGCCTGCCTATCTCAGTTATGAAAAATACATCTGACACTTTCCAGACGGTGGCTGGTTTATAAAAAAAAAAAAAAAAAACACATAAATCTGTATTTTCTACTGGAACAATTTGTGTTATACTTACAATACAGCAGAGAATCGCGAAGCTCTCAAAGCTGACTATTTTTGGTAAATTCCTCACTTAAGTAATTAATTCACTTAATTTACAGCAATAAGCCTTGAACCTTTTGTTCATAAGTTCTAATCCCTTTATCATCTGCTGTGTGATTTGATAAAGATCAAAGTCAGCAACTGCTTTAGGGTATTTCAGTTCTACTATATTATAATTAAAAATGAATAATTAATAGTTGTTACTTTGTTGCATGGTCTATACTTTAATCAGAAGTGTGATTGAGATAAACATAGGTGGTTGATTGTGGGTTATTTTTGTGACGCCTGCAGCTTCCTGGTGAGGCTGGGCTGTTCTTCCTGCCTGGAATATTTCACGGCACAGGGCCTGACTAACATCTATCAGATCGAGAACTACGCCATGGAGGTGAGGCCCTGCCCATCTCACGGCCAACACTGGCAGGACAGAGATGCGATGGCCGCCGTCCAGTGCAGGGGACAGCGCGTAGCCGAAGCCTAATGTGCTGTGTGCTGTGTGTGCGTAGGATCTCTCTCGGCTGAAAATCCCCGCCGAGTTCCAGCACGTCATCTGGAAGGGCATCCTGGACCATCGGCAGGCATCCGAATTCTCGTCCCCGCTGCAAATCCTGCGGCCGGTCTCCTCCTCCTCCTCGGCCCCATCGTCCGCGGCGGTGGGCGTGGCCTCTGGAGAGACTCGGGGGGAGCGTGTCATCGACGCCGTGCGCTTCACGCTCAGGCACACCATCTCCATCCCGCCGCGCGACGACTGGAGCGACTTCCCCTTTGACACGGACACCCGTCGCAGCAAGCAGCGCATCAAAGAGGAGGGCGAGTGAGAGAGCCCCCCCCCCCCTCCTCATCCCCCCTCCCCCCTCCCCTCCCCCCCTCCCCCACCCCAACACCCCCTCCACCAACACCTCCCC
>JAOYFF010000045.1:11738854-11767477 GCA_025773925.1 Cryptomyrus ogoouensis | reverse complement strand
CAATTTCCCCCCCCTGCCCCGCCCCCCCCAAAAAAAAAAAAAAAAGTCTTTAAAAAGCTTCACTCTTCACATTTCCCATTTACAGAAAAAATATCACTGGAGAGATGCACTTAGCTGCCTTTGAAATGCCTTATTTTGTTGACAAACTATGCAGTTAAACAGGTAAACGGTGCTTCAAAGTAACGTATCTGATTACATCTGTCCTGAGCACTTAACAAAGGCTGGACTTCCTGTGTCAGTTATCCTGTGTATCACTGTTCAGTGACTGAACAAACTTTCTGTTGTTGGGACTGTGAGGCTTAGTAGTTTTTTTTTTCCATTTCGTAGAGACTCATGTATTCTAGGGCTACTGTCAGCCAGTTGCGATTGTATGGATTTTCAATGTATGTCTGTAATGTAATGGAACATTCCCAGTGTTATGCTTCCTTGTGTGTCCGAGGTATTTTAAATGCGCAAAGCCAGCAGCGATCTACCATTTTCTCCTGTTAAACACAATGGGGATTTGTATCATTCTGTCTCCAGATAAGTAATTTTTCCAAAAAAGGTTTCAGTGTTTCAATGGGTTTCAAGGGCTGCCTTCTTGATCCCATGACGACCCAGTACATCTCAGTGCTGGTGCAGGTTGGGGGCGATGGAACTCCCCTTTTCATACTTTCCCAGGATGTACTGTGTTCTGAGGCCCAAGTAGACATGCCAGTTTCAATCCACCCATCCCTGTCTGTAGTTTTAATAGCTATCGGTCCTTCAAAAAATGTGTATGGGTGTTTTTTGTAAGGCGCATTCCCTTGAATAATGTAGCACAAGACCCACTAAATGATACAATTACTTCAAACATGCTGATGCAGACCTGCACACAAAACGGTCTATAGGATCAAGACCACAAAACAAGTGCTGTATATATTTAAAGTTTCATAAGACTTCTTTTGCCCTCTGGCTGATTATATTACACAAAGAAAACTGTATATTAGTTTTTGTATAAGACGTTTTAAATGGAAAAGGGTTTACAATATTATTTTAATAAAAACATTTCATTTTTTTAATAAGTCTTGATATTCTTGGTGTTTGAAGCCAAACAGTGTTCGATATGTTTTACGTTAGAAATGTTTCAAAACGTTCTGAGATGAAACAAAAGAGTACAAGCATACTTGTTATATACTTTGGTACTTTGGTGTTTAACTGCCTTCCAGCATCAACTGATGTAAGAAAAACCTTTCACGTTGTTCTTCAGTGATATGCCATTTTATTTTTCACAATATCATGTCCTGAATTTCAAATAAAAACCATTTTAAAACTCTGCCAAACCTATTAAATTATTATGTTATTAAAATGATAAAAAAAAACATGGTCACATACAGTCCAAACAAAGCATCTAAATGGTAGCAATGCAATAAAGAATATAGATGAATGAATTAAGATTAAAAAAATGGTGCAAAAAAAATAAATATCCCAGTAATCAAATATAATTTTGGTTTCTTTTTATAATTTTGTATCATGTCCTGTATATACAAGTAATGGCTGTATAAACATTTTTTAATATACAAAAATAAAATTTTCTCTACCAGTTCTGTATGTTTCATTCCCTACTCTAGGACTCTATAGGATTTGTGCGCTAATCAATATATACTGATTCAGATACAAGGGTGAATAAAATAATGGAAACACCAAACCATTTATTAATATCAAGGACATGGATGGGGTCATGCTATGTCTTCACAACAGCTCTACTTTATCTTGAAATGCTCTTTAAAGGTCATGAACTGTTCATGGTGAGATAATGGCAGATACGAAGAAAATGAAGAAAAAGCCTTTGATTCTTCGAGGGATGAAGGAGATGGAAATGAGCCAAAAATGTTCTGTGGTTTTCATATCTGGTAACTGGGGAGGCACAGAAGGAGTCTGACCTTGCCCTAGTGAGCGAGACCGCACTCCTGAATGTGTGTAGCAGTATGTATGTGGGATTACTGTCCTGGAATATGGTAGCGGTATGCACGCCATGCAGTGTACTCAGTCCTGTAAAATGCCCTCACGTTAAACTTCATTAAGATAAACATTCGAAAATAAATTATATCCACTACAGCTCTTCTCTGCTGCCTAAATTTACCTCCGATGCTGATTGATCTTCATTAACTAACAACTGGATCCTTTCCCCAACCTTTAACATATCCTACAAAAAAAACAATTCAATACAAAATATATCAAATAAGTGAGAATATTCAAAGCATCAGATAAACCAGTGTTTCCCAACCCGGTTCTTGGGCACCAGCAGACAGTCCATGTTTTTGCTCCCTGCCCAACCTCCCAGGGAGCAAAAGTGTGGATTGTTTGGCAGGGAGCTGGGAGGGAGCAAAAACATGGACTGTCTGGGGGTCCCCTAGGACTGGATTGGGAAACACCAAAGTAAACTACCAGACCGATATTAGTGATACTGTATAGGTTTACTGTAAGCGTAAAATTCTTAGCAACATTGTACATTTTCACAACACTGTAAAATGCTAAGCCATTTTAGAACATTTAAGACAGCACTGCAATCCTTGTAACAGCATCTTGCCATAGTAATGATTATGATGATTCTGAATTCCAGTGCATATGACTCACCTGCTCCCTGTGAAGCGGATCCAGTGTGAACCACAGGCCCACGGCACACCTCTGCCCCTTCGTCACTGCCCGCACCCCGTGGGGGTTCTCCACCCCAGACGAGAAGCCCACCAAGCGGCCGCATTTAGGCCTGACAGTCGCCTGTGTGTGCCAGTGACACATGGTTATTACTGGCAGCTTAAACATCCTCCATAAATGTACAGTGCAAGGAAACAGTGTGCAGTGACTTCGAAGGATTGAAAAAGATGGCAGTTACAAATGTTCACTATTTTGTCAATTTTAGTGTACGGCAGGTCACATGACAGATTCACAATCTTTAACCACTTACTGTAATACTTTGACCGTCCATTTCTGTAAAAATGAACTCGCCGCCTTCAAAGTCTCCGTTTAGATACAGCAGTGCACTGGAAAGGGAAGGCATCCATACAGGAAACAGCACTCAAAGCAGCAACAATTTTGCCTCACGAGTGAGAACTGCAGCTTTCTGGTTGTGCCGGCGTGACAAAAAATGGACACTGATAGTTTATCGTAGCTATAGTATTATATGTAGCTACTTAGACTTGTGTAGTATTTGAATCCGTCTGTTAACAATTCTAGTTTCGAAAACATCCATCCAACTAGCACTCATATATGTATGGGGGAGACATGCAAACTCCACACACACACACACACACACACACACGACTGGAAACAAACCCACAGCCCTGGAGGTATGAGAATACGCCAGCCTTTCTTAAACAGATGAGCTCTAAGGTTTTTCTAACTGGGACGAATCCCAGGGGGCTTGTAGTTACAGGCAAAGCTTTAAATGTACCAGCATGAGAACTGCTACCTGTAGTCTCGGAAGGTGTAAGCGGGTGGCACTTTCAGACACATCTTGGCTTTGGAATCCAGGATGCAGTTGTCCACATGGACTGCGTGGCTCATATCTTCTCGGTGGTGCTGGTGGTCTGCGATTTAAGGTGGACCCAGATAGGTCACCAGTGCATCACTGAAGCCAAATGTGACAGATGGTAACGTGTCAAACAACCTAACGTGTGTTTGATATGCATTTGCTGCTTAGCTACGTAAAATAGTTAAATGTCACCTTTAATTTAATTAGTTAGGGGTGCAGATAACTGGTATGCAAGTATGTGCATTTACGCTGTTATGAGGAGAAATCATTGGGCATTTTAGCCTTCATAGCACAAAAGAAGTACATATTAGCCACATAAAGGTTAAAATGCACAAGAATTTCTAAGATAAATACGCATTTGCGCTGCTACGACAAGAAATTGCGGCGCTTATCGCTGTATGCGGTGAATGCGTACTTGCGTACCAGTTACGTGCACTCCTGGTTATTAAATCACTCCATCATAAGGAAGAAAACTGTCCCAGTGCCCTTGGGGGTGGGCGAAAGGTCACCTGAAAGGGCGGTCCTACACACCAGGTGGGTGTATGAGAAGTGCAGCGTGGAGTTCAGCATGAAGTACGACTCTACAATCCGCCTGACTTTCTCGCTCACGTCGTAAAAGAGGCGGACATTTTTCCACTGGATCCTCCCCTCATCAGCAAACTGAAACAAGAATTATTTAACAAGCAAATCAGTTATACTGTGTAATGAGATTCCCTCTCATTTTGTAACCTAAATCGAGCATTTTCTAATTTGTCTCCCTCAAATATGTCCGCCTGCTTTCATTATGCTCTACAGGGCCAGATGAGCCAAACTTGGCGAAGAGCTAATTCAATTCCATTAATGGCCATGTGGTGTCCTACTGCTAGCAGTTACTGCAGTAGAACATTAAGCAGGAAAGAAGCCAACAATCCAACTTTATTTCTCAGAGGCACTGAGGAGATTGAACCTGAATCCCTGCAGTTACAGTGTTCACAGAAAGCAGTTACAGTGTTCACAGAAAGCAGTTACAAAAAGCAGTTACAGTGTTCACAGAAAGCAGTTACAGTGTTCACAGAACGGGGGACGCTTCCTTAATTCTGTAAATATCTTTTGCCTAGACGTTTTCACTTTAGTAAGTGTCATACGTTTTTTGACAGATTCATTCAGTTCTGTTTTTGTCATTCTGTTATGAATTGCAGTTGTAGTCACACTGTTTTCCAAAAGGGATACTTTCCTCTTATTGCAAAGGTATTACTGATAAAACAGCACCCATTGAGGCTGCTTGTCAATGAACTTTTTAATTCCAAACATCTGTTTTAGAACTATAATTTGGGTTACAATGTATTACTACTTGATATAAATTTTTTTTTTTAAACTACTGGCTGTTTCTAAAGTGACACACACACACACACACACATATTCAATATATTCAAAAGATTAACAGCAGGGCCCTGAGACATCGATCTTAAGTCAAGTCAAGCTCCTCAACCACTAACCTACCATTTTGATCCTCAGACCTCAACTTTGACCTGTGACCAGTTGTACTCACCCGCAAAGCTTTCAGGATTGTTGAACCCTCAAACTTCTCATTTGGAGTGTGGGGCGATGGATCACCATTGTACCCGTCACCAGCTGTGCCTACAACCTGCCAGATAATCAACAGGCAGCCACCTTCAGTGGCCCATGTATACAAAAACCTTTTAATTGTGTTACACATTGTGTGCTTACGAAGGAATCATGGTACTGATCTTGCATCCTTTTACGTTTTTTTTACAAAATTGCCTTGATAACTATGATCAATGGGTAATTTCAGAAAAAGAGTACTAGATCAAAATGTGGCGCAAGTGTAGGACACATTGTATCAGAGGCTCACGTCGGCCACGTCTCTCAGCTCCCTGCATTCCTCCCCGGAGATGACGTTGTCCAGCAGGACCCTCTGGGAGCCTTTCAGCCCCTTGGAGTTCTGCACCAGCTGAATGTGATCGTGAAGCAGCGGCCCCCCTGCACAGAACCCAAAACCCCAAGGGTCAGGCTGCTCTAGGAGTCTCAGTAACGCCTCTTCTCGAAGATGGAGCTTTCATCCAAAGTGCAAAAGCATTGCAATTAAAAAAAAAAAAACTCACTGAACAATCTGACCAATTTATGGAATTTCACCCCACCCAGGATGCAAATATGGGGGGGGGTCATATGTCTCATTGCATAATGGCCACCTGCTGACCACCTACTTGTCCAATAGACTAGGGATTCCCAAAATCCCAACCCTTGGTCCACTGAACGCTACATATCTGCAGTGTATATTACACCATGTGGGTTTTGAGCGGAGTTGGTTCATCTACAAAAATAAATTCTATATATTTTCAAACCACTCCTTTTTTATGATCCTTGACAATCACTCATTTTGACCCCCCCTCCCCTGTCCACAGGGTCCAAGAAATGTTTTACAACATAAATTGGTTCACAGTCACCAAAAGGTTGGGAAGGCTTTTCAGTTATATATCTGCTGCCTGCAGAGTCTGGCTGGGGACACCACCATTGTGCAGCACAAAAGCTGAACATCTTTCTGGAGTTCTTCCAGAAAGGACCCACCCTCTGTCAGCCTGTAGTCCTGCTCCAAGCTGGTGTCCATCTCTACTGATGTGGCTGTGGAATCTGTAGTTCCACTGGGGCCCGAGGGGACCCTGTACTCGTTTGGAAAGAAAGAAAGAAAATTAAAAAAAAAAAAAAATAAATAAATAAAAATATATATATATATATAATATATATATTACAAAATAATGCATTGTAATTGTTTGTGTAAGGATTAATAAAACATTACAGCATCTTCTATTGACAGTTATAAGGCATTATAGTGTTGATTATAATACTTCATAAGCTCCAATGAAGCTCTCATCTATAATGCACTATAGATACTTTCATAATACATTATAATGGTAGGCATAAGCATCAAGGATGCTTTATACCACATTATGAAGGTATCTATAGGCAATCACAGATGAGAGCTTCATAAAGCATTCATAATGCATAATAAACATGGCTATAATGTATTATGCCTTTTTATAAATATTTATAGCCATGTTTATAATGCTTTGTGAGTGTAATGTAATGTGTTATGAATGTGTTGATAGATTCTCATAGACATGACATTCATAGAAAGTGTTAACAATATTTTTAATATTGTGATTTGATTTTTAAATCACAAACTCTATATACTCCTAGTTTGGATCCCCCAGAAAAGTAAGCAGTAAGGTTTTACTCCATCAAAGACAGAAGCTGCCCCTTAACAATTCAGCAGTTTGGTTATTATTTAAGGGTCATTTCATACTGACTAAATGAGACTTAACCTGCTGATGTCCTTCCGTCTGAGAGATTGGTGCCAGTAATTCTAAAAGGAATAAATATTCAGATTGTGAATATATCAGTCAGGGAGGTTGGAAGATATTTCCTACATGTATAAAACATTACATGCTATCAGAATATTGTTTTTAATTTAAAAAAAGTCAAAATGTCATTATTGTTTTAACTGCTCAAATTACTCATTAGATCAATTGATTTCCTGCTAAATATTATGTGCCCCCCCCACACCAAAAAAATGTCATATTCCTAAAACTATGATCAACATTCACATTCAAGGTTTTGACATAAATTGCAATTAAACTGTATACTTTTTTTGCTGTGCACAATCCAGCATCATGCTTTCATTAAAAAATAAATAGGTATAACTACCATTAAAAAGTGTCAGAAAATTGGACAAACTCCCTCCCTTCTCAATGCAAACACTAACTGACTATTAATTGCTTGATTGTTCCCCTAACAAAATGATAAAGATAACAGGTGTGATATGCAGTGTTCTGTCAAGAATGTTAGAAGGGTCCACAAGGGGGAGCTGTTGTTGTGGGGTCATGAGTTACCTTACTACTAAGGAGAAGATATCTTTAAATATTCTGTGACTGATTGACACTGAATTATCAAAAGATTCTGAGATCAAATACAGGTCAGACCCACATGGTCAGTGCTGGGCCCCACTGCTCTGCTCTGTATAAGTTCTGCCCCTTAAGAATATCATTCTCAAACATAGTAGTAACTATCAATCCTATGCTCAAGTCAACTTACTCTAACCTCAGTGTGAGGCTTTGCGGACTGGATGATCCAGAACTTCCTTCTGTTCAACTCCAGTCAGAGAGAAATAATCTCACAAAATACAGTTACTATAACATACATCCTGTATTAAACCAGCGTTGCCTGGGACTTAATCCGATAACAAGTCCCAGGATCAATACACACCGAGTAATGAGTACTGAGTACTGCCATGTTGCTTTAGGACTTTGCATTCCTTCTGTATCTAGTGTTTCAGAAGTGTGGTTTAGTGGTCTGTTCAGTTCTGTCTTTTTTTTCTGTACCCTGGTTCTCGATTTCTCCCTGACCACGCACACTGGAGTCCTCTTCTCATTCTGCACCCTCATCCAGTCAGCAGCCCCAAGCCCCAAAGCTTACCTGATCCCGGCCGCCATCTCTCCAAGATATACAGAGACTGAAAAGCTGGCAGTACGAGGGGGGATATTTGCTTCAGAGTGTCTTGCAATTTGTGTTTTGTTTGGTCACACAACAATAAAACCATTGTGACATTCTCGGACCATGGCGTTTCTGCCCTGATGTGAATTCTTCGATTACAGGCCTTGCAACATGCATAAAGAAGATTTGTTTACATTAGAAAATACATCTGAAAAATCAGCTTCCTTTCATCTGTGGAATATGGCCAAGATGCCTGTGAATAATACAGAAAGGCTGGCCAATGTCTTCATTACCCTGACAGTGGGCTACTATATCACTTTCATGTCTGGCTCAATAAACGCTCTCCTAAAATACCCTGAACTGGTGTAGAATCTTCTATTACTTTTGGGAAAAAAAACACAAGGACAAACTCACCTCCCTTCACTGGCAGCCATGGAGTGGAACAGAAAGTACTAATTCTTATTTACAGTTTTAAAAGCACTTGCTTCAATGTATCCTTGAGATCTGTACCTCCAAAACACTCCCCATTCATTTTATATAACAAAATGATTACACCACCATTGTATTGTCTCATCATCATAGAATTGCTGTTTGACAAAATACTCCACCCACTCATGCCAGGGATTCAAATGGACAGTTTTTTTTAAGCAGAATCTCTCTTGTAGCTGAAGGGGGTAGATCCTGCCTGCAGAGCTGCTGGTGTGTAAAACAGTCTGTGTTGTCAGGCAATCGTTACATTCAGCTACCGCAAACGGCTGTCACTGCTTCTCCTTTTTTATCTCACTTCAGTAGTTAATTGCACCAGAGCTATTTCTCATTGCACTTAAATGACTCTGCTTCTATAGAATATGATTAATCAGCTTCTATAGAATATAATGATTAATCAAAAACAATTCTTGCCACTATTTCCTGCTCTCACTCACGAGTCTCAGTCAGCTAATGAATACATGTGTTGAAGTGATGTGGAGTAGAGACAGTTTGTCTACACTAGTCTGCTATCAATACTCTGCATGTAACGATCACTTTTGCTCAGCCCCAGTCACTATCAGTCGCACTTTGGCATTTTGTGATTTTATAAGCACTATTTTTACAGAAGTACTTCTTTTAAAGGTCAGGAAGCAATTTCCACCTTTCCTGTGACTTTGTTATTTTCTTAACCCACTAATTCCTTGATTAACCATATATCACTGCTTAATGCCTTATGAGACATGCACGTAAAAATGCGCATCACTAAACCAGCATGTTATGTCGCGGTCATGAATCTGGAATAAAACTTCCTGCTGGGGGTGTCGTCACCCCTGGATCTCCCTGTACCTGCCCCTGGTCAATATCAACACAGTTACCGTGCAAACCTCATTCACAGGGCGACCCCTGCGGTTCCTAGCCTTTACTTTTGCAGCCACCGGAGATGGAAATCCTGGTTGAGCGGTAACCACGCTCACCGGCAGAAGCTGCAGGGAGAAGGTGGGGATCTGATCCCACTCACCTCTGGTCTGAACTCGGATCCCCGAGTCTCGCTCTCCACCAGGAACAGCTCTCGCTCAATCTCGTGCCGCCTGAAGTACCACTCTGCCTCCTGTGGAACAGCATGACGATCCAAGGCCACGTTATTACTCTTGTCAGTCACCAAGGGAAGCTTTTTCCACTGGGAAGTCATTGAGGAATTTTGACATTGTTCCTGAAATAATCAAATTACTTCCAGGTGCACATCTGGTAAACGGTCATCATGTTCCAAGTGTTTTACTTCCAAGTTCTGGAATAATTTTAAATGTATTCACTAGAATGCTGCTTGTCCCTACAGAATAGGATAGGTTCCAAACCAATATAATTATTGTTTGTAAGGACAATAACCTGGGTCTATAACCAAGGAGACTTGTGGCAGATATATGTCTGACATATGTCTGATACAAATCTGAGCAAAACTAACAATAATGAAAAGGTTTCTCCACTAATACTTATATCACTGTTTCCCAATATGGTCTTTGAGGACTCACAGACAGTCCACGTTTTTGATCTACTGGGAGCTGGGAGGAACGGACTTGGAGACATTGACTTATACTTTTACTAGCCACTGTGATACGGCGAGCGGCTGCGGATCTGCCACGCACCAACAGTCGCCGTTCAGCACCAGGCGAGCGGACAGCAGCAACAGGCTTCTTACGGTCAGCCTGGAAACACATGAGAGGGAGGCTAACAAGATGGCCGCCAACTGCTCCAACCCAAAACCAGGACTCTCTCCCCCAGGGCAGCTTCAAGCCTGTGCTGGGGAGAAGCTAAGGGTTCATGGGAGTTTTACTCACACAAAAACGCTCTGAGAGCAGAATGAAAAATGACTTGTTCAGAGAGATAGCCAATCAGATTGTAGAGGAGGTGGGTCCAAGCAACTACAGGAGGCGGGGCCAATCAGAAGTTTTAAGTCACTGGGGTTTAAAATATATGTGTATGAAACCAAAAGAACAGAACCACCTCCTTTATGGTGGGAAAATCCATCCATGTGATTCTGCTGAAAAACTGACAGTGGGCTCTCTGCCTTAAATGAAGACCCAGTTACCTGCTACCTACTCATCACCAAATCTGCACCCCCCCCCGCATGTGGTGTTTTGCAGAAGGGTCCAAGGTGGGGTGGGTTTTGCATCTCTACATGTACTCTAAGTTCAGTCACAGGTGGCTGGGTATTGCCGTAAATGGGCTAGCAAAACATAAAAAAACAGGAAACGTGTGGTTAAGTCCGGAGTTTACTGAGACAAGAATAACTGGCTGAGGTTTAGAGAGGCACAGCACTTCCAAGAAAGGGAACCATAGTTAATCTGAAGGTGTTTGCTGCAAATGGAGGAAGCCGTGCTATTGATCATGTATTGCAATGTGATAGGCTGTGCTGATGCAGGAGATCTTGCATGCAGGAACATATAAGATACATATGATAACAGTAGCAGCTGTGGTGGAAAAGCAGCCAAAGGCAGGGTATGAAAGGAGCAAAGTTGTTAAATTAGGTTATTCGATGCATCAAGAAATCCAGGACACCGCGCCCACATACACAAGTGCCCAAAATTATTTTCTTGTACAACTCCTTTATACTTCTGCTTCATGTTTATCATTCTATGAGATAAAAATGAAGGTTCACGGTTACTGTCTTCTCTGTGTGCAGCCAAACAGAACCGGCCAGGACCAGCTCTGCACTTATGGGCGTGACGTCCCTCCTGGTCGGCCACTCAGCCGCCCTCGCCTTTCACACAGACAGACGGTACTTTGTGATCATAGCAAATATTCTCTAAGTAAACACAAAATCTTTCGCTACGTCTAAATGAATAATTTTCGCTACACAGCAGTGGTATTTAGCTACCGGGGAATAGATGGGAACATTGGTTTGGAGGAATTGTGAGGAGGTCAGACAGTGCAGAGTGAGCTGAGACAAGACAGGTGTGTGATAATTATGGGATAGGGTAACTAAGGGGGTAACCAAGCAACTATGAAACCAAGGTAACTATGTATAAGTAATGTGCCTCTTGAGGTAGCAACCAATTGTAATTGGCATACCTCTTGAAGTATTAGCCAATCATTTTTAATGAGCTTTTTGATAGGTGAATTGCTTTTTGGAGAAGTAGCCAATCATAGTATTGATATGCTTCTAAGGAAGCTTAAAAAAAGGTTTATAAACTGTGATATTTCTTTTGTTGTGTGTATCACCACGTTGGGACGGGAACAGAGACAATCTGTTGCTTCTGCTTCTTTTCTGCTGATTAAAAGAAACTTTATCTTACAAAGTCTCACTCTGAATTATTTTCCAGAACCTTAACAAGCACTCAAGTAAGGAAGGAGGGTCGTTTTAGTAGTAGTGATATTTTCATCTTCCACAACTGCTGTTTGATCCCTCACCTTCCGCGGCTTGATGTCATACCCCAGCGTCTTCCTGTAGAACGCCACATTCTCCACCATGTGCTCCTCTCCCTTGTGGAACAGCAGGCAGGCCTGGGCACTTGCCATGGCGTCCTGGATCTTGCCCACTGGAAGAGGCAGAGTGTGCTGCTGTCAGCACATGTCTTACTCAATAGTCAGACGGGCTGCGATTTACAACCTGACAGGGATCTCCATAGGTGTTGATTTGCCGTTGTGTCGAGTTCCAAGAAAACCACACTTGAATATGGTCCTACTGTCAACGCTCCAAATAAACTAGAGTTGTTCCCTCAAAATCAATGGACAGTGTCCATCTGCAATTGATGAATTTCATTCACTGGCATCGCGTCCAGTATACACCCCATCCTTGTGCCTTATGCTGCCCTGGACAGACTTCAGGCCCCCCCATCACCCTGACCAGAATAAATGATCAGATGATGGATGCATGAATTAATTCCATGCAGGTCAGCATGTTTCCCAAACCCCATAGTGGGGTAGGCTTGTACAGAAAAGGCACATGCCATATTCTTCTCCTTGAATGCTGTCCAACTCTAGACTTCTGTGAAACATGTCACCTCAATATGACAACTATTAAGAGGGACTGGGATGTTTTTGCTGTGTGTGTATGGATATTATCACCCTGGGGTCACAGCTGATGAAGCGCATCTCGTTTATACGACTCACAAAGACCCCAAGAGCTCTGGGAAATACAATGACGCTGGATGTGTAGAGAGTCATATTATTAATAAAGGTCTGATTTTCACTGTTTACTAATAACATATTTACTAATTATTTAAAAAGCTTGCACCATTCTCTCAAAGCAGTAGTTCAGATTAGTGTTTGTATGCTATCCACAAACACATTTACACAGGATACACAGTAACACTGAGCTCTGCATTTCCTTGTGTCAGGTTTACTGTGTAGTTAGTTGGCATTATCACCGAGTTGCATGTATTAATCTTTATTCACGTCCTTCCCACTCATAGCTAATGGTGCCATGGTGTGGCTTAGAGAACTTAAATTGCTACAACGTAACTCCACAATGCCACATTACTTATGAAGATTTTGAAATAATAATCTTTTCATGTCGTACCTGATATAAATCTCATGCCCTCTCTTGATTTGGCAAAAATAAAACAATTGCAGCAAAATATGTTTCCATGTCCCTGATAAAAAAATTTAAAAAAAAAACCCATGAATATCTGTTTGCCAGATTTACGAGGCTAAATACAGTATATAAAAAGGCCATTTTCAGAGGTGATTTACAAATGTTACATATGCATCCCTCCAGATTCACAGAGCCATGCTTTCACATGTCATCACCCGACCATCTTTTACAAACAATGGAAAATAATCCCATAAAAGCGCCTTACAAAACACAAGCTATTATTTACAAGGGAGTGACATTCTGAAGTGGCCCATTGTGCGGTGCTTGGGATGGAAGGGCTGTAGGACAGCGTTTGGCACGCATCGCCGTGAGAACCATCAGCTCAGTGTTTTACTGCCTCACAAGCCTCCGTTATTCTGCCAACCCACCGCAGCACCGCGCTCCTGGAGGTGCAGAAGGGCTGAGATGGCTACCCTGCCAACCACACAGCCATCAAACCAATGCTCACCTTCCTTACCCAGTTTATTGTGATTTCTTTACCTATTATTTTCTTCAGTTATTGTAACGTCCCGATCATGCCAATCCTCCTGTGTGCCACGCCCCCTCGTTAACCTCGTGTGGAATCCCCGTGTTACCAGCTGTTTCTCATTGCTGTTGATTAGTCCAGTGCATTTCAGTCCGTGTTCAAGTATGTTTCCCTAGTCCGGTCATTAACGTTTGGTTAAGTTTAAGTTAATATTGAGTTAGATGTAGATTTACTTTGTCTGTAGATTTACTTTTTGTTACTGTTTTATTGCAATTTGTTTTTATTATTTCATGTGTTTTCTGTCCTATGTGTTTCGTTGACCAGGCACTACAATCTGTATGTATATATATTCCCCTGTTTGGATTTTTCTTAGGAGAGTTGATTTTTTGGTTCGTTGGTGCTGGCTTAAGTTTTATTTGGTAATTTGTATTGTTTTGTCATGGTCACATGTTCACTTTTGTATATTACTTTAATAAAAATTGTTTTCCCCTGTGTTCCTTGAGCCTTACCTGCCTGGTCCCTCACAGGGGCTAATGGGGTGCAGGGGCAGGATCTGTGCTTCTGGCCCCCATGCTGAGAAGCCACAGCCTTGTCATTGTGACACCAGCTTGTTATTTCAAAGGCTAAAGGCTTCGCTATGTGGTCACTCACTCTGTTATACTACAATGCAGAACTACCAGCATTTATAGCTCATCTTTCATTTCCAGATTTCCTAGTGTCTAAGTCGTTGGTCACCAACTGGCAGACTCCAGGTGGACCGAGACACACTCCAGGCCACGGGGACGATTACCCCCTCACGTTTGGCAAATTTTATCATTCTGGAACCTCCCACCAGATCAACGTTTTCTTTCCAGACGCAGCGTACTTTGGCTGAAGGTATTTGGGCCCCCAGGAAAAATAGCTGGGGACCCCTGGTCTATGCTGACCTTTGAAAATCACAGGATGAGCCAGGTGGTTTACCTTTGAAGTAAGAAAACTGCAGGTGGTCGTAGTGCAGCGGCAGGTAGCTCTGCATGGGGACGTGGTGACCTGGGCGTGTGGCCAACTCTCGGACACATTCATGTTTACAGTGCAGCACCTGGACAAAGTAATCTGAACACACACACATGAACAAGTCACTCACAGCAAAAGAACACCTGCATGTAGAACACCTGCATGTGAACACCTGCATGTGAACACCTGCATGTAGCTGGGTGCCTATTACAGTGCTGGGATGCAGAATGGATGATTTTTTTCATACACATAGTCAATTTTTGTATCCTTTCCTTTGTTATTGGGCTTTTCCCCCACCAGACTAAACCCGAATGAATATTAATCTGTATACATATGACACTTAATATCTGTTCCCATGAACTGCCAAGGACAAGATAAGGTTAATTAATGCAAGAAAATTCCAGAACTATAGTGTAAGGGTAACGCCACGGCCAGTGAGGCGATGAGCAGAGATACCATCTAATACTCGAGGCAGTGAACGGCTATGCATGTTCTCATCCACAATCAGCAAAGATTTAAGAAAAAAAAAACTTTCAGGAATTATTTAAGAAATAGTTTTATGACCCTGTAGGATAGATAAGTGCATTTCAAAAAACTTTTCAGGCTAAATAATAAAATGCAGACCGTTATATGGACATCTCAGATTCCTGGATGCTCAAGAGAGGCTCATTTCCTCAAAAATCAAACTTACAAATCTTAAATCACAGTGGAGAATAGCTGTCTTGTAGCGCTTATTAGACCCATATGCAAGGCTCCAATATGTAACATACCATGATCCAGAAGTATGAATGCACTTAAGTCACAACAATACTGTTGATGAAAGACATCAAGGGTCCACCCAAAGGAAACTTGATGGCCCCATTGTTGACCCGATTTGCAAGGCATGAGTGTGAGATAACTGGAAACTAGAGCATTCTGGAGGGGAAGCTTGGATTGGGTTTCTGGTTTAGATACAAGGCGACATTTGTGGTGCTTATCAGTGTACCAGAGATGAGCTGGTAGATGTTGTTCCAGAAGGCGGAGGGTATATGCTCGCCGAAGTTCTGCTGGTCCTCGCACAGCACCCTGCACTCTGTGTCTGCCTTGTAGTACTCCACCAGGGCGCGCTCAAAGTGTCTGATGGCCTCCTCATAGTCTTCCTCTCTGTAGTGCTCTACTCCAACCAGGAAGACATGCTCCAGAAGGGGAAACAGAGAAGATTCGTGCTGAGGAATCGATTTAACGATTGAAGTGCATTTCCGACGTTATGATAAAAGATGTGAAACTGCTAATATTCCAAGAGCATGCTGATCTTTGCTTTACCTCGCCTTGTAAATTGAGTTTGGGAAGTCGATTTCTGGATAGAAAGTGTATTCCTGTGTTTCAGGTGCAAATTGCTTGCTAATTCTGACGTGACTGTAAAGGCTGCAGAAAGTGAGGCCTCGCAGCTATCATCTTGGGTCCTGCCACTACAAACCATGTGACCACGCTGAGGCAGTTGGGTAATGACTCGATTATACAACCTTTCTGCACAGCAAGCGGTGTGGAGGAATAACATACCAACTGACATTTGATGTATAAATTCTGTAGGTGGCATTAGGCTTAATAAACATCAGAGCAAATAAACAGTAACAAGCAGCTATAACTGATCTCTGTTTACCTGGTGATACTGGGCCTCTCTCCCAGTTTGAAAGTGCTGGCCCTGCTCGTGGTTCTGGTCCTCTTCCACTTGTTCCAGGTTTGAATGGACACAAGATTCTGCTGCGGCCGCCTTGTCCTCCTCCCTCAGCTTATAGAGAAACACAGCATGTCTGTTCCACACAAAACTGTTAACCAAAGTCACCAGACAAAGTCATTTATAGTTCATTCTCTATCCCTAACCGTCAACGATAGTCATGAGCTATGGGTAATGACCAAGGATATGTGGATCCCAAAATATAGATTCTTTCATTCTGAATGTTTCATTGTCAGAATCGATTCAGATGAAAAAAATACAATTTTGTTTTTGTGTGGTAAATTAAATGTTTATTTTATCACAGGGAGCAGGATATGAACTACAGTACTACCAGTGCGGGCCACCCATAAAGGGGGAGAGAGGCGAAGATTTTCATTTCAGGGCCTAGACACGATCAATCTGCAGGCACCCCCACCCAGCAAATTTAATCATTACTTAGTATTGGGTCGAAATAAATATCAGTGGTATCACACAACCTTTGCAATGACTGTCTTGAGTACAAGAAGTCACAAAGAGGTTTCTCCACAGGATTGCCATACGAAAGTGAGCAGTTCTGAGGTCGACTGGGACCTCAATATAGAGCTACTCCACCTTCGGAAGAAGGGATACTGTTTACAAACTGCCTGAGGATTTAGGGTAGAACCTAAATATACAAGTTAAAACCAATGTACTTGATGTATGTTACACAGACGTGCCCTTAGTTCGCCTGTTATTCTTTCCTATCAAAACGTCAAAAGGATGTTCCTTTGCACAGGTGTGCCGAGATCTTGAATAAACGCCATAAATTCTGAGAAAACGTGTATTCGGGCAGCATTCTCTTCTAAGAATGTGTAATGTAAACATGCAGGTTGCACCGTGATTGCATCACAGCGCAACACACATTTATAAGTGCTCAGCGTGTCAAAATAAAAGGAAAAACATTTAGGCAAGCGGCGACCTGCCATCGGGACTGAAGTGAAATATAAGGCGCACAAAAAGTCAACAGATCTGTGGCTGCCGGCCATTGTGTTTATTTCGGAACTGGGCACACCCCGGCAGGTACTGACATTTCGAGGAACAGGCGATCAACGTTAATCAAGCATTCTTTCGAAACATCCAGCTGGATCTTACATTTCTCGACAGGCAGACCTAGTCCGTGCCTAAGCACTCTGGCATTCATTTCTAGAAACAACTGCACTATCAGAGAGTGATTCATCAAAGAATGTTTCTCCGAGGAATATTTACTCCCTTTCTCTGCCATGGCAACATTCTAAAGGCATAGTATTTATTCACTTTTATAGATGTGAGCGTGCTTCAGATGTGTCAGGATGAAATGTCTCCAATAAACAACCAGTTCATACATATTTTACCAAAAAACTGATCCAAAACAGGAAAAGGGAAGTGACAATTAAATTATTATTTTTTTTGTCGTGCCAATTCATCCATCCATCCATCCAGTAACATTCAGTGTGTACCTTATGTCTACAGCTCACAGCCAGGAAATGTAACTCTGTGGGTAACAGCAGCACAGCCAGAGACAACAAGATTGGGCTGATGTGAGAAATGTAGTTAAATATAACTGCATAAACCAACAAGCAAAACTTCCTTCCAGTTTAATAAAATGCTTTGTCTGTGCTACTGAAATGACTGACTGGCAGAAATCAGAGGGTTTCTGAAGAATCTCATAGCCGCTGTCTGATTCCCCCTCCTCCCTCTCTCCATTTGAAACCTGTGAAATACTTAAAGAAACTCCTGAAATAGCACGGATGTTAAGTTCCAGGAGTTTTGTTACTAAAAGCATACCCACAGGGCTGTGTGCATTTCCAAAGACAGAAAAAAAAAATAATGTTGATGTTCCCAGCAGATCTGCACAAAAGTGGTACGGCCTCCATTTTGGAAAGCATATTAATGACAGAGGAGGATAAATGGTTTCATGGCGCTGAAAGTGGTTGGCAGAATACAAAGGAGGGAGGCCGGTTACAAACACACACCCCACCCAAAACAGAGAAAGTGAGTAAAACTTAGTGAACATGCGCCCAGGGGCTGGAAGATGAAACAGGAAGTTTTCATTTTTGTAGGATGATGCAATTTACCTCCAGGAGCTCACCATTTCTCTGCAAATCTTCAGCAACCCCACTGACTTAAAGTTATGCCTTATATTTATTAATCTTCTCTACAATATCATGCGTTCTCATTCACATTACATCATGCTTCATTGATAGACATTCCAAAAGTCGCTCCATAATTTGCAGTAACCATTCAATCTACCCATCTATTTCTTGACTCAACCACTAGCATATCCGTTTTAGCTAATCAACACCTCACAATTATTTAACTAATTCTCTTAATTAGCTGGAGGAGAAATTTAATGAATACAGGAATGGCTGGGGTGCGCCTGAGGAGAGGTTTGGTAACTAAAGTGAGATTCTTCTAGCCATCCAACAAGATATCAGTAACTTTTTGTAAAACAGAAGAAATTCTTGTTTTTTTTGTTACTCATTTGCATAAATTCTAATGTTTTTGGAGCAAAAATAAGATAAATAAATAACTTTAACTACTTTCTTTGACTGCCTAAAACTTTTGCTCAGTCCATACCCTTATATTAATAGGTATGACCCCTTTTTCTCTAAGAACACCCTATATTCCTTCTATTAAGGACCCAACAAGGTGCTGGAGACATTCCTTACTGATTCTGGTCCATGTTGACATGATTTCATCACAAAATGGCCGCAGATTTGTCATCAGTACATTCCTGCCATGTGTCTCCCGTTCCACCACATTGCAAAGTTTCTCTGTTAGATTCAGATCTGGCAAATGGGGAGACCGAATTCATGATCATATTCATGAAGCTACTTTGACATGAGGGGTATTAAGGGGTTGACGTGTGCCCAGAAAACACCCCCCCCACGTCATTACACCACCAACAGCGGGAACAGCTGATACAGGGCCGGTCTGGACCATGGATTCATGCTATTTATGGCAAATTCTAACCCTACCATCTGTATCTCACAGCAGAAATGAAGATTCGCCAGTTCAACTAAACTGCCCAGTTTTCTCCACTTTTGGTGGCCCTGCACCCTGTCTCAGCCAAAGTCACATTTTCCTTCATTTTGACAATTGATGGACTGAAGCTCTTGGCACGAACTTTTCGAAGGGCAGGTGCTTGCATAGGGGACGTGGCCGAGTGCTATGTTTTCCTGGCTGGTGGGGGAGGGGGGGGAAGGGGGGAGGGATCTACCTCGTTAGTGTTCGCAGTCAGGTGGGTACCCATCGGTAAATTTTGCAATGGCATTATCGAGAAAGAGTTCTTGGGTCATCAAAGATGGGCCACTTCCATTCGTGCTCAGGCCCCTTCTGCCCCCCCCCCCCCCCAAAGCTTGTGCCAGCTCTTGACTTGAGGTCTGCATGGTTTTCTGCACTGGGCTGCTGCCATGTGATTGATTGCTTTCATAATTGCTTGAAGGAGCAGGTGTACAGCTGCAGTAGGCAGATATATAGAATTACTGGGAGAAATACAGTGACTGGCATTGTTTTAAGATGCAATGATAATTATTTTAACCCCTTGCTAGTGGGTCATTTCTTTGTCCTTACTGGTATAAGCTAAGCACTACCTGAAAGGGTATGGTAACCCCAATATCGCATGCAGTCTTGAGGGACCTATTAAGCAGATCTCTTGGAAAAAAGGTTATTCTGCACGTAATAAGTATGATAATAGAGGCAGCATGCAGCTCAGTGGGCATATCCTCTGTGATCAGAAGGTCACCAGTTGGAGCCCCGCTTCAACAGAACTGTCACAATCTGTGGGTGCTTGAGCAAGGCCCTTAACCCCCAGCTCCCTGGGTGCCACAAGATGGCTGCCCCTTCAAGTGAAAAGAGAATTTGCCCACACGGAGTAATAAAGTATTGCTGTTATAATTATAAGCATTTTAGTATTACATAATAAGTTAATAAACGTTTATAACAGCATGAACTCCCAGTAGAATTTAGAATGATCGTAAATCAAACGCAAGCAATTAATTGACTGACACAATGAGATCAAGGAGCCGAAAGGATCACAGCCAAAAATACACAGTTCCCTTTGTTTTGTACATTTGAAAAAAAAAGTCCCAGTCAAGTGCTCCCCATTCCAAACAATATTTCACAGAATAAAGCTGGTTTGGGAAAAACAATGTCTTGCGGCCACCGTTACACAATAGTTCACGAAGGGTTTCAGCTGTTGATTGCAACAGGAATTACGACGATTATTCTACTGTATTGTCGAGTGTGACACATTTCTCTCACATTAAATAAATTATGCAAAACTTTATTAATTTAACAACATAAACATAGTTGTTATCTAATTTTAACTAAAATTCATTTAAATAGTCTAGGGAATATCTTACCTTATTGCATGCTAGTTGCAGAAATTCGTGCGGAGTTCGTTTGCGGAATTCTTGCATTATTTCTTCACTGACTTTGTGCAATGACTGGGGACCGACTTTCTCTTGCATGCACTTATTTAAGCAGGACGCCCTTCGCATCGCCGAGCCGAAGAACTGCGCTGCTTCCGAGGGATGCTGGTCCAGGCACAGCAGCCTACAGTGAATTTTAGTTTGGCGAAGTTCATAGTAACTGTGCAGAGCTTTCTCTATATAAAGCACCGCGTTTTTAAAGTCATTTCTGTAAAATGCATCAGTCCCGTCTTGGTATAGTCGGTCAAATGGCTCCAGCAAAGGAAGAACCGGCGAGAGCAAAAACAAATGAAAAAGCGTTGATGTTAGGACGAAAAGTGCACTTGGAGATGAACTAATATCCATCTTATTTGATAGTTGTACTTGACATAAGCAGTTCGTAAACATCACAGCATCACAAGTCAAGAGTAAACAGGCTGATCGCCGAGACCTACCGTAAGTGACAGCAATGCCAGCTTGGAAAAGTTCCAGAAAAATCTAATCATAGACTTTCCCATATAGGCAATTCACTTTCATCAGTTCTATCCTTGATAAATCAGAACCCAAAGGAACCCAAACGAATATTAAATTAAATGTTCTAATCACTAAATATATTTTTCACAGACCCAGTCTATAGATAATTTATAAGTAAAGTATGAATAAATTATAATTTATCAGTGTAACCAAAGCTAACAAAAAATCAACAAAACAAATGAGAAAATATCAGTGCTGTTAGACTTAGTGCGGATTTAAAGTGAGCGCAGAGCCACATATTACACAATAAGCCACCATACCAAAATAAATCGTCACTGAAGCGGCGTAATGGTCTTTTTGGACACTAGAGGGAGACAGAGTACGCTAGAAATTTACCACGAACACGGCGCTACATGCCGTGGGACGAGTTTGAAGAATTAGATCATTAACCAAGAAGTTCAAAAAAGAACATTTTCACCTATTAACAGTCGTTGAATTTTGTTGTCTCTCCATTTAAGAAAGAAACTAGACGCGAGTCAGTTCTAGTCGCTGTTGCGGCTCTATTCCCCTGGACAGAGAATGAATAGGCGGGATGATACAAGTTTTACAAGCATCCTTATTAATAAAGTGTAGGCTAGATCAACACATTTTCAGATTAATAATGTTGGAATGGGTACCCTTAAAAGCAACACGGGAAGATGGATCCTTGATTTCTAAAACGCACCGAAGAAGCGCAGGTCTAACAGAACGAAAAATATCTTGTTCGAAACAAGGAAAATTAGGCTACATTCCTCCCCGCAGGCACTAGAAATTTGTAACGTTTATTTTTTAACAACAAAACAACACCTTAATATACAACTGAAAAACCTGTATGCAACATTCCGAAAGTCCACGTCCGCGTAAACTCTTCTTTTGCCTACATTATATCCCGATCTTGCGTAGGTTCTGCATAATCTGTTATCTTTAAAACAATGTACACTTGGTTTCCTACTGCTTTGTCAAGTGAAACAACAGCATAAAAACAACATTTTAACTGTAAAGCTTGCCTGTATACCCTGTTTAATTCCGAACAAATATGAGCGATTTTTTTTTCTGGAACGTCTGAATTTCCCAGTAGGCTATTCAGTGTCGATTAAGAGAAATCTGACATTTTTTTAAAAGTCTTAGTATCATGATGCACTGGCATGTCTGACCGATACCAATATACAAGTCTTTGCAGGTCTCTCAGATTCAAATCTCTGAGTTGGTACAACCCATTATAGTCTAAGTCAGGTCAACACCTGGGTACCTCCTCTCACTGAACTGAGATCAGTTACCCTATTGGTCCAGGCATCAACCACTCTCTAGAACAGGGGTGGGCAATCTCATCCAGAAAGGGCTGCTGTGTATGTGTGTTTTTGCTTAAACTCCCTAATTATATTACTAATTAGAGGATTGATTGGCCGAAGAGTCCTCACACCTGGGTTTGAACAGCTGACCGAAAGGTTACCCCAGAAACCTGCATACGCACCGGCCCTTTGCGGATATGATTGCCCACCCCTGCTCTGGAACCTTCTCTCCATTCCTCTTCATTTTTTTCTCTCACAGATCAAGTGTCTGATGAGTCTGACTGGAGTCCCTATCACTCTTTGAAACAATCCCCATGACCCTCCCAGTAGATGACATGTGCCAGAAATACCTTCCGATAAATCTGCTGGCTCACAAACGTCTATGTACGACATGGGTTCGAATTGCAAAGAGAACTTACAGAAGAGCATCCTTTGCTCATCTGATATCCTTCACAAATTCGAGATGGGAGCGTGGGGGCTTGCTTACACAAGGCTTACTCTCACCATTCATTGTGCTATTGTTCCCAACCGGATTATGGGGTTTACGGTGCAGGTATAATTTTCCTGGGCACAAGGCTGGGGTAGGCCTACACCCTAGAAGCTGCTGAGCTATTCATTACACTGAAATACCTGTCCTTTCAAAATGTATTAACTGTATGATCTCACAACATGTTCACGGACATGAACTGTCAATCACAATAATCTCAAATGGGAAATTAATTTATTGCGGAAAACGGACTACTTCCGGTTTAAGATTTTAGTAAAAATGCTAAACAGCTTTGTATTTTGGGGTGGTGCAGTGGTTAACAATGTTGCCTTACACCTCTGGGATCAGGGTTCGAGCCTACGCCATGGCTCCATGTGTGTGGAGTTTGCATGTTCCCCCCATGTCATCGTGGGGTTTCCTTTGGGTACTTTGGAGTTACCAAATTGCCCGTAGGTGTGCCTGTGTGATGAATGGTGTGTGAATGTGTCCGGTGATGGGTTGGCGCCCCATCCTGGGTTGTTCCCTGCCCAGCGGCCATAGGCTCCAGACCCCCTGTAACCCTGACTACGACAAGCGGTTACATAAAATGGATGGAGGGATATTTTAATTCAACTAATAGCAGCTTTACTGGGCTTTGTATGAGCTGAAAGAAAATAAATCACAAATCTCTTTTTACTCCAAAAAAGCAGTCAGCACAAAGATCGTGAAAGACATGACTGCAGGTCTTCAGCTGGTGGCGGCCGACAGAATGATCTCATCAATACTGGACCACTGAGCACGTCCTTAGGGCCTGAATGCTGCTGCAGCGGTGTGTGATAAACGACTGAGCCTAAACCTCTGACCAAAAGCTTTGGTGTCATCTCTACACAGAATGCATGTCTTGTAGGAGAGCAAGGTGCCTATATTTGTATTATCACAATAAACAGCATATGGAGAAGTTAATGGTAAGGGAAGGTACATATCACCTCAATCTTGACACTGCGTATCTGATACTGTAACGGTGAGAATGTTTTCATCCCAAAGATAAATCAATTGATGTAATTATCATACAGATTTTAACAAACATATATAGAAATAACAGAGCCAGAAATCATGGCGTGGGTGGGCTGGCAGGAAATAGGACATAATTCACATAATTCAGAGTCAGCTACATATTTTTAAATCAGTTTTTAAACAACCTGTGGCATTACTAAGGCCAAATGAACAAAGAGAAAGAAAAATTTGCATCTCAACAGCACTTTTGCGCTGATTGATCTAACCACACACACACACATACCTATCGACATAATCGTTGTATCGTACTGTATCGCTTCTTGTGAGTGCTGAATGGCTCAGCCGGAGTTTCATCTGGGTGGGCCCAGGATAACGCAGGCCCAGCCTTGCTGCCTTGGTAGATTTACACATCTCAGAGTGGCCTGAGATTCCAGAATGTGTGTTAGAGGAGACATGAATTTAACTGGTGGCGTCCTAGAAACATCACAAACTATATAACTCAGAATTCCTTAAACCCATAACCTTGCATATTGGCTCTTAATGAACGATTTTTAAAATTCTTCTTCTGATTATTATTATAATCATCATTATTTTTGCTACACAAAACCATGTAGAAAACACAGAGAAAGCCAGGTCCTTTATGGTTGGGATTACTGCCCCGATTGTGTCATTTATTATGATATGGTGCAAATAAGGAAACTCTTATAACCACCATATTTCCTTCCTCTGTGGCACAGCGGATGAGAAATTTAAGTGCTTTATTTTATCCGGAACTCTTCACAAGAAGAGCCTGGGGGAGAGGGAGCCAGATGAGAAGCAGACCCTTTCAGATGTCCAGTTTCATCATATGATTGTCTTCTTCCCGCTCACCGGTAAACACACCTGGATGATGGATGATCCTATACGCTATTACAGCCATTCTACATCCCCGTAGCTGTCGTCTTTTCTTATATGTTTTCCCTGCACTGCTCCAATAACAACAATCTTGTGCCCCCCCGCCCCCCCCCCCACCTTCCTTAAACCACATCCATCCGTGAATCAAGTCTCTATTCCTTCCTCCCACCTCTGTGTCACATGATCCTGCTTGCCAACCCACCCAGTCTTACACCATCCAGACAGCCACCAGCAAACAGCAGGGAGAACCAGCGGCACTAATGACACCTTGCAGCCAACAACAACCAAGCTACCTGCTTGTTGTTACCAAGTTAAAATGCTGAGAACCCGCAATATGCGAATCTAGAAACTTTTCTATGACTAAAAATAACTTCACAACAGAGTCTACATTGTTGAGCAATCTTACAAGCAAAAGCACTAAAGACAGGATGAGTTTGTGGTCCATGATCTCAGATTTTTTTTCCCAGCTGGCTAACGGTGAAAAACAACGTATCACAGTAACTATTTTTAACACTTGGCCGTTCCACTAAAAACACGTTTAAGTCTATGTCAGAGGTCTGATTTTTAAACAGCAATCTTAGAAATTGTTATAAAACCCAGTGATGCTAAACATTTACAAAAAAACACATTCAAGATTCTAAACTCGCTTATATAAACAAAATGCCACAGATGCATTTTTCACAAGAAACAAAAGTTACATAATCAGTGGCCTGATGCAGTATTTCAAATTACTTGCACAAATGGAAGAATTCAAAACCAGTGTTTATCTTTGGAGAAATTATAGTGTTTTTTCAGTTTATTTGTTTAAGAAAAGTAACAGCATACAAGTAATATCCCCGAGAATTTGTGCTTGTGACAATTTTTACAGCACAGAATACTATAAAACCTCGTTGCCCTAGTTAGAAACTACAGCATTTATGAACCAAAATCTGCAACGTTTAAGTATAATTTCAGTTTATATTAACATTTGGTTGATATGCATGTATATAAATCCAAATTATACACATCATTTTATAAATAAAACACAAATTATGTCAACATTTTCATTCAAGCCATTCAAATTGGGATCTTGGCACTTTAACGTCACATTTAAAAACAATTTATACTCTCAACTAAAAGGATGCTTTCCTGTGAATGATACATGAGTGAACAAGTCAGCAAACCAGAACAGCCATACAAAGCACTGTTAGAACCTAACATCGGAAAAGCTAGTGAAATGAAAACACTATGAAGACTAGTAATAAAAACTAATATTTCTAGGTAAACTTTATAGTTTATGCTTTCATCTAAACCCATTCTGCTATATTAACGGCATACTTTGGTTAAAAATATAAAGTGATTGTTATTGTCTGTTCTAGCTGTTATTTTTTGTAATAAACATCCATACACGTTCATATATGTGCACAAAACGTACACATACTCATACACTGGACAAAATAACATCGATTCAGTCACGATTCAAACTAAAATAGTCATTGAAATGGTTTTATTTGTACACAGGTTTGTTATGAAATGCCACAAACTACTACAACCCTTGGCAGTAACCGCTGTTGCAGTCGGCCCTTTCTCTTCCGTTTCCAGAACCTCTAGTTGTCTTGCCCTTAAACCGAGAGCCGCACGGCCTCTATACGTAGCCGGAGGCCGCAGGCTGGCTGGACTTGGGATACCGTGCGGAGGACTTGGCGCCATGGCAGTGGCAACACAGGAAGCCCCCACCCAGCATGGAGAGAGAGGCCGCACCCCACCCCACAAACAAGGCGGAGCCAAACTCGTACCTGCAACACAAAAAAAATAAAACAATTTATCTTCATGCAACAGCTCCTCCTCAGTATTGGTCTGATAATGGATGAATTCATAAATTCAAGCTTTAGGGCTACAAGATATCTTATCAGTAAACTCACTAAACAAGATTTTATCAATGTGGATGTGTGGTTGCATTTTCACCTGAAGCTTATTGTAAAACCACTACAAAATATTTCAGTGGGGTGCCTGTATTTTCACATTTTTCATGACCTGGGGCAGCGCATAGTTTGTTCCTAGGTGCGTTCTAGGGGTGTAGGAGGCCAACCACAGTGAAAATAGTAACACAGGGAGTATGCTCCTGAATTTCTGCCTCCACTTAGAGCATGGAGCCACTGTTAAACCTATCGGAATTACGTTGTACCTGGCATTGGTGGGCGTGAAGGGGTTGTAGAAATCTGTGGCTATTTTATTGCCATACCAAGAGGTTCCTACCAGAGCACAGAAGCCTGCAACAAAGGGGGGGGGGGGGGGATTTAAGAGATGAAGCATTTTAACAACAAAGGTCTAAACAAATAAAAATATAAGTATCGATAGCCTTTCTCTTAATATGTGCATCTATCTGATTCTTTGCTGGACTTGAAATGTGA
Source organism: Cryptomyrus ogoouensis (assembly GCA_025773925.1). Lineage (NCBI taxonomy): Eukaryota > Metazoa > Chordata > Actinopteri > Osteoglossiformes > Mormyridae > Cryptomyrus > Cryptomyrus ogoouensis. Next base: position 11,740,292 of record JAOYFF010000045.1, on the reverse strand, counting down.
ACAGAACATGTTTCCTGCTGACCTGCCACGATAAAGAACACCCCACCAGCGATGGCCACCTTGTCCTTCTGCTCAGGGGCATCCGCCATGCAGGTGGTGCACTTCATGCCCACCATGGCCACCAGCAGACCCAGACCTGAGAGCAGTATGCTGGCGATCATCAGGGCGCGAGTGGCCTGGATCTCAGCTGAAAGCCAGAGCAAGGACAGTCATCTTCTCAGAGATGCAGAGACCGAGGCCGTTCCTTCACTGCTTGGCCAGTGCCTTGCAGCACTGCTTCCCAACCCAGTCCATGGGGACACCCCCCAGACAGTCCACATTTTTGCTCCCTCCCAGCTCCCAGCCAATGAATAACACCGAACCAGCAAAAATGTGGACTGTCGAGGGAGGTCCCGAAAGACTGCGTTAGGAAACACTGCCCTACAGGGAGATATCTTAATTGGGCATCAGGTTAATGTTTTTCTTGTGAATACAACTGTAAGGAGGATCTTGAACCAGAAACTTCAGGCTTCCAGTCAGTCGTTTGAATGTTTTGAGTCTTGCGCCGAAGGCAGTTTTTACTTACATAAGCTCCTAAACCATAATGGTTGTTTTGGAGCTTCTAACTGTGCATTCCTATTGTATGTAGCACAACACATCCAGACTGCTAGTATGGATAAAAAATACACACTTTGCCTGCACCCTCTGGCTCCAACAACATTGCTACAACGTTCCTCGAGCACTGGGTGATGGTGGTGGGAGATCAAAGGGTTACTGTGTGTCATAACAGGGTTTGCTCCGCCATTTCATGTTGGGGGGGGGGCCTGGCTATTCCAGGAATTCACCTAACGTGTAATTACATGCACAGGCATCTTGGAGTGAAGTAGCGGAATTACAAAGAAAAAAAAAAAACGCTATCTGAAATAGATGCGCTTCTTTGGACAGTCAAAGTTACTTTTTAAATAATCAACATCATTCGCTGAAGTGTGGTCAGAACTTGTCATAGATGCAAGCACGGTTGTCGTCACACACATGTCAGTCGATGAGCATATTAGACACATGGATTTGCAAAAATCCATTGCTATTTTTCTTCAGAGGCTATAATACTTTTACAATGTTACACCTATAAGCGGGGATTCTGAGTCTCTCTCACACACAGAAATACACAAAGTAATATATGCATTTAAAACAATTTAAGTTTGTCTACTCACCGGGCATCTGGAGAAGTGAGTCATAAACTTTGCACTGGATCTGCCCGGTGCTCTGAGACACACAGGTCTTCCAGAGCCCCTCGTACATCGCCTGGGCTGTCACGATGTTCTGCCCCGCGTAGGATGAAGCCTTCCACTCCACCATAGCGGTCGACGCTATCAGACCAATCAATCCTATGACAGCCAGGGAAAAGCCGAGTAGCTGGACCCCCAAGTTTGCCATTTCCCCTCTTAGAAAGTCACAGCTA
>JAOYFF010000045.1:11720479-11735282 GCA_025773925.1 Cryptomyrus ogoouensis | reverse complement strand
TAGTTTATACCAGGTCACAGCAATTGTTAAAATTTATTGGGCTAAACAGGAACTTACTCTATTGCCTAAATGTTTTTTTTTCCCCCAGTAAACTCCATCTAAATGCGTGTTTACACAGGATAGTCACATTCCTTTGACAAACCATCAAGGGAACAAAACTGAAAAACATCCCTCAAACATGAAGGTACTATGAGTATCTGAAACATAATTTCCCGTACGTTGTGTCTGAAATAAGTGATTTAAGCACTATGCATGGAAGTAAACACATTTTGTGTATTTCACAATGGTGTAATCGACCCCGAACCCTCTGTCCCCCAAAACACACACAGTACTCTCTCAGTATTGATACAGACGTGTCCCTACCATACATACACATATACACGCCCTTGTTTCAGCGTTGGGTCTGTTTTCCTCTCCACGGATGGCTTTTTGTGATGTAGCCTAGCCACTGGTGTGAGTTGTAGCGAGCACCTGGTGCATCGAGAGCATGTGCCGACACGCACTGCCCTGACACGGGTAACTCAGGAATGTACGTGTAGATGCGGGAAGCATCCAGCGCATCGAATCAGTAGAAAACTGCGAAAGCACTGGGGACGTAATGGGATCGCGTCCAGAGAAAAATGACTTTCATCTCTGACGTGTATAGAGACCTCAGGGAAATGTCCCAGTTGTAAGTTGCAATTAAACCTGTGGTATATTTTACAGTGGCAGTGTCTTTAATGAGGTCTGTGCTAACAACATGGGGGTCGGGGGGGGTTAGATTTTCAAAATAGCAAAAAAAAAAAAAAAAGAAACAGCAAGTCAGTCTCAACATTTTTTTGTCTGAATTCAAATATGTATTTCTCATTTTTGCATGTGTCCAGTGAAAAAGATAACATAAGCCATTATTAGAAAATGTCATTCGGCACAACAATGTTATATTCAATATGATATTAAAATCAACGACCATGACAGTCAAAAATAGTGAAGAATGTAATTGTTGATCTAAAAGGAACTGAAACTACAAAAAAAAAATTAAGGTAATAGGTCTTAATCTGTCAACATTTTTTCCTGACATTATTCCAGTAGAAATTTAAAAATGCTTTCAAATCATGTAAAACATATTTTATATATTTGTTGTAAAATGCATTATTTTGCTGAATGATGTCTTTCATTAACTGAATTAGTCACTGCAACTGCAATGTGCCAGTGCACATAAATGTAGCCTTTAATTTAAAAAATGCATGTCTTCCCAATTGAACAATAAATGTTTTATTGACATTACAAACAGGCTGTCAGCAATCTCATAACCTCATTCTCCATTCTCTTAATACAATAATGATTATAGACAGCTTAAGTGTTCTTAAGAGCAATATGAACTGTAAACTGTAAAGTGTCCTGTAAAGTGTGCTTTACTCATTTAAGCTTTGGAGGACAATGCATACCATGTATAACTTTCATATGATGTGTTTTCTTTACTTTACTTTACTTTTATAAGCCTGCTTTGCCTTGCGGTAACCCGTATACCCGTATATATACTTCTACTCGAGGCTAATTATTTTGTACACACAGAAAACATGACGAAAAAAAGAAAGGCATTTTCTCTCAGTGACAAATATAGACTCGTCGAAGTTTATGATATACTAACAAAAACAAGCAGCGAAACTACAATAAGCTATAGGCCTATTTTATGTATGGTACTGTACTGTATTATAGTGCTTTTGAACTTTATTTGTATTGTATATCATATTCTGTATTCTGAAAGTGTCAATAAAATTCAGTCAAAATTCACTTTTATTACCATGTATTCATGAAATATATATACAAATGTCAATTAGATGGTAATCTGACTGAGACATAAAGGGGAAAAAATCGGTTATAATGATCATAAGCATATAGCGATCAATTTCACCAAGACATACGAGATCACTATAAGCGGTTTCCACTGTAAGTCGTTTTGTTAGCTAGTTATTTGTTAGTTATTGGTGGATCGATAGCGATCAAAACAGCACACAGGCTTTAATTTACACTTTATTCATAGGACCTGTCACATAGCCAATGTTTAAGATTCTTATTAGATCTAGCCAGCAGATGGATCTTTCGTTTCCCACAGAATGAAAAACAACGTAATCTGATCCCACTGATTAGCGCTGGCAAAATATTATTTTCCGACGCAGAAACATGGAGACACGAGGAAATAAATTATCAATTGACGCATTAAAAATGTAATTGAGGTACAAAAATAATATTCCATCTGCTCAACCTTTGCTCCGCTGCTTCTGTCCGTTTTCCTGCACTTCCCTGTAACTTCCAAGTTAAATTAATCTTTGCGCCTACCCAGTAGTTCCTGTTGGAATGAAAAGCACTGGATTACGTACTTAAAGGGTTCCGAAACTCCCTCCAAGGAACTACAATGTGGTCGAGTTTCTGCAGTGTGAACATGACAAAAGCACATGATTCCAGAAAAGTTTCTGCGGTGTGAAAGCGCCTTTAGTAAAACGTGTGGGATGGAGTTAATAAAACGTGACCACGATTTCACTACAACGTTTTCCGCAAGGAATTTGTCACATACGATGGTAACGTTTCTTGTGTCAGATGAAAAAACAGAATGTGAGCGCTTGTTATCCATTTTTTCCCCATTTTTGATTTGTGCTGGAATTAGCTAATCAGCCTGGGCAGAAGGGCGGACCTAAAGCCAGTTCATTGATAGCTTGTACCTTTAAAAGTAGAATTAAAAGCAATCCGGTAAAATTAAAAGCTATACATTGCGCCAACACACTGCTTCCGGAAGGATTCATGTGTCCAAAAGCCATTCATTTATTTTACATATCCGCTTGCTTTATGCGGGGCCATGGGTCCAGAGACTATCACAAAAACACCTGTCGCCCGGCGTGTCTGAAACCTAAGTATCCGTAAACTATCAGGCGTAAAGTACCCGGATGCGCACTAACTCAAACCGAAATTCGAAGTGTGCTTATAGCCTATTGGATACTACTCTTGAGTCTTTAAAGTGAAACGACTCTTTTGAGTTCGTCCATATAAAAGATTCGTTTACTTTGGATACACGATCCTTGAATATCGCCCTGGCTATTTATTTTCGTCGGGGTTAGTGCTAATTGAATTTATTATTATTTTATTAATTACATTATATTTGCTATACTGATTTTTTCGGATATTAGTACATCATTACACCTGTGGGTAGCCAGCTAACAAGAAAGTAATTTGCACTTGGAATTGAATGGAATAAAATTTATGTAAGTAGTCATGCATATACACCGTAATCCCAGATTTTGTACTTAAACAATTAAGTAGTCATTATTCATCCTTTTATTTCTAAAGGGAATTACATTTCATTACTAGATCACATTAGAATATAATTATAAGGTGAATTATATTGCTAATAATAATTAGCTGTAATAATACGCTGAGATTACTCAATAAAATGCATTTTCCATGAACAGTAACTGACATAATAAATGTGTGTTTAAGTGCTGGCATCCGGTTGGGCACAGAGTGATGTTCAAATGTATCAGTTTGGACCGGAATCTTTGTGCTGCAGGATGGTTAAGATCCATTATTCAAAATCTCAAGGTCGCGCCTGTATGACATTCTATTTTATTCAAGTGTCGGGTGATGATGACTCATTCAGCCATCTTCCTATTCCGATGTCTTTGATGAGTGCGAAGGTGACTTTTTAACTGGATTCAAACAATCCAGCCTCCACTGCAAACATCATTGAGGGGAAAAATTGTGATGGAAAATGTTCAATACCTACCACAGGCAAAGTGCGTCGATGCACGGCGCCTGATCTGCTAACAGGCTGTGTACTGGTATTTTTTCTTTTTACTTATTTCAGTCTGCTTGTGAATAGCCAGTAGGCCAAAAAGGCACTTGTCTTGTGTTATTTACATTTCAGATAATGTTGCCTACCCAAGATATGCACTTAAAGATAATAATTGTGTATAACATTGAAGCCATAATTTCGGCCCAGTGGCCATCATCGTTACATCCTCCAGCTTTTGGAGTTTTTACTCGACCATTATTATACTGTGTTGGTTTGGAGAGACAGTCAAACGTTTTGAAAAGGAAATACAAGTTGTTACGTTGATTATGGCAATAATTTGGAATGCTTAGGTGTATTGTTTTTTTTTACCTAGTTTAAATTGAATTTAATTTTCACTCAGTACAAACATTAAAGTAGGAATAAAGTAGCAAATAGTAGTACAAGAGTAATGAAACATAAATAGAAAACATTTGATTATTATCATTTAAACCAGGAAATAGATTTTTAAGTATGAGTAAGATTCTTAAAAGTACATATACTTTGTTAATTCATAAACATTTTAAAATATATATGTCTGCATGGGAACTATCAAACCATGAGGTTCATGCATTCCAACTTATAACAAGAGAACTTATGCTGGTGTAATATTGGTTAAATTTGTTAAGAAAATATACACATTTTGGTTTGGTTTGAGACCATCTTTCTTACAAATATTTCCCATTAAATTAAATAGCTGTATAACAAAACATGTATTCCCATCAGTAGTGGCTCTCTATCAAAATTAACCTCAGTTTTTCAACAAAAGCCAAAAATTTAGACGAAAGATTTGCTGTAATGTTACAGTATATCTGAAAATGTCCCTGTTCACTTGAATGCCACACTATACATGCTGGCAATACGATACATTACAGTGTGTCTGCCACAGCCTAGATGAGCTCTGAGCACATGACGTGTTCTTGAATTGTATTTAAAAAGTGCCCTCTAGTGGATTATATAGGATAAATTGTTGCTGCAAGCTGAGCTGCGGGGATTTGAGTCGGTGGTTAGAGAATGGATAATTCTTAACCTGGGAGAAAATATTAGATTTTTTCATTGAAATACTCCAACAAAACTCTGTCACATAGGGTGACATATTGTTAAAATGAGACACCTGGCAAAAGGGGACAGTTAAACTTTGCAGTTAATATAATGTATGTGTTTAGTTATACTTTATTTTCTGTTTTATATAGGGTTCTAGGTGCATTAATGTATTTAGAATGGTATCAAGTTGGCGTTCAAGACAATGGGATGATTCTGTAAATTCTTCCAGAAAGCACATTTTTCAGGAAGTGTCCCATTTTAAAAACACTCGCCCTACCAACTGTTCACATAAACGCACATTTGGAGTTTTAGATCTTATTTACCGAATAATTTAAGGTGTGAAATGCAGTGATATTGCCCACAGTGTGCTTGCCGGCTCACCCTCTGCCCCAAGGGCTGCAGATCACTGCAGAAACGTGTCTGGTGTCATTCCTGTCTAAGGGAACCTCCCCAGGCTGAAACCGCATGTCTCTCTTACGGGAAAGATGGGAGTGTCCACCTGTTTCTGTGCTACAGCCCTGCAGAGCAGTGCCCAGAGCTCCCTTCAGAAGACATGCTGACAAACTTGTATGCCTCTGAAGGTATCAGCAGAGGCTAATGTTGTTTGTGTGTGTGTGGGGGGTGCAGCCCAGGGAGCGCAATTCAGTCTGATCTGCCCCCCTTCATATCAAAACCTGTTCTGCAGAAGCTTTTAAGTTTGGCTAAAAGACATCGTGATTAGAAAAATGTGCACAGGGACAGTGATCATGAGTTCCCTGTATTTGCATGGAATAGGGGTACTACTTTTAGATCACTAGGTGATCTAAAAGCTGTTCACTTAAGGCTCTACCACAGGACAACTGAGGAATCTGTGTCTGTAATGCGTTCTGTCATTGAAGCAGAATGGATGTTTAGAAATGGATATGAGTCCCTGAAAAGTGCACCATACAACTTGGTCTTCCAAAGACAAATCACACTATATACAATGTTACCATGTGGTACCAGGACACAGAATTACAGTGCCCCTTGTTTTCTCTACAAGAGCTGATACAATGATCTTCTGCTTCATAGTAACAACTTTTATTTTGAAACAAACTTTTTATTTTGAAAGCATGTGTATGAAGGAAATGATTTGTGTAACACTTACTTTTAAATGACGAATCCAAAAATAAATGGGTCTAAGGCAAATTGTCAGATCATTGAAAATAGAATATCTATTTATTAGTTATTAGTTTAGAGATTATTCAAAAAGTCATCAAATGTGTATCTTTTGTTTCCTGTCAGAGTCAGTTAGTGCCACTTTACTTACTGGTACAGGCCTGATCACAGACCAGTACAACCTCGCCCACGACCAACACCCACACGGAAAATGTCAGGCAGGAGCTTCTGCACAGCCTGTAATGTTGGTGCCTGAACTAATCTGCTTATATGATGTGTGCTCCTGGAGGGACCCAGTGTCAGCCCCAGAACAGATCTGAGTGGCAGGTCCATGATTTTCATGGGGGGTGGGATACAAGTTGTGAAAGGGGGAATAGAGGGAAGGCAAAATGTTGGGCAGGTAGACCATCTGTTGCCATGCCCCCAGAAGATGTCCTTGTTTCAGTATGGATGCCTTTATTTAAAAAATAATAAAATAAATAATAATAATAAAACATGATGTCATTAGTGTGTGGCATTCAGGGCAGCAGAATGGGACACTGGCCAATGCCCAACCATAATGCTGACCCTGGATGGACCATGAACCATACATGAAATTTAAGGTAGAGATCACAGGTGTTAATGGAAGCCTTTGAAATGGAGTAATGGAACCCTTTTGAAAGAAGGACATTTCTTTACAACAGTGCTGTCCATCTAGCAGGTGGGCAGGAAGGCCAAAAGGCTGACTGGGTAAGAACAGGGCTGGACTGGCCTGGCATACTGGCCGTTTTCTTGGTGGGCCCCGCCCCACTGCCCCATCTGGCAAAAATTACTATGAGGCATGTAGGACCCCAAAGTCCAGGGCCTATCTGTAATCCCAGTCCAGCCCTGCACTGTAAAAGAGACAATGGAGAGGGGTTGAAATTGCAGTGCACTGATTGGGTGGCGGGTATCAGGGCTTACCAGGTGAATTAATGTTTTCACTTGTTTGCTCCATTCTGAAATTTTATAATATAATGTCCCCATAACACAGTCAATGGTTGGCAGCTCTTTATCCACATACACTGGAATCACACTGGCAGTTTATGCAGTGTACGTTTTAACGACAAATGTCTTTTATCCTTAATGATTGGTACTTTCATACCAAAACTTCACTGCTCTGTAGAAAAGTTGGTCTTTATAACACGTAGAGTATAAATGACACTACAATTGTTTGTATACAAGTGTGAAGAATCAATATTTAACGTTTTTTTTTTTTAAATGAACGTACGTTCAGTCCCAAACGTAAATTAATTTAACCTAATCAATTTGTAAATTCATTCATCCTGACGGTTAAAAGTTTTCGTTGGGAGTTTGCATTGCGCGCGTTTCCTATGACAACATTTACCGGTTTTTCTTGAACATTTGCCCCGGGCTTCTGTGAGAAAAAGAAAGGTAAATAAGGTGATTCAAGCGCTAGTTAATGCAATTGTGACCCACGGCTGGAGGAGGTAAAAGCAACCTGGTTACTAATTTATAAGAATTTAGCGTGATCCTTCAAAGTGTGCGGCTTACATCTAATTTAATTAATATATAGGCAGTTCGAACACGAACTGGGTGTGTATATTCTTCCTATATTTCCAGACGAAATGACAACGTAAAGGAATAAGATGGTATCTGCATTCTTGTTCCCAGGTAAGCTTAATTAACTTTTAGTTGGTGAAATTAATTTTATATTAACAGATATTTTATTTAAAATAATTTTGGTTGTACATAATTCGTTGTATTTTCAAGTTTGTAAGCTATTGGTCAGACAGACAAACATTTAATATTTATCGACGTATTTAAGGGAAAAAATAGTTTTAGGCGAGAAAGCAATATCCTCTTCACAGTATTGTTTAAAAGTTGTTGCGCTGGTGAATTGAAAATCTTACCTATAATAGTAGTGGGTAGATTTAGGTACATGTTATTTTACAGATGTAGACTTGCACAGGTAACCTGTCAATTTTTTTGTATCAGTTTCAAAGAATAGCGTATGGGGAAAAAATCTGGTCAAGGAACAGAGACAACTATCACATTTGACTAAGAACCATAACTGCGACTAAGATGTTACCATTATTTTATGCATATTTCCTCCCACTCGTATCTCAATGCGGCGCCACTATATTGAGACACCACCTTGCGTATTGTGAATTATTATGCTGACGCATCACGTTCACAATGTTGGTGACACTGTAGCAGTGTGACCAAAACAATATAGACTGTGAGGACTTGAAAATCCGACACAGCGGCTGAGGGTGACAGACATACATCCACCTGTGACCTAGAAGTGTGGCAGAATAACTTCAGGAAATAAATGAACGTGTGACTTTATATTCCAGGTCATGCTCACGCCTTATACGCTATAGATACAGTCGCTGGCTCTGCTAGAAACATTGCCTGAGATGTTACCCGACAATTTCAGTCATTGTTTCTGGTGGTGTAAGCCGCTGGCCTCTGCGGACGGAACACTACTGGGAAACGCACAGCCTTCCGAAACTGTCAGATCTCTTATCCGATCCACAGCGGGGTTTTCCTACAGCAGACTGGTTAAGCCCTAAATTTAGTCCCGTCGGGATCCGTCGACTTGTGTTAGTAGCGCTTCCTCCTGCACATGCTCTCTGCGCTATGGGCGTAGTGCTTCATGTACTTGTTAAAATGTCTTGAAATTTAAGCAGGGGCTGTAAAATCCTGACACACCTTGGCTATCCTGAATTTAACTCGTCCAGTGGTTTTCCTTGAGCACTTTATTTGGTAGCGTTTATCGGGGATAGGGCAGCAGAATAGTGGCGCATTCCTCGCACCAGTTCCATATAGGCTTGGCTGAAACCAAAATCTCTGGCATGTTGCTGAGCAGGCTTCACCCGTACAGCCGTTCTGCCTCAAGCAGGCTCCGACGATCGCTTTAAACAAAATATAACTTGCCCACTGTTTATTTCTCCAAAAGAGGACCTCTTCATTGATTTAGTAAAAGGCCTTGTGAATTTGACGACTTTAATTAAACCAGACCCTTAGCCAGAAGTGAATTTCGATAGGGGCAAAATCGCAAAGAAATCACAATGATCTTGAGACAAAATTTGCCATGATTTAAGTAACATAAAATATAATGTCCAACTTGTTTAAGTAGCACAGTAATGGCCCCAGTATACATCGTTCTTCAATAGCAACGTTCTTTTAAATATATTAGTGTGACACTTAAAGGAAAACCAATCTACACATGGAATGAAAAATTCAGAAGTGGTATCTCAATATCTGTGGCAATAAAAAAACATAGCACCAGTTAAAGGTTCAACACAACCGCAAATTTACTGCGAAATTAGGCTTTCAGGTCAGTGCGGCTGATTTGTCTGTATTCAGTTTTTTAAAATTAACTCTTAATTTAACAACTTCATGTAGTAACATCACAGGACAGCAAAGGTTTAAAAGGATGTCACCAGTGTTGAAACACCATCTTGTTTAATATACATTTATAGCAGATATGGATACTGTGAATGTAACTTGTTATATTTGGTTAGACTGTAAAAGGCTGAAGGAAACACGGTGGGCTTTGACCCCCACTCCCGCTGGGTTTGTGTTGGTTTGCAGGTTCTTCCTGTTGTCAGATGGATTTGTTTCAGGCACCCCCTTCCGTCCCATAGTGTAAAGACTCACAGTCAGACATGCTAGCTGGTGTTTCTGAATTGATCGTGTGTGTGTGAGTGCACCCTGCAATGAACTGCCCCCTCCCCCCCCCAATCTCGAGTGTATCCCAGTCTTGTGCTCCATATTGCCTGGGACAGCTTCTCCCCCCCCCCCCCATGACCGGGAAGATACTGCTTCACTACCAAAGCGGCAACAGTTGTCAAAGTTAAAAATCGTCATTCTGTAGGTAATGTTAAAAAGATCAACTAGTAAACTTCCTCAAAAATTGGAGCAGTAAACAAAATAAGGTATTTTTTTTTAAAACACATATACATTGCAAGCAAAAGTAGTACAGATGCCACAATATTCTTGATCAATCATTTCAATACAGGCTGTCAGCAAATTGTGACCATTTGGGTTTCAGTCAGCGCCACTAGTGCTAAGGAAGTAGCTGAAGGCAGTAGGCAGGTGATCTCTGTCCTGTCATGTCGTGTCCTTCCCTAACCCTGCCCGACTGCCCTCACTACAGGAGGTCGTCCTCTGTATGACTCCCACAGTAACTTGTTGGGGGGGGTCTTCTGGGGTGGAAAGGGGAATAAAGAATTGTCCTCAATTTGTATCTGTACATGTCTTAACTGTATTACATTATATTGTTTGGCTGTTCAATAAACTTCTGCTGAAACGAGACTCTGCAAGTGGATTCCATACAAAATAAAATTAGTTAAAAAAACTCACCCCTTTTACCACAAATGTTAATTTATAATTGAGCCCTGCCATTCAAACAATACTGATGTTAAACAGGAATAACACACAGACAGGTGAATAAGCATAGCTGAATCAACATATTTGAAGATGTTTCACGATCAGAGGAATTTTACCAATTCAGAGAATCGGACTCTACTGTGATATCCAAATTGCTTGCAATGTTGATTTGAAAGATGTTTGAAGTCTGCCCCATAATTATGAGAAGCAGTTTTAAACATTCCCTGGAAATCTAAGGAGTAAGATGGATAATCAAAATGCACAAGTATCAAGCACAATAGACTGCACTCTGTCTAGATGTGAAAATTCTAATAGCCAATACTTTCCCTATGCCCTGAAGAAAAGCTACAGACACATCCTTGTTTAGTCTAGTTTAGTCAAGGCCAAATAAAACATCACACATAAAAATATGTATTTCTTGGGAAAAACTTGTTTTTGTTTTTAGTTTTGTTTTATGTCCACTAGGTGGTGTATTCATCATATTGTATCTTTTCATCGAAGGTCATAACAAAGTATACAAAAGATTAACTCTGCTGTTGCCCACTGTAAACAAAATTGACTGTGGCATAAAGTTTAGTTAATATCCACAGTAAATCAAAAGAAATGGCACAAGGTCTGTCCAATCCTGTGTCTCACATAAGGCAGTAAATCCAAGGACGTCTGCTTACAAAGTGAAAACGTAGATCACTGATTGCCAATGCAGAATGATGTCACTCAATACATACAACAACAAAATGAAAAGTTGACAAGGAGTTTAATCTGAGAGCGTGTCTGTACTTGGTCCCATAGACTTGCTTAAACTTGATCACTTTAATCAGTCCCAAGTAAAGGATGTACAGTAGTTTATACAAAGGCAACAACTGCATAGTCAGAGCTATTTTAAATACACAGTAAATTTGACCATCACGGAAAAAAAAACTATACAAAAGACTGAGGCCCTGATCCCTTTGTAGGTATAAAATTAAGAGATACACGTTCGCATCTTTACAGCCGGAATCCATTCTAGATCCTGATTTTCTGGGATGTCTTGTCAAAGGTCACATGAAATCACATGTCACAGTACTGTCGGGGGGGGTTAATGTGCAAGTGTCAGGTGCAGTTCTTTTTCAGAATACTGTGTTATATCTGATTACTACCAGGGACATCTAAGATCTTCAGATTCTCTGTAACCATAAGTCCACATTGTCATCCAAAGTACCACAGCATGTTTACACATGTACAAACTTGTTTACTGTATTGTTCTTTGGAGTGGAGAAAGCACCCAAATAGTCCTGAGGAAATTAATGACAGAGAGGCCCGCTGTGCTGTACTTCCTCAAATGGAGACCAAGGGTAGAAGAAGAAAAAAAAAATAATAAAAAAATAAAAAAAATCACCCATAAAACTTCATTCAGGCATGCAGGCGTTTTACCGCAGACCAGCACCAAAAAGCGCTTTTCCCCCAGAATCTTTTCAGCTGCTATTGCCTTCTGATGCCGTCGGGATCCATCACACTGCCATCATCTGAGGTCTTTGGAAATCAGAGCTTCTTGGGGGAGTTCCACTGTCATTTGACAAAAGGGCAAAAAATAAACAAACAGAAAAAATGAACATGCCACCAACTCATTAAAAAGAAAAAAAGGAAAGAAAAAAAACGCAGTTATCCAGGGTCACTGCCTCTTAAAGAGACCTGTCAGAAAAAAAGTTAATTTATTGATTCAAGAATTATATCCATCATGTGGATTTTTAAACGGTAAGATACAATGGATTCTCAGTATGTGACCGAACTGCAGAATACAGACACCCTAAATTTACAATAAATGATTAAGAACCATAGTAAAAGTAACAACCTACTGGAATTTACTCAATGTGGGTGGCAAATAAAATGAGGCTGAAAATGGTGCGTCATTTACTTGGCCGTAAGCCTTGAATTTCTCTAAACCGGTGTTTCCCAATCCAGTCCTCGGGGACCCACAGACGGTCCATGTTTTTGCTCCCTCCAAGCTCTCTGCCATATATGGACAGTCTGGCAAGGAGTTTGGAGGGAGCAAAAACATGGACCGGCTGTGGTTCCCTGAGGACCAGATTGGGAATCACTGCTCTAAACTGTAGTGTAGCATGCTGGGTAAGCTGGAGGTGGTCACCTTTAAATGAAGGTCGAGATTGAGGCCTGGCGGGTGCCTGGGAGGAGAATGTGGGCCTGGGGTAGGAGATAGACTCCACGTACTCACAGTTGAGTACAGGAGCAGGTGGTCTGATGGAAAGATGGAGAGAATTTGCGGCTGAATGCATATTTTATCACAACATGCAAAGGAAGAAAAGCAGACAAAGGGTACTATATACACAGCGTAGGGGAAATGTGTGTGTGTGTCCATTTGTGTGTGTATATGTGTGTGTGTACACCAGGGATGTCACCAGAAGCAACATGGGACTGATCAATGCCAAAATTCAGAAAACATGACGGTATCCTTTTTCTTCAGTACTGTAGCCCATAGGTACCCGGGATGTGATTGTTCCAGACCTGACAGGACCAGCCCTCTCTGAAGCCCCCACCCCCATTTAAAATGATAGAGAAAGAACATACCTTAAAAATAAAATGTTTATTACTCTTGAAGCACTTGCACTTCATTTATAAATATGGTCTGGTTCAAATCCTGACAGTCAAAGTAATGACTGATGACAAACCAATTTCTAAAAGTGTTACTCAAACGGATTAAAAAAAAAAAAAAAAAAAAAAAAAACTTAAGTTTTTGTGCTGCCATAAATGATTTTGTGGTTTGTTTTGTAACTAAAAAATTTTGTTTCTAGTGACTTATCCAACAACATATCTTCTAAGTTACTGACCAACATTTCTTTAAGTTAGTTGCAATTGGAGACACAATTGCCACTTTGTTGCCTTTGATTTTACAAGGCCTTTAAATTTAAATAGGAATTTTATAACTGTAAATAAATGCATAAATAAATGCCTTATCTGTGTTTAATTAATGTCATTTCTTCTGCCTTCCATTTCTGACCCAGTATCCTATTTTTATACAGCACTTTCGGGTGAGTGCCGCATTTTCTGTATATTATGTCAATAGTAATTTCTTTATATTTATCAAGCCTACATGAAGGCTACATGCCACTGTTGTTTTTTTGCCATATTAAGCTGACTTTCATAAATAAGTGTATGCCTAAGTACATGGGATTTATTCTTTTGTTTTATTTGCATTCAATTAGTATCTAGAATCATGGAAATTCACTGGTATTGGTATCAGCTACTAAACTTCTGGTGTTGTGACATCCTTAGCATACACAAATACACGGGAGCGGACTCGCAACAAAAAGCAGCCCAGGAATTTGCGGTCAAGCGACTCCTTCGGTTTATTTTGGCACCGGCCGAGGTCAGTCGTGATCGACGTGTTGGGCCCCCCTGGTATAAAGGCTATACAATTCCGGAGCTGGGGAAGACAGACCGGCTCTCACAAAACTGGCCCCCCGGGAAATTTACTGAACTTCCCGATCGCCAGTCCATGCCTACATATATGAACAAACACGCACACATTTCCTTCCATTGAGGATGTTAAGTGAATAGGTTTTCTTTAAAATTCTTCCACTATCTAAATAAATCAACCCAATGTTTTTTTGGTCATACTTTTTTTTTTTTTTTTTTTAAAGTTTTTTTTTAATGGCTGAGCTCCTCCTTATCCAACCACTGGAGCTACAGTACCTCTCAGGCCTCTGTTTCTGTGATTTCAGGTGTTCAGATTCCTCCTGCAGCAAGGGCATCCAATCCTCCTGTTGCTGCTACAACACACCCCACACACACCATGAAGACACACAGTCTCTACGGCCAGGACCGCCCTGCTGAACAGCGGAGCCTATGACAGGTCACAGAACTCCGCAGTCGTCGTTTTAACACCAGCTTTGTGTACTCGGGCCGTTTATTCAGAGTACAGCCATTTATCAATATTTGACAGCGCTAAACATCAGCAGCCAAAAAGGACAAATTAGACGAAATAAATAATAACGTCGTCTGACTCAAACAAACAAATGCACTACCTTCCTGTCTTTCTTTGAGAGTCTTTTATCCCGATTCTTGCACTTCTTGTATTTCTTCTCTTCTTCCTCCATTATTAACCAAGCGATTTCCTGCCAAGTCAAATAAAAACAGCAGATGACAAAACAATGAATGACACTGCTGCCAAAACAGGTTCTGCATGTCTCCTGTCTTCGCAGTCTACCATCCTCAGATACATTTTTCAATAACATGTTTGCTCTGTTAAGGTAGCAAACTTCCGAGTGAGCATTTGCACCTTACATATGCTTTATACATGACAAAAACCTGATCCTACACCTGGTTTTCCACCTACACATTACTGTATAACAGGGGCGGCCAATCTTATCCGCAAAGGGCCGGTGTGTATGCAGGTTTCTGGGATAACCTGTAGGTCAGCTGTTCAAACCCAGGTGTGAGGACTCTTCA
>JAOYFF010000045.1:11708345-11720379 GCA_025773925.1 Cryptomyrus ogoouensis | reverse complement strand
CCAGGTGTGAGGACTCTTCAGCCAATCAGTCCTCTAATTAGTAATCTAATTAGAGAGTTGCAGCGAAAACCCGCATACACACCGGCCCTTTGCGGATAAGATTGGCCACTCCTGCTGTATAACACTGAATAAGCATTATTGAACAAAAGGAGAAATTTAAATTAAATCTGTGACATGACATGGACATAATCAACCAACCAACAAGGTCACTGCAAGGCTGACACACGTTAGATTTGGCTGTAATTACAACATTTCAGTTTGCATACGCCGCTATTAGCCTTAAAATCATCCAACTGATTTACGTTAGACTCATGTATGTGGAAAGGTGCGTAGAAGGAATCAGCTCATCCCCACCTCATCCTGTGCCACCTGAGCTGCCTGTTTATCGGCTCGACTTGCCTGGGGGAAAAAAAAAGAATACATTTTTCCCCCCCCCTCGAAATATGACCTTTGAAAGGGCCGGCTGACAGATGCATCGATGAGCCAAAATATTATGACCACCCCCATGTGAAGAGAATAATGCTGACCATATAGTAAAAACGATGCATGTTAAGGTATGGGATATATTGATGGCAAGCTAACATTCGCTACTCGTAGTTGATGTTTTCAGTGCGGAGGGAATGGGGTTAGGGTTAGGGTTAGGAAGCTACAGGCCAATCAGACTGCCCAGGCTGACCCTTGTCCACCATCAATAACGATGAGCACACAAGGGTTGGAAGTGGACCTTGGAGCAATAGATGGTGGTCACTTGGTCCAATCAATCCCAAGTTATATTGCTTCATGTGGATGGCCCAATAGGAATCAAGCATCTGTGGAATGTGTTGGACCAAGAAGCCCGATCGCAGCTATGTAGCCCTGTTAGCAGTTGTGTGTCGTGACACATTTCTCCCATCATTAAAATGATCTGCAATTTGTGCCACAGTAACCCTTCTGTTGTTTTATACTAGACGGGACAGCCCAAGTCCACATCTTGCATGGACGAGTCACCAGCTCAACACTCCATTGGTGGGTTGTGGCTTTTTCCCCCTCCTAAATCTCAGTTGGGACTCATCATGGCTGACCGTGAGCTCGACACAAGCTTTGCTGCTTCAGAGATGTTCTGACCCAGTCATCTGGCCATATTAACTTGACCCTTATCAAAATGACTCAGGTCTTTACCCCTACCGCAATGAATCCCAAATATTGGCTTACCATCCAATATATCCCAGACCTTGACGTGTGCCGCTTTTACAAGACCCTCAACGTTATTTGCATCACGTGGGAGTGATCATACCGTTTCAGCTCATCGGTGTAAATGCTAACAAATTATTTTCTTACCTTCACCATTAGTTCCTCTTCCTGTATCCTTCTGGCCACCTCCATGTCTCGGACCTCTTGAACATCTAGGTCGTCCAAACCCTGGGTCACGTCCATGATGTCATAATGTGCTTGCTCATTCCTGTCTGCAGGTGGTACCATAACCAAGTAATTGAGGTTTTCGGTATGTTCACTAAAAATTAGGTGTTGGCTAACTCCAGTTCTTGAAAGCCAAAGGGTGTGCTGGTCTTTGCTTAATTTCATGCCACAATGGTCTAGTTTTCTGTATAGTAATTTACATCACCTGGGATTTCATTACCTGTTAGTTTACAATTGATTCTGACACCTGAGGCTCTCAAGGACTGGTTGCATGTTAGAAAATGGTCAAAGACCACCCCCACAATGAATTCACACTCAAATGAAATCAAAGAAGCAGAAAAGCGTATACATGCTTCCAGATCAAAGAAAGCCCAACACATCTGATTTTCAAAGAACTGGTGCGGAGACAATCGCTGGCAGCACTTTTTTGGGAGAAGTGGCTTGATTCGGGGGTCTGGCTGATTTGCCGAGTGGCTGGAGAAAGTTTTTGCACCAGGATGCTTCAGACAAACAGAGCGAAAACCCTTAGGCCCCAACACCTCCAACACACAGGACCTAAACCGTACCTGGATCTCGAGGGGGAAGGTTTGGGAACCTGCCCTCTGGAGAGGTAGGACCAGACAGGGCAAGCTCCTGCTGGGGCTCCCAGGGGTCTCCTCTTTCCCCCTGCACTAGATTTGATTGCTGGTACCTGGACGGCTGTCTTTGGGTTTGTCTGCTGTGGCTGACTGAAGGCCCCTCCCATTCCCCATATGCTCGGCTTGGAACTGCTCCTTCATCCATATCCCACATCATCAAGGGGTACTTATTAGGTGGTAATTCTTCAAGGTGGGCCACCCTGCCCGCTTCCTTGCCCCTGTCCCATTGCGGTGGCGGTGGCCGCGACGGCTTCTCCTTCTGCCGTACCGCCTCAGCGTCCAGAGAAGGCTGCTGCCATGTGGACCTGAACTGGCCGGATCCATGTCCATCCCAGCTGGCTTCATGGGGACAAAGTTTGCAAAGTTCTACTTTTTGGGGGTCATGACAGCGGCTTGGAAGAGCAGCCAGTTAAAAGTCAAAACCACGAGAGGAAAGGGTGTTACTTGGGTGGGGATGGCAATGTTAAACGCGCCTTACGAGGATGACAGAGCTGAATAACAAAAGGGCCAGCAGGACCGGCTTGGCCTGGAATCCCATGACAGTCAGCCAAAGAACTATGGTTTTGGTCACGCGACTACATTACACACAGAAAAATGCTACCAAACAGACAGACAGACCTGCATTACAGAGGCCTCAGACACACCCACACGAGTGGATAACACACCCCAGCAAGTTCCAGACTGTGTGAGAGCTACAACCTGTCCTCTAGTATCACATCCCTTTTTACTTACACCTAACAGATTTTCATATTGCCCACAGCATATTATACTCAGGACTACAGATACATAATCGAAAGTATAGGCACAGAGGCAGCCGTAGCTAGTTAACTGGCTTCTGCTGCACCAATAACCTGACAAGGCAATACCTGAGCTGCTGGTGTGAGGTCTGACAATGAAACCACACAACAGTTTAGGCAGACAACCAGGAAAACCAGTCAGCAGATGCATACACCTAGTATCACCTCCAACCAATAAGTTCTCAAATAAAAATCTGGATGCTAAAAACAATGAGACTGGCTAACAGAGGATGTATGTATATAGCAGACTTAAGTGCTGGGGTATCCCTATGACTAACGCTATATGCTCAATGCTAACATTGGACAGAAACGTCAGCGCATAGGGTGCTTCCACCTTGGTCCTCATAGTACTCCTCCTCAATGATAGGCTCCTTCTGCTTCTTCCTCCTCCGCTGCTCCTTCATCTCCTTTTCCTGGAGCTTACGAGCAAAGGCCTGTGGAAAACGGAGGACACAACGTCAACACAGGCTTCCACAGTAAAAGCTCTGACATCATCAGCCAACAAACAGAAACGGGAACTTCAAACAAAGCACCAAAAACGGCTGACCCGAAAGGTTTTGGCTGCTGAGAGATCTTAAAAGATCCATCCTTGATACTGAAGCATGCCAAACACTTACAAATAAATTCAAATAATTAAGAGAGTTTCGGGATCTGAGGAACCGGTTGTGACTAAGGAACTTAAACGTTTATGCAGATGGAAATGAAGGAAATGACATTGAGAGTTAAATTCAACAATTAGTTAGGAACTACATCCATTCCTGAGAATACTCGGGGAAGCAAATACACACACAAATTAAATTCAAAAAGCAATTCCCTCCAGTTTGGGTGGATCCTGAAGATAAATGGCGACGGTTCTCACCTCGTCCTTCTCTTCCAGGTGCCGCAGCTGTCTTGCCTGCTTTACCAGCTTCTCCTGAATCTCCATGGCCATTTCATTGTCACCACACTCTCTGACGGGGGAGAGACGGGGTATCTTATCGAAAAGCCGACAGTGACCCAGCATGACTTTTATAATAAATCGTGGCGAACCACATGACGCAGGAAAACGAACGTCTTGACAAATCAACAGCATTTCGGACCATTCCGAAGCCCCGTTGGGTTCTTAATCTTTACCCTCTCAATTGAAGACACAGAAGGGCCCAAGGCCAAAAACCTCACAACAAGGCTGCAGACATTACTGGTAAACCCACCCACCCCATCAACCCAACCGATGCCACTCTGCCAAATCTCCTTAAAACACCCAAAACAACCAATGTGAAGGTCACCGACGCCAGAACATTTTGCCCTGCCTATCAATGCAAAGCCTGATAAACATGAAATCCAGAGAAGCACGTCAAGCACACTTCTACGCCCTCAATTCTTATGGAAAAACAATGCGAGAAAAACTCATCATTATGATACAATTACATTTCATGTCAATAGACAGAGATGCAAGTATGCATCCATCTTTAAATGCTATACATGCGGCAACTGATTGTTGTAACAGAGCAAATGCGTATGTATTTTATGTTCATTGGCGCTGACATGATGAAATTACTGTGCATTCTAACATTTACACCGCAAACGAAGTACGGTTTAGCATATAAAGTTTAAAATGCATGGTAAATTCTTGTCATATCAGAGCAAACGCACATAAAATAATGCATTTGCGCTGTTACAACAATCAATTCCCAAACATATCGCTTTTAAAGGTGAATGCGTACTTGTGCAGCAGGTATGTGCTTCCCTGTCAACAGAGGAACACACAAGAGGCAAAAGCATGTTTTAAAACCAGACCTAGCAGTACTACCCCCCCCCCCCCCCCCCGTTAACCTCCTGAATTTTTAAATTTTTTTAAACATTTGTGCTGGGATGGTAAGCACACCCCACGCATGTGATGTCATAGGAATAACAGGACTTAGAGTGGCATGTGCAGTATGAGAGATATGAGTAAAAACACAATGTCCTCTACAGAGAACAAAAATACATTGCTGCATCTGAGGAGGATTAACAAAGCTCAGTGGATTCTGGTAAAACTGAACCTACACCTCAATAGGAATGTAGTTATGGTAGCGTTCCATTAAAGGTAGAGTTTCACATGTGTCTATTGTTAGTGATCCAAAGTATTCCACGTCTTCCTATCTTGTCGTGGGGGATCCGACAAGCCACAAGCCTGCTTCGCTCCCCGTTTCCGGGGTGTGTCGTGACCTACACGGCCTTGTGGACCTGCTGCCTTCGGATGCTGGCCCGCAGGTTCTCCTCCTCCTGCAGGCGCCTGGCAACCCGCAGGTCCTGTTGCATCAGCCGGCTCCTGTGCACGTTGGAGGCCAAGTGGCTCTCGACTGCGGGGAAATATTGAGTCACATTATTAATTCTGCAAAAAAAGGCCTCTGTCTGGATGGGCCTCACCCACACCCTCATGCCTTCTTGTGAGGGTGACTTAAGAAAAAAGGACACAAAATCGCTCTCTCAAATACAGGATTGGCAACAGGATTATCTATGGGTCCATCCCTTAAAAAACGTGTGTGTGTGTGTGTGTGTGTGTGTACAGTGAGGAACAAAAGTATTTGAACACCCTGCGATTTTGCAAGTTCTCCCACTTAGAAATCATGGAGGGGTCTGAAATTCACATTGACACAATGACCCGAAGCACACAGCCAGGATAACCAAGGAGTGGCTCCATAAGAAGCATATCAAGGTTCTGGAGTGGCCTAGCCAGTCTCCAGACCTAAATGCAATAGAAAATCTTTGAAGGGAACTGAAACTCCGTGTTGCTCGGCGACAGCCCCGGAACCTGACAGATCTAGAGGAGATCTGTGTGGAGATTTTCAAATTTTATATGAAAACAGTTTAGTTGGATTTATACACATCTAATCAGTTTCTATGTATGTAATACATTTTCTATGTAGTATTTCTAGGGATAGACTAAATGTTGTTGAAGGATGTTGTGTGTCTGATCTTTAGAGAATCCTATATGAATATATAATGCACATTATATACTAATTATATACTATATATGTATACTATATACATTACTTCAGCAAAATAATATTTAGAAAATAAAGGGTTTAATATTTGTTTTTATTTCAGTTAGTTCTAGAAGCAAAATGTATAGTTTATGCTTAATTGTTTTTTTTATTTTACTTATATATCTTATTTCAGTTACTGAAAATGTTCTCTTACAGGTTTAGTTCTGTTAGAATAATAACCTGGTGCGTACATGTGCACATGCGTAATGGCAGTCGTCAGCCTCTGAATGTGGCTTGACGTCACTTGGCCGTGTTAGTCAGCTACTCTGCGGAATAATACGGTAAATCACAGTCTCAGGGGTGCAATGAATCTGTCTGTCCCGCACATCTGGGGCCCCTTATAAAGCTGCTGACGCCCCAAGGCCAAAGCAGAGCGTCTGAATTTGCGTCGCCAGGCACTAAATCCTGGCAGCAATTTGGTGGGTCACCTGTCCGTTAAAACTACTGGCCTGAAACTAATTCCCAGTAGCCAGTAGGTGCAACATAAGATATTAAAATAAGCCACAAATCGGTAGTCCTTATATGGATGACAAACGCATACTTGCAAGAAGATAAGAGAAACCTAGGTCACGATATCTGAAAGCTGAACAACTAGGAAGGAATTGTGTGGTGGGACTTAACAGCGTTTTCAGTTTCGTTTATAAACGCAGGAAATTGGTTTGCAGGTATGTCACCCCACTGAACGAAACCAGTAGCCCTGGAGACAGTTGTGGCCTGTCCCTGTAATTTCTTCACAAGGTCAGTTTCAAGGCTGGGGGAACACAATGGGGAAGAGGAGGTGATGGATGTTAGGCAGAACCAGAGGAGGAGGCACGCAACTGTGGGGAAGGAGCGAGACCGATCAGTAAGACCACAAATGATGTAATGGGAGGAGAGAAGGAATTAAAAGCACAGCGGAAAAACTTGCTGTGAAGAAAGGGGGGGGGGGGCAACCAGCCATGTTCTCCTGAGGGCAGTAAACAGAGAGCCCCAATCTGTTTAGTGAGCTTGCTAACAAGGAAATCCTACGGGACATTTCAAACCTGATCGCAGAGCTGGTCTTTGCACAAATACGAATGGGCATTTTTTTTGGTGCGGAGGAGGAGCATGCTTGATAATTTCCGCATGCGAGCATGTAACTACCTTCATGCATGGCTAGACGGACGGATAGAGCAGTGTCTCCCAATCCGGTTCCCCAACCAGTGTTTCCCCACAGACAGTCGACATATTTGCTCTCTCAGCAGGGAGCTCGGAGGGAGCAAAAATGTGGACAGTCAACATATTTGTCCCTCAGTAGGCAGCAAAAAGGTGGACTGTCTGCCAGGGAGCTTGGAGGGAGCAAAAACGTGGACTATCTGCGGGTCCTCAAGGACTGGGTTGGGAGATATTGGGATAGAGCATGTCGCCGGTGGTCAGACTTACTCTCCTGGTCCTGGAGACTCTGCGCCAGCGAGTGATCCTCCAACAAGGCAAAGTCCCGGCATACTGCAGGGAGGAAGCACAAGAACAGAGATGTCAGTGGACATCTCCATGGGGTCAGCACGACGGTGGCAAGCTGCGGTGTTCAGTTAAAGATGCAAGGGCTGCGAAACGGGAACTCAGTCCCTTCTTGACCCAAACCTGTTTTCTCTATATCACAATTCTGTGTTAGTATGCTCACCCTGCAGAGTCAAGGGAATCACCCACCATGCGCGATGTTTTTGAAGATATAAGCCATCTATTCCACACCACATCAAGAGTGCATCACCTCTGTGCTGGGAGATGGGATGCTGTGACTCATTGCCAATTAAACACCACCCCAAAAAGGCATCTGACTGACGGGGCCTTCTACTGTCAGGCCTCCACTTCATAAGTGTCAAGAAGACAGACGAGGAGTTTGCTCCCGTCTCTTTTGTAGCTAATAAATCTCTTTGTTCTGGCTGATAGTAGTAAATTACAGAGGAATCATTTTGAGCAGGACAGGGGAAGAAAAAAAAAAACATTTAAATCTTTATTGGATAAAAAGTGGTTCAGCACCTACAACCCTGATAGAGCATGGGTACTACAGCACCCAAACAAGCATGTGCAAAGGTGCAGGTCCATTAACGACAAGTCCGATCTTGCGATCCGACATTTCATTAAGAAAAAAACCACAAACAAGCAGAACAACCAAAACGTGAGAGGCCATAAAGCAGAGACCAATAGACAAGGTTTACACATTCACACAAGCATCTTTTATCCAGCTGCGGGCACTTTGTGTTCGAGAAACAGTAGCAATAACAAAAGCATCGGGTTTCAAATAGAGAATTCAGTTCTTGAAACCTGTTTCTGCAGAAATCTATTCAAAAAATATCCCATCTGTTTAAAATATCACTGACCGACACATATTACAAGAACACACACATGTTGGCAGTTAGCTTTTGGCAGTCTGTAAAAAGATAGCCCCTATTTCTTGTTGAGTCGATTTACATAATCAAGCGCAAATCAGCTCCTTCCCAATTCAGATGTGTTCCACTGGCATGCAAGCTAATCGCTAAAGCTGCCACTCAGTGTTTTTGCCACTCGGTGAGTTCCCCCTGCTGTGACGTCATGTGCATTTCCTTTTTAGCAGTAACAGCACAAGAACATCAGATAAGAGGGTAAGGACAGTAAATGCAGCTTGCATGCTTGCAAATCAAACTAACATGTTTGCAATCTGGAAGTATTTTACGCTTGAAGCAACAACTAGCAATACTGCCATTTATAAACGTTGTAAAAAAAACATGTTCTGAGAGGTGGAAGTAGTGTTTAGTGGAAAATCCCGCTAAACAAAGCGCACGCAATTGTGCGAGACAACGTGAGTAGTATGAAAATT
This sequence comes from Cryptomyrus ogoouensis, assembly GCA_025773925.1. Lineage (NCBI taxonomy): Eukaryota > Metazoa > Chordata > Actinopteri > Osteoglossiformes > Mormyridae > Cryptomyrus > Cryptomyrus ogoouensis. The sequence goes on along the minus strand of JAOYFF010000045.1, from coordinate 11,711,729 downwards.
TGGGAGTCGCTAGCTTGGGGTGCTTTGCGCACTCGCTGCAGTTTGTGGTAGAAAGTGTAAATGACGCCGTTGCCAGTGGGTGACAAATTGTGGGGTATTTTAAGCATTCATTTCTTGCGTGTGTATACTTGCTTGGAGGATATTCAAATTTAAGTGCAAATGCTTCAAAAATGTTTAAAACAAGATGTACGAACAAGATGGAACAGCACGTTATATATTTTTCTAATAGCCTAATTAACAAATCCTTCTCTTGGTATACATTGTCTTTTCATTCGTATTTTACATTTTTTAAGTAGTTTTGGTATCCGATTAGTATTCATATTGGCCAATACCCACTGTTCAGGTATCGGGATCGGATCAGCACCGAAAAAGTAGGACCAGAGCACTTCCAGAAATGAAATGTGATACATAATTCAGTCTCGATCTAGGTTTATTTAATCCTGATATAAAAATTCAAGTGTTCAACCACAAGCAAAGAATAACTAATTTAATAAAAATCATGTGACCATATTTACTTCTGCTTCAAAATAATGGCAAACTTCTGTCCAAAAAGGAATAGATGTAATTACTCCAAAAGCACAGAGGAGATGGGACACTAGGTGCAAGAGACAATATCCTGTCTTCGCTACTTCCACTCCCCCCGCCACGTTCTTCAAGAAAAACGAATAGGCAGGTAATATCTACAAGGAGGATAGGGAGGCAATAGAGGCAGACAAACATGAGACAATCTGACTTGTCACCGAAGTTGGAGGGTCATCACAGACTTGTGAAGGAGAAGTCTGATTGCTGCAAGCAAATTAGACAACACGAGGGCAGACAAGAATGTAAATACGTATGTAAAAGTGACGGCAATGGAATGAGTGATATGCCCCATCGCCGGTGACGCAAGGCAGCCAGGACGTCCAAAAATAAAATAAAATAAAAAAAATGCCAGCGTTACGCAGATTTCAACTTTCTCGCTTTCTTTTCACTTCCTTAATTTATTTTCCACTAAATTTGGAGTTCGTACTAAGAAACTCAAATGACCTAAAGCCATTGATCATCGCCAATATTTCCACATTTAATGACAAAACGCAACCCAAATTAATTTTTATATTTTCTATCTTTCTGACAAAAAATCTTGAAGTTTCCCTTGCAATGTTCTCCATTTTTCGGATGACTTGAGGTCTGTTCAGCTGCCAAAGCACCGATCTCATTAAAAAGAGGACGCCGTACTGGTGCGTGTCAAGCGGGGGTTAACCGCAGCGCCGGAGCCGCGCCTCACGCATCTCTGTACGCGGTTAGTGCGCTTTCCCCTCTCAAAGCCATTCGCTGCCGCAAACTAAACAAACAATTACATAACCATATAAAGAACAAATTTTCGCGTCCCTTCTTGTTGTCTGCCCCTGTTATTCTCAAGAATTATAGTGCAATAAGCACTAGTAAATGCCCTGGCAGACAACATATTCAAACAGCTAGGGGACAGATTTTACATCTGTCTAAATGCATGGTGGGCGGGGGGAGCAAATAAAACAAACGAAATGAAATGACACAAAATGAAACTCGTTTTCAGAAAGCGTACTTAACTAAACATATATCCTGTCACCGCGGTGTGTCAATGACGACGGCACCAGTAAGTACGTATTTCACTTGGAGGTGAAAAACATAAGAGATAAAACAAAAGTTTCTACCAGGAAACAAACTTACCTTCTTTAACTCCAGGTAAACTATTCTGATCGATATAATCAGCCATACTGGGAGTACTTCGAGAACTGCTTGTCCTGAATTATATTTTTCCCAAGAAAATTTGCCAGCGATTGCTGTTTTATTTTTTAAGAAAACGTGTTTGATTAATTGCAGGGACCAATGCGCCACTAACAGATTTGTCCCTCCCACTTTTGCACTTTATGTGTGAGTTATGATTCTCGATTCTCCTTCGCTACGGGAGGCCGGACGGGTCATGCTGACGAAGAGCGTTTCGATTTAACCAAGCGTTAGCCTGTGCTAATTTGATTGCCGGTGCAAGATGCGTATAATCATTGGTTTAACACCTGACTTTTTTTTTTTTTAACTAAACATGTGATACGCAAATAGCAATAATATGAAAAGCGCGCTCGTTATTTACACCTGTTGCTTAACAGTAACATCTATTTATAGGAGGATGATTCATTTACTGATGAATGAATTGTGTTGATATTAAAAACAACTCGAAAGGTGTACTGGAATCTCTACGAATGTTGCTGCTCCCCTTTTCACTTATGGATTGTATGTAATGAAACAGTTTGTGTTTGTGACTTAATGATGATATTTGAAAAAAATTGACCAAGTGAAATAAACTGATTGATTGATTGATTGATTGACACCTACAAAAAAACAAAATCAACTGTATTTCGATTTGTTTCCCTTCGGCGAGTTGCTGCCCCTAATGGTTTCTCAAATGTTTTGTTTTAACTTTAATGGAGCATCAAACAAACAAAAATTGGGAAAAACAATTAATGTTTATGACGTGGATGGAACAAAGATCCAGCAAGAATGGGAGGAACTCAGGGGATATACTTCTACAGAAAGCACATTAACAAGCAAGATATCTTTTATGAAGTCTGCACAGAAAATGTGGGATTGGAAAATGGTCAGATGCATGGATGGATGGATGATACACAACAAAGCACTAGAAGTAATAGAAGAGAAAATCCAATGAGGCATCAGACCACTGCTTGTAAAGGAGGACCAAGTAGATAGATGGCATCTCAATAAAAATACTACAATAGGCTGAACAAAAGAATGAAAGCATTGGCCAAATTATGCTGACAAGTTTGGAAAACAGTTCAAAGTCCTACTGGGAAGGATTGGCTGATATTCCCAGACCTGATAGAGTGTCACGTACCAGTAAGATTACGCCAAAGACCCGTCAACTTATGCTATATAAACAGAAAGAGTGGGAATTAAATCCACAATCCTGGAGGTGTGAGACTACAGTACTGCTCTCCATGCCATATATATTCTGGTTGTTTATGATAATATAGCCATTATGAAGTTGCTCTGTAACTCTGTAATCACAAAATGGTTGTGGTTCCTTTGTGATACACAATTATGCATTATTATACTTTAATATCCAAGAATTTTCCAAACTTCAGAATTAGATTATTGGTTTAAACCACACCCTACCTCCGCAATTAAAGTAGGAATTGAATCCAACTGCACTGAGAAGTACAAAATGTATTTCAAAATCGTGCTTTTAAATAAAATGCTTTTTAAAGTCAACATAATCAAAAAATAAGTAGTGGAATCCTCCAGTCACAACACAGATCTGAGGGGGGGGGGCACATGGCAGGCTTATTTGCTTTAGGATGAATGGCTTTATTGAAAAATAAAATTAAAGTAAAATAGAAAATGGTGTCCTTGGTG
>JAOYFF010000045.1:11682222-11704464 GCA_025773925.1 Cryptomyrus ogoouensis | reverse complement strand
AAAAACAAAAACAAAAAAGATGGGACTAATGATTCCCCTGGTTCTTATCTTACCTCGTCTCTTAAATTATTTTGCGTGTTTGACGTGCTTGTTTAGGTAATATGTGGTTATTTTTGTAACACTTTACTTAAAGCAGCCATCATAATGCGTTATAGATACCATCATAATGCATTCATAAAGTATTATAAACACGGCTTTATGAATGCATTATAATCGATTATGAGGGTATTTATAATGCATTTATATCACTGCTTTAAGTAAAGTGTTACCATTATTTTTTAAAGATTCTTTCCCCCGAATTGAATGTGCCTGTCAGATTTTGTAGATCAGTACGAATGTTCCTGATAAACATTGGTTATTTCTATACGACTCAGTCTTCCTTAATGGAAAGCAGTACTCAATATATTATGTGATGGTTTCTGCATGTTTATGAATATTTTTGTTACAATTCCTTAAATACATTACAACCAGTTGTTTCAAAACAACATGGGTTTCAGTTCTGTTATTACTGGCCAGCATTTGAGATGAGTATCCAACTTCTGTTTTTATGTTACAACTTATCTTGTGATCGGACTTACCAGAGTGAGGTCGTGGTGCGGAGTGATAAGCTGTCTCGATGGTTCAGTAGTTGTGCTCTTATTTTCACTTGTAGGAAGACTCACGTGCTGAGGGTGTTTTGGTGGGCAGCTTTCCAAAGTTGCAATGATTAACATGTCCTGCCACGGTGGCAACCACTTCTGGATGTTTGTTAGGCTACTGGTGACGCAGTGGAGTTGAATATAGACGGAATTAATAACAGCAGATAATTCTTTCAGTCTTTCGTTATGAAGTATCCCAATGAGTAGCCTCTGGAAAGTTTTTCAGGGTTTATACTTCAAAAGTCACTTATCATTATTGTTATTGTTTGTTGTTCTCTATTAATATATCTGTGTATTCAGCTACTGTAAACATGCTATTTCCTGTGGAATTAATAAGATATCTATCTATCTATCTATCTATCTATCTATCTATCTATCTATCTATCTGTCTGTCTGTCTTTCTTTTCATTCCTATCCATCCATGTAGTGAATGTGTAGTATGTTTGGGATTAACCATCAAACAGTAATCACAGTAATTTCCTTTTGTACTTCTGTGACATTATCCAAGCAGTACACCTCATTTAGCTCCCAGAAGTCACTATAGAAACAGAATGCTGTCTGGTTTCAGGGTGAGAACAAAGGGGCTAAATCAAGCACTTTTTCACTCTTCGACGACTCCTAGTTGCCTCACCTTTATAATTTCTACAGCTCGCCAGAGGGAATACAGGAATACAGTAGGGCTTGTGTCGGATGATTCCCCCTCCAGAAATAATGATGTCATGCTGTATGATATCAGTTCCTCCTGTGTTCATAGAGAAGACACCTTAATACCATGCCAGAAGATCCCTGACTTCCTGTTCTTGAATGGGACTCTGTTCATTGTTAGTTTGGCCTCTTTTTCTCCAGGCACAGAAGAGAAGTTTAAGTTCAGGGGAACCAGCTCTACCAACCATCTTGAAAGATTTGGCTTTTAGAGTCCTTATTGATATTCTATGTACAGGACGAGTCATACCTTTTTGCTCGGCTCTACCATGAGCTGATGCACAAAAGCAGCTCCTGATACTGTCACCTTTCTCCTGAGGCCTTGACACCACTGGATAGTAGAAAGAGCTTCACTGCTGCTTTGGAGGTCAGCCTCTAGAGTGGGACAACTTCAGGATACTGGATGGTGTAATGGACAATTTCTAGAATATATTTGTGACCCTGAACCAACATGGGAAGAGGCTCGATCAAATCCTTGCCAATCCTTGGTAAAAAATAAATACTAATTTGCACTTTTACAAATAATCGATTGTCACACATATCATTTTTAAAGGTGAATGCGTACTTGCCTTCCAGTTATGTACATCCCTAGTTATAGCATTTTGTAGCATCTATTTGATTTGATTGAGTTAGGGAGTTTTGGCAGATTGTTTAGTGTTATGTAGCCTGTATTGGCTGGTTAGAGCATATAGCTAAGTGCCTGAGAAAAACTGTAATTCAAATGAGATCCATGATAAATCATGACCTCACAATGAGAGCAGAGGGTCAGAGGGCACAACCCAACCTCAGTAGATTCTCTGTTGCAACTGTACGGACTAAGCTATGAATCACATTTTCTTTAGCAATCACGCATTAGTCCGTCATGAAACCAATTACTGTATAGCATAAATGTTGTCTATGCATTCCTCTATAGAGTGGACTGAAGACCTCCAATTGATCCAATCTATAGAGTGGAGTGAAGACTTCCAATGGATTGTGTGCTGTATAAGCATCAACTCAGAATGAAACTGCTGTATAAGCATCAACTCAGAATGAAACAGCTGTACAAGGTACTATTTGAAAGAAACACTGAGCAAATCAAGGAAGTGAGGTACCAGAATGTACAGGTTGGTATTATTCACAATGCTTGTCCTGTAACTGTGTTTCTACTTGATGGTGCTTTGCATGATTTGCTCTGTTGTCGTCTTTGCTTCTTTTTGGAGAATAATGGAACTTTAATAATGGCAGTGACTCACCACAGCTGTTTATGAAGCTGGACTCAACTTGGGGAAAGTCAGGAGGAGAGGGGAAGAACGCCATTGGCCACAGAGCTACAGAGGATGTGCCAGGCCAACATGGCGCAAATATCGCCATGCGTGCTACCATCTCCATGAATATTGTCATTGCCCACATACCCTTGATTGGACTGTACAACGCCTCATTGCATTTTTAGACTTGCACTTCAAGAAAAGGCAGATGCAAGACAGTCCAATATTATCATCATATGGATCTTTCTTGATGTGGTGAATTTTGCTTGTGAGGCAATTATCGCAAAATACTGCTAGGGGTGGATTCCTCATAGCAGACTTTTTTTTATAGTGAGTTGCTGTATTTTTACCCCACTAGATGGTGCTCTTGGATACTATGGCTTTGGGGCATTACTTGTACCCCTTTTTTGACCAGATAGCACCATCTAGTGGCATCAATAAGTACAATAAATGGTTCATGAAGTCATTTTGTCAATTTTTTTTCCCCACATAGCATTGTAATAGAACATATAAGATGTGATGTTCTAAATTTGTGGCCTGAGCCACAGGAGAGAGTGGATGAGTATGTGTTTTGAGTATTTTTTTCTTTATGGAACATCAACATCGGGATGACGATAATCATGATGATGATCATGATGCTGATGATGATATATCCATATTTTTCCCACAGTTTCATATAAGTATTCGTCTTCAAAAAACAATATCTGTCATTCTGTGTAAAAGGTCTTTTCTGTGTTCATTTTATGTGTAAAAGTTATTTGAAATTGAACAAGTATAAGGAGTATAAAAATGCGATCTAAATGGGATTATGTATAATCAGGTAAATTTAAAACACTGTATCATGTCACACCAAGCCTCAAAAAGGATCACAGATCAAATGAACCTTTGACCATTTTATACTGTATGAGGCCCAGTAAAATTACTCTAGTTACAGTGAAGATGCGTATTTTCATTCTTGTGTTTTATTTTGTTGGCCCATCTATGTGCTGATAATTTTACTGTAATCATAGTGACTGATGGTGGGTTACAGTGTACATTGTAGAGTAGTATGAAAGAACCATAGCAGTTTAGAACAGACCACAGGCTATGTAATGCCTGTAAATATCTCACAAATGCTTGGATGTTTTCACTGCTGAACTGCTGTATGTCACTGTTCCAGTGAGTTATACAGTTTTTCTGCATGTTTATATTATTTTGACTGAAGCAGAGAGTTTTACAGAGAGGATAAGGAGTTTTACAGGATGTGTTAATGCTTCACAGGTTGTGTTGGCTGGTTAGAGAATGGGGTTGCTGTTTTGACCAATGTGGTTAAGTACCTGAGAAAAATTGTAATGTGGGTGATCTTCTGAAATAAACCAGGGTTAGGAGATACCGAGATTTGCTCAACCAACCTCGCCTTTGTGACACACGTCCTCTTGGAAGCAAGCAATGAGGGTACGAACGTTTCCTGGAGGTTGGCTGTGTAGGCAGGTTGGTCTTGCCAGTGTTGCTGTGCTGCCAGGTTCTAAAAGGGCTCCAATAGGGTGTCCTGGTACTGGCGAACTCCTCAGGAGGCGTGGCCAAGTTGACAGCTGATGGATTCTGTAGCCAGTGAGCCTGTGAACATTGAATCGTCCCATGGAGGAGTTTGAGTATCATGACATTCATCTCTCAGTGCTTGCTCTGAGTCCAGATCTCACATGGTGGTTTTCAGGTAACAGGCAGGCCATGTGAAGGTTTGCTTGGTCACCTCAGTCATGGTCTGGTCTCCTGTATTGCTCTAGCCTCTTCCTTTGGCTGGATCCTCCATCAATTCAGGTGCACCAACCACATCATTTGCTCCCGGACCAGCTGAGATGGTTGGTAACCAGCTACTAGGATTGATTTTAAATTAAAGTTCCTTTGCTAATTTTTAAACCTTTACATGGTCCTGCTCCGTTCTTCCTCAGTGACATGATTGTAAGGTATCTCCCAGGCAGATCATCAGATCATCTGACAGTAATTTACTGATTATTCTTGAAACTCCTCTGAAGAGGAAGGAAGCAGCTTTTATTCACTATGGCCCCAAACTCCAAGAAATCTTAAGAGCTACTGAATGTCTTACTGCTTCCAAAACTAGGCTGAAAATGCATCTTTTCACCATTGCATATAATAACCTATGATAATCAGTTATTTTAAGTAATTATTTTATGCACATATTTTATAATGTGATTATTTTAATTTCTTGTATTTTTTATTTTAAAGCACTTTGTAAACTTGTGATTAAAACTGTGCTATTTAAAGTGATTGATTGATTAATTGTTTCACAATCATTTTTATGAAAGGCCAGGTGATGCAAATACTCTGATCTTCAAACCTTGTCCCAACAATTAGCATCCATGGGCTCATCCAAGCAGCTGACTAGCACTCTGAAAATTAAACTGATTCCCAAAAAGCAGGAGACAGTTATAACACGATAGCAGAGCGTTTTATAGTAGCCGATTCCTCAGTTCGTAATGTAATTAAAAAATTGCAGTTAGTAGAAATGGTTGGCAACAAGTTTTGGAAGCGAAAATGAAAGGAGTTGCAACATGGTCATGATCTTAAGAAACCTCAAAATCCACAAGAGACACAAGAAGAAGGTCAAAAATCTGTGGATAGTCCTAAAAAGGGGGCCAAGAGTCTCACAAAACCAGAAGCCTTTTGAAATGAAATATGGGCGAAAATCCCCAAATAAAAATTTAAAGACTCCTAGCTGGCTGCAAAAAGCATTTACAAGGTGTCACACCTGCCAAAGGGGGTGTTATTAAGTAATGATTACGCAGAGTGACCAGACTTTGGGCCAGTTTCCTATTTGTCACTTTGAAACTGTAAACGATGGCAATAAAAAAGTAATCTTGCTTTAGAAACATACCGAAATGTCGTCTTTAACTTTATGCCTTTTGGAAATCGGGTCACTTGTTTAGCTATTCTTAGTAATAGCGATTCATAGTAAGAGAAATTTTGACCAGGGGTGCCCAGCTTTTGGCATGCCACTGTATATGTGCAGTGGATGAGAAAAGGGTTCTTCCTCCTCCCTATCTTGGTGCTGGAGTTGCCCTTTCAAGCCCCAAGGAGAAGCAGGATGATTGTCATCAGCCGGCGGTGATAATTGACTCCCAGCTGAGTGTTGTTTTGTTTTCACTGCCCCTCCCTGCCATACTGTGTTCCCTCTAAGTCCTGCTCTATCTGAAAGTTGCTAAGCTCCACTGTGACATCACCCAAAGTCAGCCTATCCCATGCAGCCTCACGATACTTATGACATCATCTTTTGCGTAAACATTTCTACAGTATTCTATTTTTTCTTTGTATAATGAAACATATTTCTAGCTTTACTGAATGAACAATATAACTGTGTAGTTCATCTAGAAGATGCAGGGTTTCACAACAAAGGTTGATATTAAAAGTAAAAGTATTTTGAAATTAATGTTGTATGACATATTCGTGCTCCCAGCTTTTCCTCTGCCTAGTGCCATAAAACCATCTCTTTAATACATGCTAAACCACATGCAATGACAAACACAATACAATTAGGAAAACCTACGTCATTCAATTTACACAGTAAATGAGACAAAACGGGACACATTTAATACACCAGGATGAATTACATAAGCCAATTAGACTAGAGCGTTTAGTGTAACTCCGGAATGCCATTGGACAGAAATAATGGTGAGTCAATGACCACTTGACCTCAGTTAATTAAAATATATAGATCAATCTACTGGAAATAAATTCTAGTGTCACAGTTTTATTGCAGCTTTGGTTATAGAATTTTCCCATATAGGAACAAGGAAAACCCCATAAGGTAAAAAATGGGTATTCATCACGTTGTGGGGACATTTGGTCCCCACAAGGTAAGGTATACCTTGACCGCACACACACACATAATCAGTTTGGACGCATTAATCCACCTACAAAGGAGAGTAATAGTGTCGCATCACATGACCTGGCCACCTCACCTAGGTAGGAATGGTTTTGGAGGAGTTTGACCAGATAGTGAAGGAAAAGCAGCCAATGAGTGCTCAGCATATGTGGGACCTCCTTCAGGACAGCTGGAAGAACATCCCAGGAGGCCACCTCATGGAACTGGAGTAGAGGAGACTGCAGGATCAGCCAGTCCATGGAGCAACTGGGGTTAAAGGCTTTGCTCAAGAGTCCAATGATGTGATAACTTTGCATACACTGGGACCTAAACTGGCAACCTTCTGAGTCCAACCCATTTTTTCATTCAACCATAATTATATTCGTTTAATACATTTTTTGGTCAGTGCATAATTCCATATATGTTATGTTATAGATCTTTATAATTATTCTAAACTGTAGAGAATAATACAAGTAAACCTTTCTATGTCTTTTGACTGGTACTGTATATATAGGTTCTTGAGATTAGAGATGTGTATGTATTAACCTGTCTTTATGCTTCTTGCCCGATCAATGTGTAGAATTGCTGGTTTTGTTGCAAGGTTCATTTATTCAGCTGTTGTTGTAATTTGAAGGAGGTTAATCTTGAAGTGATATGGTATGAATGGGGTAGGACCAAATACTACTCCTTTTCAAGCAAGGAAATCGAAAGGTGTTTTATTATGACAGAGAATGTGAAAATGTTTTTATTTGTTTGTTTGAAATAAAATAAAAATGAAATGAAATGAAATGTGGGCATTAAGCATTTCACTCTAAGCCACAGAAAACATCTATTTCCTTTCATCCTCTTACACACTGTGGAAGCTGAAGCACATCATCGATTAAAGATAGTTTTCTTTAATTTCCTACTTCATCTAGGTTCCCTACTGTAGAAATGGCAACATAATAGATTTAGGCATTGTGTGTTAACTTGTGTGAAGAGTCAGTTTGATGAAGTCAGAATCTAAAGGCTGTTGATCTACCTGATGGGCGACACGGTACCTCAGTGGGTAGCACTTACCGGTTTGTGGGTTTGAGTCCCACCCCCGACTCGGTGTGTGTTGAGTTTTCATGTCCTTCCTGTGTTTCTGATGGTTTCCTCCTGGTACCCAAAGGCATGTAGTCATGTGACTCTGTGTCTCCGAGGTCTTCCTTCGTGTTATTGTGAGTGTATTTGCCCATATTCCCCATGCTATACCCTGTGCTCCTTAACCTAGGCTTGAGGTTCCCCTGTGAACCTGATCAGGATAGGAGAAACTGGACTGGCACCCATAAGGTGTCACTTCCTGCATATGCTTAGCAGACAAGAGCTTTTCAGAATTCCTTCCTGTTAAGTTGTTTCTGCTGGAACTGAGATAGGATGCATACCTTATGTTAGGTTTCTACTCCAAATTTGGCCCATTTACTACTATTACACCCTCTATGCACTTAGGTTGATTAACCACGTTTGAAAAATGTCTTTGCCGTTTCTTTCTTTTTATAAAAAGGAGGAATTTAAATGAATTAAAGACTGCTCCTGCCAAGGCAGCAATACAAGAAATAAAAGTGATAAATAACACCTCCAAGAGTGAGCCATCCTTTCTATCTTTCTTTTCTTTTTCGCTCGGTTTTTATTTGGCTGATGGAGGGAGCGTTGCTGGAGCCAGGCCGCGCGTCGCATTTTCATAATCCTCCACCTTCTTGCGTAGATTGATCATCTGGCTTCCATGTCATTCTATGGATTTACGGCTACAGGGGTCGGGGGGGCCGGCCTCTTCCGACCCTGTCCCTCCCTCTCCCTCTGATTAAAAGCTGGAGCTTGGGATGCAGTGAAGAGACAGACGAGCCCCTGATTGGCTGTGCACACCTTGGAACAGACCGCCTGCGCCGACATGGTCCGAACCGCCTCTGTGACCTTCTGTCCCACGCTGGTGGCTTTGCTGCTGGTCCACATCCCCGGTGCCGATTCCCGAAGCCTCCCATCGCCAGGTACGAAAGCCGTGCACCTCTAACCTGAACCGTGATCGGCAGAGTCACCTATGGCACTAGTGCTGTCTGAATCTGCGGGGCTTTTGCTGGTGATGCTACAACATGCGGTTATAACTTACAGTCATTTCACCGTCTGTCTTGATGGCTGATGATGGAATTTGTAATGGGTTGACTGACTGTAACAATGCATTATATAATTACTTGACAAATTGTAACAAATTTTAACACATAATGTGATGTTATTACACAATGTGTTGTTACACACCATGTAAGAATGCATTATGTAATAATACCGAATTTTGTAATAACTCAACAAAATGTTACAAATTTATAGACTACATTATAATTTTATATTGCAACATTACCATATAATTCTTATTATCATCATCATTTTCTTATTGTTATCATCATTCAATTTGTTACATTCTGTTGAGTTATTACATAATGCTGCATCATTACATAATGCGTTGTTACACAGACACTTCTGAGGATGGGAGCTCAAATCCCCACGTATAGAATTTGGCCAGGTTTCTTCCAAGTCCTCTGATTTCCTTTCATAGTTCAAAGATATGTAGTTAAGCTAACCGGCATGTTTAGATTGGGAATAGCTTATGACGGTGCGTGTATGTGCCAGAGGTGGATAGTTCAGGTCCAGAAAGTAAAAAATCCAGAACAAGTTTTTGTTTCAACCAGCCTTTTGGGTATTCTGTAACTGTCTCTTTATACGCAACTGTTGGTCTCGATTTGCACCCTGTCCTGGGTTACCCTCTCCTTGTACCCTGTGCTGCCTGAGCTCCAGTCCTACCCACGATTATGTTTGGGATAAATGGTTGAAAATTGGTTGGATGGTTGTGTGGTGTAACTTGCACACACTCAAATAAACATAGGGTAGGGAGGTCTGGACGTGCCAGGATTCAGATATTTTATCTATGCAAGATCATCGTATTATTTATTTTTACGTTGAATACAAAAGGATCCACGCCTGTTAACTCTCTAGTAATCCCTTCTTACTAGAAACTTGATCATAAATTTGTCTGCTTTAGTAATGCTTTAGTATAATTGGTAAAAACTTGTGTAAAAAAAAAAATAAAGGTAACAAGAAATTTAGTAACTCAGACACTACACAAGTACAAATTATCATCAAAGTAATAGTAACTGCACGAAATACATGAACCGTTATGATTGATCAATGATGAACGATCATGTGATTAGTATGAAACTAACACGTAGCTTCTGGTTAATTAATACAATGAGTAAGAGTGCAGTACTACATTATTTCTACATTATTGTAAGTAAAGTGTTACCAAAAATTCTGTTTAATTTCTGAGGAAGAGTGATGTATCAGTATCAAACTGGTATTTCCAGACTGACAATGTCTTTAAAAATGTAATGGCAGATCCCTTAGGATTGTATTCAATGATTAATACAATCTTTGGTTCTTTGTGTTTGTACACTATTTGGTATATGAATTAAAACAATACAACCCCTTAACAATCAGAGCCTTGACTGATCTTATTTTCCTTTACAGTTAGCCATCAATTTCAGCCAAGACAAGACACAGATGTCCAGAACAGGCTCGTAGCGTTGTTGCTCCATAAGGGCTTGGTTCCCATAAGCAGAAACGAAATCATTGGTAAGCACTTCATTTCCGTCTTCGAGTGTCTGAGCTTTGTCTTCAGTTACAGACATGGCAAAGGATAACATAATGACCGTTCATCTTCTCCTGATAGGTTTGGAGATGGCACGCAAAATGGAAGAGCTGGAGGAGGTATGAACTCAGTTTTGGTCTTTAGAATCCCTAAAATCTTTCATCCGAGCCAAGTAAATAGCTTACTAGAAAGTACAGCTGAACATTTTGGCTATTTTTACTATTCATAATTTGTTCAAGGATTCGGTTGCAGTTCCCTTACTTAGCACCTGAACCAACAACCTTGTGGTTATAAGTTCCAGATCTATCACACCTGGTGCCCTGAGAATGTCCCTCATCATTCGTAAGCAGAGGCATCTTGGGTGGCTTGAGGGTTTGAGGAGTTTCTTTGCCGCGTTCTCCTGGGCTTACGCAGATGTTCTGCTGTTTCTCGGCGTATCTCAGATTGTCAGGTGACCAGTTCAATGTCTTTCAGCTGGGGGGCTTGAAGGAGGATGTGGATCTGCAGAACGAGCTGATCTCAGATGCAGTCGGAGCCGACACGTCCTTGCCAAGCAAAAGAAGTACGTATGTGCGTGAAATGGGAGGCTGATCACTCATCAGCACTATAGCGTTATGTTCTAACATCAATATATCCTCTATTATTACCCTCTAAGAGGGTTAGCATCAATTCCTCACAACTCCAGGTTTGGGGCCTCGAATCCTGCTTCTGCTCTCTATGAGTGAAGCTGGCTTGTTCTCCAATTTCCTCCCAAAAAGGCACACAGTTAGGCTAACTGGCATTTCTAAATTGGGCCTTGGTTATTACTACCATGATAAGCAATAGGACAGTGGACAGACTGGTATTTTGCTACAACACTATATATCTTCCAACACTAGTAGTCCTTGCATGTATATGTTGAGTTAAATATTTAAAAACCTCCAAAAACACCTGAAAATATTAAATGCCTGAATATTCTTGCATCACTGAAGCATGTATTTGCCATGGCGCATGTTGAATGGTCTTTGCCATTACGGTAACGGCACCCTGTCTCCACCTACAGGTTGCTTCTGGAAGTACTGCGTGTGACGAGGCAACAGAGAGAGGGGTGGAGACAAAAAACATATGCACTGCCGCTGGGGGCTCCTTCTTCTTTCCCGTGTCATGATGTGCTGCTCTGTGTTTCCTTTCATTCACATGCTCTACATGCTTTAAAACACTTGGGAAATTTTTAACTTGTAAAAGGTTCACATTCCACGTTCGGTGTGTTTTACCTAAAGATATTTTTCTCTGTTGTAATTGTATTGGTATTACTCCCAGAAGGATTAACAGAGTTGTGAAGTTGGTTACATTACTGCGTAATAATACAAAGCTGTGTGAGGACAACGGTGTTAGACTCTATGTTATGGTATGTCGTACAGCTTAAAGAATACATGAATAAACTAACAATGTCATAGCGAAATAACTGTCGTGTTCAGTTGCCAGTTCATTGGGTGCGTCCGTTTGTTTATACGAACCGTCATTTCCTCCAAACAGCAAAGCATGGAGCTGCAACATTCATACAGTGCAGAGACACTATCAGGAGGTTCAGCCACTGTTTGGCTAAGCATTAGAATACCTTAGACACTTAATGCAAGCGATCTATGTATGTGGTGTGATCATCGGTGCCAGATGTGATTGTGTCTGTATCTCAGAATGGAATCAGAAACAGCCACTTTCCTGGGATTTCCACACACTAGAGTGTCTAGAGTTTACAGAGAATGATGCAGTAAGCAAAAAAAAACATTCAGACAGTGGCTGTAGGGCCAAAACAAGTGAGGAAATGCAAAAATAACAGCTCGGTATAACAGAGGTGTGCAGAAAGGCTTCTGTGACTCACCGCTCATCTACCCTTGAAGCAGTTTTGAAATTCAAACTGGGTCCTACCCAGTACTAGCTAGATTAGGGATGGGCAATCTTATGTAGAAAGGGCGATTGCGTGTGCAGTAGATTACTAATTAGAGGACTGATAGGCTGAAGAATCCTCACACCTGAGTTAGATCAGTTGACCTGAAGGTTATCCCAAAAACCTGCACACACACCAGCCTTTTGCTGATAAGATTGGCCACAACTGAGCTAGATGAAAGTGGCCACTGAACATATAACATGGACTAACTTTTGGTAAAAGCAACAAAAGTGAAGAAAGTTGGTACATTTTTTTACATCTTCCAAACCCACAACTGTCAACCAAAACATTCATTTGAACTAGGATGAGCAGGTAATCCATGCCAGGGAGGACAATTTGAGCTACTTCAGGTTTTCCAAACTGCTTTAAAACAAAAAGGCCAAAAAGTGCATGATTATAGGTGACTGACCAATCAGCCCACAAGAAGAACTCAGTGATTAAGTGAAGCACTTTTCATTGAAAAGGTAGTTTACAAATCCTGTCCTAGCTCAAAGACATGAATTCAACATGGATTATCTGGTCACCCTTGCTATACCAAATTCCTGATAATGGCACTTTCCTTAGAATTTATTACATTTTTAAAAATACGGAAAAAATATATATTGTATTAATGTTAAAACATTGTGGAAGCTACGAAAAAAATCTAAAAAAAAAGGTGACGTAAACTGAACTCTGTCGCCCCCTGGTGAGAAGAACATTAAGATGAAATAATGGTTGTAGGAATCCGGATGCTCCGTCATAACACTGCGCTAGTTTATTAAATGTACTGGCCATTTAGACGAAATTTCCAATAATAACTAGCAGACTCCTTAGTCTGAAGAAGAGAATGATAAAGAATACGGACAAGTGAAGAATCAGCATTTTGTTGAATTTAATTATTTTAAATACCCTCTGTCTCTTCCCTCTTTCCCTAAAGAACTGTATTCTATTTAAATGTTGCACGCTTCATTTGGCACACTGTGGTTTAGTTTTGTATTGTGTGTTTTGTACAGTATTGTGTGTTTTGTACAGTATTGTGTCTTGTGTCTTTTGCATATGTACAGTGATGTCACGTTCTGTGCCTGCTGCTGTAACTTTTGGAATTTCCTTCGGGATCAGTAACGTACTGCTATTGCTATGACTTCTACTGCCGTTAGTACATAAAGTCTTTAAATAAGCGGGTCAGTGTAGCTACAGTTTGCCCGCTATGCCGCTTAAGCAAAATATGGTTTCACAGATAAGCATGTATCTCAGCCACGGAAATACAGACGCCCGGATCCCAGCGGGCGTAGAAGTCACTGCAATAAGCAGGGAGTCTGGAACGTTCCCGTATAGTTGCTCAACAGCAAAAAACATTAGGTTTCCTCGAGCCTTTCCTCAAAAAATAGGTATTTCAGGTATGTATAAATTAAGATCCGCTATGCTTATAAATAGTTTAATTGAATTTATGGATTTTGGACACTGGTTGATAAAATATATTAATATATGCATACTGATCGAGGTATTCATGTTTTACAATTGTATGTTTCTATGCAGTGTCGCACAAATTCATATGCCACTATTTTGATATTATTTTTCACTTTTTTTTCAATTTAATTTGGCAAGGTTAGTCAAAGCCCCTTTTTGGTGGAGCGCCCTGGACTTCAGCCTGGGTAAACCCATGCATTAAAGTGGCCTTTCATATATACTAAGTAGCTCTGAGTAGGATATGCAATTGGGTGGAAGCACAATTATTTGTTTACTAACTGAAACAATTTAACGTTATATTTTCCAAATTACAGGTATGGCTCCTACATATGCAATTGAATACAATTTAAATGTGTTAACAGTTAATTGTGTTAACGTAAAATATCTAAAGCGAGCTACATCTCTGATGTAATGTGATCGGTTTAACTACTCTGAATTGTGCGACTGATTCAGTGAACACCAGATTCTTCATTCAGTGAGCTCAATGGACACTGCTCACAGAAAATCTTTTGATATTTACTTAATCCAGTAGAAATATTGAATGAATGAATAAACCAGTAAATTTAAGTATAATGTTCACTTCAAGTAGTAATCGACACCTGCATTGTAGTTCTAAAAGAGCTGTTCTGAATTAAAAAGTTCACTGACGAATGGTGCCATTGGGTGCTTGAGTCACTCAAAAACATGATGACATTTAATAAACAGAAAATGTCTGTGTGGAAGACATGTGCAGATAAACATTGCTTGCCAATGAACTTTTGTTATGAAATCAATACATTTTTACAGAATTATGCAAGCATCCCAAGAACACTGAATTGTGCCAACGAGAGCAATGAGGGTGAAGGAACAATGAAATAAAAAAATATTATAATTTTATTATTATTTATTAATAAATATGAAATAATGCCGACATTGTTTCTTTTCGGCTTTTAGGTTTCTTTGTAATGAACCGTATTTGGAGTATGAATCTGAGAACATACCTTTGCATGCTCTACAGCGCATATGCCATTAATGCCGTCCTTGGAGACTGTCCAGGCAAATGCCTATGTGAAAGTTCAAACAAAGTACAATGTCAAGACGAAACCATCACAGAAATCCCCAGTAATATACCACCTGAAACCATTCATCTCTTCATAAGTAGAACAAGGATCTCTGCTCTTAATTCCAACGATATTGAACTTTTAGTCAGCCTTAGATACTTCACTTTTGAAAAATCTGAACTGAGTACCGTGATGCCAGGTACATTTCAAAACAATGTACAACTGAATGATTTGCGTTTGATGGAAAATAAATTGCAAGACCTCCCTGTACAGGTATTCAGCAGCTTGCAGGATTTACAAAGACTCTTCCTCAGTGGGAATAACATTAGCCACCTTCCGCAGGAGCTATTTCGTGGACTTGGTCAACTGAGACAACTGGACCTTTCTAAAAATGCACTGAGAGTGATTCCAGAAGGAATCTTTGATAACCTGTTCAACTTAGAGTTTTTGTCTTTGAAGGACAATCAGATCGAACACCTCCCAAGTAACCTCTTCACTAGCCTAGAGAATTTGGTAACTCTATACCTCTCTCGTAACAATCTGGTTCACCTACCAGAAGGCATTTTTTTGCATTTTACGAGGCTTCGGAAATTATCCCTCTTCCAGAATCG
The DNA here is from genome assembly GCA_025773925.1 of Cryptomyrus ogoouensis. Taxonomy (NCBI): domain Eukaryota; kingdom Metazoa; phylum Chordata; class Actinopteri; order Osteoglossiformes; family Mormyridae; genus Cryptomyrus; species Cryptomyrus ogoouensis. The sequence continues at coordinate 11,689,342 of JAOYFF010000045.1, read as the reverse complement.
ACTGGAGAACCTTGGTACCAGTGTCTTTGGCCCACTGTTGGTTACTGAACTCTGGCTTTACAGCAACAATCTAACTCATTTGGAAGACGGCATTTTTCGCAACTTGACCAAGCTTCAGCTCCTTGTCCTGAGTCGGAATTCCATCCACTCTGTCACAGCGGGGGCTTTTGCAGGCCTGAGTGAACTGAGGGAGGTGTCCCTGCACACAAATCGCTTGGTCAGCCTTGAGGAGGGCACCTTTGCACATCTGAACAATCTAGTCAACATTTCCCTGAGGCACAATCAAATCCAGTCCCTGCCAAGGGGGATTTTTCACAACCTGCCCAGATTGAGGTGCGTTAACCTGCATGACAACTCCCTGTACAACCTTCCCACAGAACTCCTGAACTCACTGCAGGACACTGAGGAGATAGTGCTTTCTCAAAACCCCTGGAGATGTGACCGTGATATCATTCCTTTCAGAAACTGGCTCCAAGCCCATTGGTCCAAGGTGCCAAACCTCACCTCAGTTGTCTGCCAGACACCCCCTAACTTGAGCAGGACCAATATTGCAAAGCTGACCGACAAAGATCTGGGCCATTATAAACGATTCTTGTCAAGCGCTATGACCCTCATCGCCATCACTTTAATCTCCACCTCGGTGATCTCAATTACCTTTCTCTGTTGCCTTTTCCGGATGAAGCCTGGACAGAAAGCATTGCCTGTCAAACTTTAGCAAGGATTCATTAACATCAGCCAATGTCCAAGTACCACAGTAACTGGGAAAAATACGGAATGTATTTCATTTTAAGAATGTATAATTCTGGATTGTGTTGCTTTTGCTTCAGTTAAACAATGCTTAGTATTTCAATGAAGCCCATCATTAAATTAGCGTCTTAGTAAATCGCTAAGTAATTGAATCTGAAATATGTTATATTAATGGATTTGAGGTCAGTAACATTCACATGTTAATTGTCAAAATTAAGAGATTTAAATGCTGATGGCTATGCTCAGGACGGGACTGAGATTAAAAATTAGCTCAGGACTTCTGCCAAAATAGGCCCCTCACACATACATACCAATGACGATTTTTATCGGTGGGCAGCGAGGGAGTTCTGGTCGCCCACAGACTCATCAGGAAGATGTCAGTACAGCGGATGGCCAGTCCAGCCACGGCTGCGCTGGTTTGTTTTAGAGTAGCTAGGCTACTTCATTTGCCTAAATTCTGGAATTTGGATTTAAAACATTGTTATCAGCATTTTATTTGTCAATGTTAAACAAAACATGGTAAAGAAGTAGTTAAACTTTTTCATTAGGTTATAGTTTCCATACCTTCATTTGGTGATATTTTGTCTTATGCTGTTTAAATAATCGTGATTTATTATTATTTTTTTATCAATGAACATTTGATTTTTGTTTGTGTTTTTAGTCTAGTTTTTTGTGAGAAAAAAAAAAAATGTAACTAAAAGCATTTAAATACTACATTGCTAATTTCTCATTTTACTATACTGGTTATTTTATTGCATCATCCAATACAAATGAAGTAAACACAAATGTTTCATGTAGCAAAGAAAACTTCAGTTTCAATAGACCAACAGGAGCTGTAGACAGATAAAGTACAAAGTTCAGGTTAGCAGTCAGTATTTACATTTTTATCACTACTTTTTCTCCACAAATGTAAACGCCGTCCTATTATTTCTTTTCAGAGGAAACACACAAAAACTAATATTTCAGCTTACTAACAAAATACAATATCTTGCGCACTTCTGTTACCAATAAGACTGATCCCAAAGACATAAAAATGCATTCACATATTTGTAGCAAATAATAGCTAGTTAAACACAACCTCTCAGTGTTTGCCAATGTGACACACCCTCAAGTTCATTGGTGAGCGGAATTTTGACCGTTCCCAAAGTTCTGGGTGTTGCTGGATTGCAGACTGCATTAACAGTTACTCTGGTTCAGTCAAAGTACATTAAAATATTATGTCGCTTTTCATTGAAGGGGTTATAGCATTCAGGTAAGACTTCCTGTTGAATTTTAAAATTTAGTGAAACCTACACTTTTAAGATTCCATTGTTTAAAATCTGCTGTATGTTGAAAGCTATTAAAATCAGTGCTTTTCTCAGAACTGCTTGGCAATTCTATCTTATTTTGATTATTGCTATCAAATTGTCTTTCCATATACATATACATTCATAAAGGCATATGCAAGATATCTTGGTTCTTTCGTGAGTATGATTAGGAGATCAGATGAAGTGTACTCCAGTGGCCTGTACTACGAAGCGGGGTTACTGGCTTATCAGGGTAACTTGATGGATTTAAGGTACCACTGTTTAAATGGACTTCATATTCCTTCACTTACATTTTGCCCAGATTACCTTAAATCCGACAAGTTACCCCGATAAGCCAGTAACCCCGCTTCGTAGTACAGGCCACAGGTAACTGACACTTGACTTGAGAAACATGATGAAAAACATGATGTTTTTCATGTTTGAGAGAACCTGCAATCACTCGTAACTTTTATGTTGTGTTTTGTAGATGAAAAAAAAATGATCAGGGCATTTGGGATTTCTGTATTTCTGCTCCTCCAACTCTGCTACCATGCTGATTGTTGTCCAAAAGGATGTCAGTGCTTCACTCCATCCAAAGTCTTCTGCTCAGAAGACGTTCTCAAGGACATGCCTCAAAACTTATCCTCTGAGGTCCAGGAGTTGGTAATCATGACGACAAGCATAAAATGCATCCACCCAGAATCCTTCCCACTAAACTCCAGCCTCACGAAGTTGATGCTCCTTAACAATCTCCTCAATGGTGTCTCTGAGATGGCCTTCAACCGATTGGTGGAGCTGAAAGAATTGGAAATCAGCGGCAACCATAACTTCAAGGTGCTTGGCACAGGAACCTTCAAAAGGGTGGGCAATCTTACCAAGCTGCTCCTCAACTACAATCAGCTCAAGACCCTGGATGACAGCATATTTGCTTCACTACAGAAGTTGGAAATCTTGCAACTAAAGGGCAATGCCATCGATCACCTCCCTAGGCCCTTATTCCGCCACCTCCTCTGGCTCCGTTACTTAGACTTTTCTGAAAACAAGATTTTAACACTGGATAAAGATATTTTTAATAGCCTCCTTATGCTAGAGACACTCAGAATGAACCACAACCTGATAAATGTTCTCCACCCAGACACATTCATCAACACGCCTCGTCTAAGAGAACTTGAACTGCAGGGGAACAGAATTGAAGATCTTCATGTGAACCTCCTATCAGGGCTGGAACATCTAAACAAGCTGCACCTCCGGGGGAATCTTATTACCAAAATAGCACCGGGGACATTCCCACCAAACCTGAAAGAGCTGAATCTGGAGGACAACCGGCTTGTCGAACTCTCCACTGGAGTTTTCCAACACATGTCATTCCTCACTGACTTGGTTCTGACCAAAAATCAGCTCTCCACTATTCCAGAAGATGTGTTTAGAAACCTAACAAGCTTGCAGCACCTCAGCCTGTCTGCGAATCATCTCCTAGCTCTGCCAGCAGCAGCTTTCACTGGACTCTCTAATCTGATAAGCATTCACCTAGACAAAAACAACATTAGCAGTGTGGAGGCAGAGCTGTTTGATGATCAGGAAATAATGGAGAAGCTCTACCTGTCTGACAACGACCTGCAGGCCCTCCCAGAGGGATTTTTCATACCCTTAATTTCCCTTCGCACTGTGCGCTTGCATGGCAACCCCTGGAAATGCGACTGCCACATGCGCGATTTCCACGATTGGCTGACAGATGCCGATTTGCTGATGTCGGACGCGGAGAAGATTTACTGCGCGAAGCCAAAGCCTTTGAAAGGGCGTGGCCTGGTCTTCCTGAGCCGGGAGGAGCTGGTGTGTGCTGAAAGTGCAGTAAACAATTATCCTGTGTCTACAGGAGACAAGAGGCACAGAACGAAGAGCTGCTCCCTTCATGAAATGAACGGAAAGGTCTCCATACGGTGCACGGTGCCGCGGTGTCCGGCGGTCAAGTTAGAAGTTCAGTTTTCCGATGAAGATGGCAGGAGGCTGACCTTTGTCGATGAACAGAAGTGGTCAGACTCCACCCACTGCAACAATGCCACCATCATTCTTACCTTTTAACATCTTCGCCCTCCCTGAACATATGAGTAAGATAGACCTGTGAACAAAACATTCACATTGAACTCTTGTGATGGGAAAGTGTTGTTGCAGCCTTGGGGAAGAAGACCTGAAGCACTTGAGTAAGGTATCCTGTAGCATCAGTGTAAGTCTTACAAAATTAAATAATGTTCCAATAAAATCAATCATGATTTTTCAACAAAAAAATGTCACAGTTTTAATATTTGGACTAAATAAATACAAAGAATGAAACTCTGAACATGAAATATGAAAAATATAACTGAGATAGAGGTATAAATAGATTTTGAGTAACTTTATGTTATAATATATATCTCTGGTGGCAACCAGTAAAACCAGTAACTCAATGAATCCACTAATGGCTGTGTCTCCTTCATGCTTCCAAGTTTGCTTATCAAATCTTCATCAGGATCTTTGTTCATGTGACTTTTACTTCAGTTTTCCAGTGTTAATGTCTGTCAGCTGGCAACAAACATCACGGAGGAGCGGACCGGGTCGTGCCCTGGCCTTTGGACACTGTGGAGACACGTCTGTTAGCGACCCGCTTTAATGCCTCAGTTAGACCTTCCTTGGATAGTAACTCATCACAGGTGTTTGGCAACGGCCACCAATAATTTCCACTACACCGGTTTGGTGGACTGTCATCACATATTATTGGAGACATGAATAATGCCATTATGCAAAAGAGGCACATTATTCAAAATCAATATTTGGAGTTAATATTGGCAGAACACATAACTGCATGAGCAAACCAAAATCTATATCATGCCAAAGAGTAATTTTAAATTTGAACTACTTCAGCAACAGATGTAAGCATCCTCGCAACATTATTTTGAAAGTATTTTTCCGCATGCAGTTTTACAACTTTCCAATAGATGGGGCTAGCTTCTTACCAGTGCGATTTGAGCTGAAAATAAGTTGTTACAATATATAAAACTGAGTTGATTAGATGTGTCATTCAGTATAAACAGACTTAACAGTGGCAAACTACAAGTCATGCCTAACTGGCATTATAACTGTTTACATAATCCTACTTTAGTAAAATTAGTAAATGTATTATTATTTACAGCATGCGTAGAATAGTCCTATTTTCGTACGCATTTGTTTTGCATAACTAGCATTATAAAGCAGCCATCAATATGAGCTATAAAACCAATATATATTTGCCAATACGATCTCAAATTAAACTGCGATCCATCAAAGCAATGTTGAGGTAAGCCATGAGAAAAAGCTCATTTTCATAAATGTGACAGTTCCCTGTTTGCACACATTATGTTTTATGTTATTCCGTGTTTTCAAGAGTACTCAGTCTACTCAAACCATAAAGCTGTACATATAAAGTTATGCGCCGTCAGCTGCTACCTTTATAAGTAGTAAAGTAAATGACTAATCGTATAAATTAAACAACAAAGGGATTTCGTAAAAGGAAAAAACACTGCGAACATAAAGCCATAAAACACGAAATGTCATCTAGCGCTATACTGCACGCACTATCACCGGCAAACGTCAGCAAAACGCTAATTATCGTTATACGTCAGCGGGATTATTTGCGGCCGTTTGAACGATCACACGCCCAGTTAAAACCCCTACAGCTGTTACAGCGAACGGCCCGCGGCTTCTTTGTTAAACATTTTTAGGGTTGAGAAGTTTACAAAGACAGACCAAATACCACCCAGCAAACAACCTTCATACTTCACTGACTTGGCAGAACAGTGCCTGATGGGAAAAAGAATGGGTGGGGGGAGTCAGAAAAAATGTACAGAGGTGGTCGTGGGGTGTGTGTGTGTGTGTGTGTGTGTGGGGTGGGGGTTCAGGAGGTTTACGGATGCTGGGAGACAATCTGTTAGCATCTATGATGTAACATCATTGCTAAAACTGCATCATTGACACATGGCACCAAATGTGTCACCCAAGACAATGAGCCAAAGAGGTGGATTGTGCCACTCATTTGCATCTGAACAGACCCAGTTGTCCAGGTACTGCAGTCACATGATCTCCCTCTTCATAGGCCATGCTGGAGTCAGGTTGCATTTTTTTATTTTTTTTGCTAATTAAGATGATGTCACCGGGGCATGGGGAAGTCATTGTTTTCGGGCGTGATTTCATGTCTCTCCAAAAAAGACAGGAGGGGACCTTCATCGGGTCAGAGTGGCGAAGGAGAACGCCCCCCCACTGGCCAAACATGGACCTGCTGGTGCTGGCGGGTTTGACAGTTCATGCTGAAGATGCTTTCATCACTGTAAATAAAATGTTAAATGGCCTGACTCACTTCTGGTTAGCAGAGATTACTACTGTGCCCCTCCCACTGTCTCATCCATCCTGGGGCCTAATCCAGTTTTCCCGCATCTCATCGGCACAGACAAGGACCCCAATAGGACAGTGTTGGGCATTTCAGGTTCAGAAGCTACAAATCCAGACCAGGATTTTGTTTTTACCAACCAGTTCAGCATAAGGAGTCACTGTCTCAGAGTACTCAGCTGCTGGGTAGAAACAAAATCATGGTCTGGATTTGTAGCTTCTGGACCTGAAATACCCAACACTGCAATAGGATGACAGATTCTCTAGCAGCAGGAGGCTGATGTGCTGGGAAATGGCCTCCGCTCGGCTGGGTGAAGAGTACCTGTCACCTCGAGCCAAGCCTCCCTCCACGGCTCTCGCGCTGGGCACGACGCTGCCCTCTGGGCCCCATCCAGCTGGGCTGCTGGTGGTACTGGGTGGGGAGGGGGCTGGGGGTCAAGACAATGTAGGAATTTGCTGTGGAAACTGAAGGATTGTAAGAGAAACAAAACAATGCTTAATTTCCCATTTTCATACACACACACAGACACACACACACAGTTGAGTGCAAAGCTTGGGGCCACTTATCAGACACCCCTACAGCATTAGACCCGGCGCTCGTTCGGGGGCCGGTTCTCCCCGGGGTGTCGGTTGGTGTTTTCGGCCGCGGCGGCGGCCTAGGCGTGGGCCGTGCGGGTCCTGGACATTGTTGTAGG
>JAOYFF010000045.1:11656303-11669537 GCA_025773925.1 Cryptomyrus ogoouensis | reverse complement strand
CCATGCGCGCTCTCCGTCATGCGCGCTCTCCGTCATGCGGCTCTCCGCCATGCGCGCTCTCCGCCATGCGCGCTCTCCGTCATGCGCGCTCTCCGTCATGCGGCTCTCCGCCATGCGCGCTCTCCGCCATGCGCGCTCTCTGTCATGCGCGCTCTCCGTCATGCGGCCCGACTTCTCTTTCCCCCTCTTCCCCCTCCCTTGCAGATATATTTCCTTCCCAGACGCACCCTCTCAGACATTGGCGGGGAAGGCGAGACCGCACCATGAGGTAAGCGGCACATGCCATCTGAGGGGGGGGGGGGTCGCCCTGACTCAGGCCAAGTGTCTGGCCTTTCTTAAGACAGGGCCTCCGGACGTGCCACCCAAACACTCCCTCCCCCAGGCTCGCACCAGCCCGCCCCCTCTTCCTCCAGTCCCCGGGGCCTGCGGTTTGGACAGCTGCACCTGGCCCCGAGTGTGGGGGGAGTAACATCCGCCACACAAGGAGGGCCGATGGGGGGGGGGGGGGTACGGGCGGACGTCCCGCACCCCCACAGACACACGCCGTCCTGTCCAGAGTTTATGGTCCTAATCCCCCACAGCAGGCTTTCATTTGCTCACCCCGCTAACTGCCGGTACAGCCAGGACCCCCATCGGTGGAAGCCTTTCCAGGAAGCCCCCCCCCAACCCCGCCCAGCATTGCTCCTCATCTACTGCTGGCCCCCGTCCGCTATGCTGAGGTCCTTTTCTGGAATTCCTCTCCCCGAGTCATGCTACTTGAACATTTCTCAGTAGAGCTCCTGAAAGTAACACCATTCCCACAGTAAGTTAACTCAAACTCCAGTTAAAAAAAGCCCCCCCCCCACCTTCTGTGTTAAATCACGTTGCCAGTGAGTTGCATCATATATTTAAGTGTTTCTTATGGCATTATGGGATACCGCTATTCCAGCAGACAGCAAAAGGTGATGGACGTAGAAGATCGGCAGATGTCATTGTACATTGTCATTCAACATCCCAAACAATGTGCTTGATTTTATTTCAGCAAAGGCATGTAAAATCTAGTGGCAAGATCAGGAAACAGTCACAAAAGAGAGATCAATAACATCAATGCCCTCGGCCAATCACACGACTCTTGAGAAAAGACCAATCCAGTTACAGCTCAGGAATCACCTGATGCTAAGTGTAAAACTATCCAGCTGGGCCGTATCTCCTATGGCAACCACTTACCTGCTAAAAATCCCTAGACCTTCAGAACTAGACTAAACCTCTTACAGGCAAAAAACAAATACTGTATACAAGGTCAACTTACCAACATCCTCTACCAGGCAGCACTGACTGCTCTGCATCAAACAAATCCCAGTTGTTCTAACGCAGCTGAGTCTTTATACTGGTGCTTGTGATTTTGCCACAGAGTGAATTCACAGAACACCATGCAAGAGGATTTTTTAGCAACCCCGGTGCCCCCATTATATGACAGGATACTCAGTGATTCCACGACTAAATGACCGGAATCAGTACATTTTGCGCACCGGAGACCGTCACTGCTGCCTCTAGCGGCCTCACTGGATGCAGATGTTTAATATTCATCCCCGATGTGTCATAATTTACAGTTTTCTTAGCTGAAGGAAATGCAGCAGTATTTTTCTCTTTAAAAAGAGAAATAAACTCCCATACTCAAATCCAAAATCGTCACATTTTCAGTTTATAGTCTGACAAACACATACCTTCAGTATTACTCATTAAGTAGGTAAGTAAGGGAGTTAAGTAAGTTGTTTGTTAGGAATGTAAATATAAAGGGTGAACGTGACTGCAGCGCTGTGCGGGGGCCCTCGATGGCCTCAGATGGGTGCAGGGCAGAGGTGACGCTTATTCCCTGAAAGTTTCGCAGTGGGATGCCCGGGGCTTCCCACTGGGAACGCTGGGATCAGGACATCTGCCAAGCCAGCCACCCCCCCCCCCTCCCCAGTCTGCTTGTGCCCAGTGCATTGCCTAGGGTTGGGTGATGCTGCTCTGTGTGGGAAACTCCTACACTCTGGTGGGGGGGCGGTAAGACTCACTCCATCACCTGATAGAGACGAAATGCCTGAGCAGAACAGGGCCGCCCCCCCGCAGGGGGCCACAGACCCCCACCGGGAAGCACAGTGAGCGATCGCCGAACCCCCTGTGGTGCTCCCAACAACCAGGCCTGAATCTCTCCTTTTGTGACCCCCCCCCCTCACCAAACCCGATCTTTTTTACTATGAGACATTCAGACTAAAGTCATCCCCACATCTGATGAACTCATTCTAGTGTCTGCTGTCTGGGTTCCAGTCTTGCCATCAACTCCGTCTATCTTCTTCCTTCACTGTGAACTTGGACACTTGGACCAAAGATATTCTTTAGTCTTGGCACCAGCATTATCTGCACTCATGAAGGGTTATTATTCAGAGAGACAGCTGTCGTATCAGTGAAAAGCATTCAGGTCTCTTCTGCGTCGTATCAAAAAACAAAAAGCCAAACACTAATTTATTAATGGCAGAAACCGTTAAGTAAAGTAATGTAGATATCTGGCCTGGACGGTCTGCTTAGAAAAGAGCGCAGTGGCATCCTTCTCGCTGTCAGGGAGATTTGGGTCAGCCAAAGTTTACTCTATTTCGTTAACCATCCTGCAGCTGACGGGAAACTCTGGCGAAGCTGGACCAGTCGTCAATCAGTGGGATGGGATCATAGCTCTCTGCAGGAAGAACCGGAGACACAGAAACACTACATGAAATAAAGACAGTTAAAGTACCATGTGGGTATGTAATAACACGCGGAAAAGGTCTTCTGCATGCATTGTGTCAGTTCTTATAGACAGGGATGTACATAACTGGTACACAAGTATATGCTCATTCATATTTCACAGTAATTACTTGTCATAGCAGCGCAAATGCGTACGCATTTCATGTGCATTTGTGCTGTGACAGCAATCGATTGCCGCACGTGTCGGTTTTAAAGGTTATAAGCAGCCCTGCTTATAGAGTTTTTAGACCATGGCTACATGTTTAACACACGAAAAGGGGTTCCTCCTGAACCGGGAGGGTTTTACAGAGCTACACACTGCCCATCACACAGGTCAATACTTTGAATCAATGATCGGAATCGAATTTGCAGAAACTGATATGATACTTAAAATAAGGAAAAGTACCTTGAAGTAATGAAGGTCTAGCTAAAGTAAACTTGCGGTATAACAACAATTGTAACAGAAACAGTATGTAATGGTAAAGTAAGAATAATCTACTGGTGTGTTTTTAGACACTGGAAGGAGCCATTAGATTCACTTAGAAACCAATGGCTGTTACTGGAGACTCATTATAATGCCACATAAAGCTCTAGTTGTAATGAAGACTCACCCTGATGGGACGGTGACTCCTAGCTGCAGGTGCTGAGCGTCTGGATGCAGCATCTGAGTTTGGGTGAGGAAGGTGAGTAGAAGCTCATCATTTTCCTGGCAGAGAACCAACCCTGTAGTTTGCTCTGGTTGCCTGGAATTACAAAAGCTTCCGTATTAAATTTATTATTGAAAAGGGGAATATAAACATCGCCCATCCATCCACCCATCCATCCCTCCATCCATCCATCCATCCATCCATCCATCCCTCCATCCATCCATCCATCCATTTTCCATACTTGCTTGTCCTATGCATGGTCGTGAGGGTGTAGAGGCTGTCTCAAAAGCTACGGGAATGAGGCAAGGATTAACCCAAGACAGGGCGCCAACCCATCACAGGGAACGCAGCGATCGGACATAAATTCACACCTATGGGCAATCGGGCAGCTCCTGTTCAAACTGTAGATTAATGCAGGGAAAAAGTATCTAAGCCAAACCAATTATGGTTTGAACAAAGAAACTATACCTGGATTCTAATGGGCCGTAACTCTGGTTTTCTTCGTAATGCTGGTTTTCTATATGGATCTCGAATGCTTATCATTTGATTTCCCCCAAATTGAAACACTCACAATCACGATGGCGCAGAATATCTTAATGTATAATGGGTGCCAAGTGAATATTTTTGCCTTGAAAATTAAGAAAACTGGCCAGTCGAAAACCAACTAATTGTAGACGGTTGATATTTCTCTGATATAGCGGGCCACTTCGTCCTATTAGCCAATCGCGTTAAGGCTGTCACCGGGACCCCGGTGTCCCCATGATTAATGACTGTGTGATAATTGCCCCAAATACCTGCCACCCCAAGAGTCACAGCGAAAAGAGTAGCTGGGGTAGAACTAACGTAATTCCTGCCGCACGCCCCATTGCAAGGTGTGGGAAAAATAGCATCAGACGAAAGGTTGGGGATGGGAACGGTGGCATGAAAGCAAAGAAAGGAAGAGCGGCTCAAAGGAGTATGGACGGGGTCAATGGAGGAGGGTAGGACTGCGAATTTGCCTTACCGTCTGTGGTGCTGATGTTTACCCTTCCGATCCTATTCAGGAGTGGCAATCTGAGGCCCTCGACACGCTTGCTTTGCCCATTGTAGAGGGGGAGGGTCCTGGGTGTTCAGGGGCAAGGTGAGGGGCTCATGGGGGCAGCTGGGACCTGCTCGTGGTCTCAAAAGGCTCCTTTCTCCCCCTGCCAGTCATCCGCATCGGCGCGAATGTCCCGGGCCGTCCTGTCCCCACCCCGTCCCTACGGCCCAGGATACGCTTTCGGCGCGGTGAAAGCCGCCCCATTGTCCTTCGATGGGCCATTAAACCTCCTCTTGGGCAAACAAGAGCAGCCCCCTTCCATTGTGGGGGCCGAAAAAGGCCACAAAGCGAGGAGTCATTGACACACGGAGGAGCGCGCCTTTGTTGGACGTCTTTCTGGGACTCTCTCAAAGGCCTCGCCCAATGTGGGAGACTCCCGCCGAGGTTTTACCACTGCTGTTTCGCCGGACAGGGGTTAGCGAAGCGGTAAGCTTAATTGACTGCTAGTCCCATATGGAGGAACCACCAGGAAAACCCAGATGGACAGAGATCTATTATATTCAATCAAAACAGTCACTTTCTTCACAGCTGTGCAAGAAGAATGGAATGGAACGCCAGCCCAAACAAATCTCCCCAACAGGAATAAATTCACTGTTTCTCACCAGTGCCCATTCAGATGACACAGGGAGGAAAAACTGAATGAAATTGGGCAAGCATTCAGTTTAGAGTGTCCAACAATAAGGCATATAATTTAATTTTCATGGCAAAGAGCTGCTAATTGTTAAATCAGCCGGTGAATCTGGCAGTCCTTTGTGCTTACACTTAAGATTTCTTTGACTTGGAAATGACGAGGATTTTCTAGATGTTTTTTCAAGATTTTACATTCTCAGTACAATCTACAGATACGAAAGGCTTGAGTTGATAGAGATAATGCAAACAGTTGTATAATATAATAGCAAACATGTATGTAATAACAGCTGGAAGATGGACTGCGTGCACATTGTCTAACTTCTAAGGTTGATATTGCTTTTAAGCCACAGTCACATGTTTAAAAGTAAGCTTGACAAAAACCCTTGACAATCTCAAGAAAATGGACTCCTTTTGAAACTGGAAGGTCTTAACGAGTTGCACACTCTCCACCAAACGAGTTAATGGTTTGCTTTACCGATCGTATTTAAGGCAAGTTTTCTGAGCATAAATTTGAGGAGAGGATATTAAAGGAATGGTAGAGGGACAGATGAAGAACAAATCTTCAAGGAACCCTTTTAGTTGTTAGTTTATCCTCAGTGGCCTTCATTGAATTCATCGGTGGTTCAGGCAGAGTTCTGCAGATGAGTTTATCTACAGAGATGGTCTCCTTGATGGTGTGCTCAGAGGGTCCAGCCATGGAACTTTATTTTCCATTGCAATGTCCAGCCATCCCCTGGACGCCAACGACCCATGGCAATAAAGCTGTCCACGGCAGGATGGGAAGCAAATAAAACAGCGGATCCCCAGAGGAGAATAAGACGTGGATGGGGGCTCTTACTCCTGGAACATCCAGCCCAAGACCTCATCGAGTTTTTACTTCCCCTGGTCTGTAATCGGGGCCCTACAGCAATCCTCTCAGAAAAGGAGCCAGAAAGGGCCGACAAATTTCTAGCAGCAGGAGGCCGGGCTGTCAGAAAATGGCCCCCGCCAGGCTGGATGAAGAGTACCTGCCACCGCCAGCCAGGCTCCCCCCACCCCAGCCCTGCTGTGATGCCCCCACGCTGGGCACCATGCTGCGGCTGTTATTTCATTAGCCTATTGCTAAATCAGTAGGTCTGTTGTGCAGCCTGACGGAGCTGCCAGCCTCCTGCTAAGCTAACATGCAGCGGCAGTGAGAAAAGCCCAAAGTCCTGACCGTCATCGGCACAAATAATAACTGTCACGGACACGCTCCGCTCATAATTGGCCTTAATGATGTTACTCGCGTTAACAAGGGTGCCGCGCCTTTTGGGCGTCTTGAAGCCCAACTTCTTCTCAAAAAAACAAAAAACCACAGCGGCTGCTTTAGTTTCAACCTAAGACTGGAATTACTGTATAAATATGTTTTCCGATTGTTTTTTGAAAGAAGGCCCAGTGATCAGCCATATAATCTATATAATCTACGCCAAATACAGGATGTATTCGACGTACGTACGACGACGCGCGCACACCACCAACACTGTAACCCTTACAAATGTTACGTTGGAAAAAATGGTGGAAAGTGGGGAGCATTACAGATTTATAAAAAAAAGATCTGTCACCTTTGGGCTAGGGATCAAAAGTCAAGGTAGACAGGCCCATAGTGGGCCACTGGCTTGGGTTCGGGTGCTTGGGTTGGGCAGGTGTCATCGTGGGGGGAGTTCTGGAGGTCCCCAGAAGACACCTGTCCTCACAGAGGTGACCTTCCTCCCTACGCTGGCTCTGTCGCTAACTGCGAACGAGACGCACCCTCTGTGAACCGTCCGTCTCCTGCTCTCCTATTCTTCGTTTCCGCTCGTTTCCTGCACCACATCCCCCAGATGCTCCGTGAGTTTCTCCTGAGCACTTCAGAATCACACAGGGTCTAAAAATTCAGGAGCAGGTACTACTGAAAGAGGCCCGTGACGACTGAGACTGCTACCGAACGGAAGAACAGGCACGATACGTTCCTGAATCCAACCTTGAAGCTGCTTACAAATTTCCCTCCTACATTGATTTAATACTACTAAAATAAATACTAATAATACAAAAATAAAAATAAGATAAATATACAATCAAGAGGAAAGCCCCTCACATAAATAAGGACTATTTTATGCCTGACAACTTTCAAATTATCGTACATATTGATAATCAATCAAAATCAAGATGGCATTCTCGAAGATGTACTATACCTGTATATGCGCAATTAAAAAGGAAGAATGACTAAGTCAGAATATTTTTACACTAGTCGACAAGACCATATGGGTGAACAGTTAATCAAAAATACAGGTGCTCCGTTCTTATGTTGCATTATTAATATGTAGCTATTATTGGTCAATCCATCAGTCTTCCATAGTCACTTATCTGGCACGTGGAGTGTTGTTATAAATATACATAAGTAAAAATCCAGACCAGGATTTTGTTTCAACCAGCCAGCTGAGTACTGCGTGACTGTGACTCTTTATACTCAATGGGTTGGTTGGAACAAAATCTTGGTTTGGACTTTTACTATCTGGACCTGAACTATCCACCTCGGAATAAACATAAAATATGTTGCTTTGAGGACAGTGGGCAGTGTTGGGTGTTTTGGGTCTTCTGGTGTTGCATGGTTTTCTCCGCGTATTCCAGTACTCCGGCGATCCAAAAATACAGAGCTAGATGAATGGGCAGCTATAAATGGCCAATGGTGTGTGACTGTGAGTGTGCGGGACAGGCATCCCAGTTAGGGTGCCCCCTGTCCTGTACTTCTTAGGATAGGCTACAGGTTCACAAAGAACCCAAACTGGCCAAGCAACTGGTAGGTGGATAGATGAATTATTTTGGGGTTGGTATGATGGCTGGAATAGGCAGCTCCAGAAGGCTCCATAGCCTCATACTTCCAGGGGTGTGTGTACGTTTCCCACTCCTACAGCGTGCGTTTGGAGTCGCCTGATTTTCTCGCGTTTGCGTATGTGACGGCTGCTATTTTTTTTGTAATTACTGTTCGTGTTTAGAAATGCCTTTTGTTCTTCAAACACAGGAAAAACTATTAAAATCCAAGCAGCCTTGAGCGGGTGAGGTAAAGCTACGGAAGCTACGATCACCAGACGGAGGTCCATTTCCCCATGAAAATCCCTCCATTCTCCATCCTGGCCCCTCCCCCATTTCCTTGAGGATCAAAGGCTGCTTTGCACAATCCATTTTATATCCCCCATAATCCACTATTTTAATCCCATTTGCAGCACTTTCCTGGGCCACAAAGGAGGCGTGTGATCCGCATCTCTGCTGCTACGCTCCACGCATCATGCCCCCCATTTTAAAAATGTCAGGGGGTGGAGTCACGCGAGTAGATAATGCAGTTTCTTCTGCTACAGGAACAGGGGAACAGGAAATGACCTCAGATGCAACCCAAGTATCTCCCCTCTCTTCCTTTTTCACTCTGGATCCCAGGTGACAGAGCTGGCAACTCTCCGGAGGCCCGGCTCAGTGGATTACCATCCCTAATCATGCAGGTACACAGCAGAGACGAGGCCACTTCAGATGTGGTCCAGGCCAGACATACAATGAGGCGTCCCATCCCCCCACGAAAAGTCTCCCTCACCATCGGAAGAGCCCGGCTTAAAAACTAATCCATTTCCAAACTGCCAGGCCAATAGAGGCACCACAAAAAAAGTCAGGGCCCATTCGACTGAAATAAAGGGAGACATTTTGGCTAAACTCTTGACAAAAGTAGAAGCTAATAATTAACCAGGACTTGGGATAAAGAAACACAGACCCTAAATCTGCCTTACAACTGTATAGTTTCCCCCCGAATAATTCCAACCCTGCCAAGACGGAACACAAGGCTATTTGTCTAATTCCCACGAATCAACAAATGACATAATTTTAAGATGAGCGTGTGACTCAAATTAAACATCAGCACGATGAATTACACTAATAGAAATATTGTGACTTATTCATAGTTCCACAGTGCATAAAATGATACTATTGTTTGCTGTTTGTCCTTACACTTGCTCAGAGATTTCGGAATGGCTTCTCTGCAGATTCTGTGATACAAACATTGCCAGATCAAGATCATGTTTTGGACTGGGACCACTTACATATTACCGCTATGCCTTCATTCAGCTTAGGGAGTGATCATCTTCTGCTTTAGTGCTATGCAGCTTGGAAGTATTTTATGCTGTCTGCCGTCAGCTACACAGCGCAGTGGATATTTCATAAACGCATTCTCTCATTTTATTTGACGCCATAAATTTCAAGTCGAAAGGCTGCGCATTCCAAAGACACGAGTCACTTTCGCCCGTCCTTTGTGCCCCAAACCCTTTGTGAGCTATCAAATTGCGGTGGCCGTCACACGCCGTACGATTCCTGTTAACACGAACGCATGCACAAGCACCGGCAAACATACGAACACCGAAACTCCTGAACGCCAACACGCACAAACACCACATATGCAAAAATTTACTTGAGCAGCGTTCCGTGGGCCCGACCAGGTGTAGCACTGATAAGAAGGGGGTGTTTTAATCAAAAAAGCACCCTGGCCCCACCACCAGGCCAACCCCTCCTCCCCCCAGTGTGAAGAAGCCTTGTGTGGTGCTCATCCACCGTGCAACACGGAAGCCCCCATCGTTCCAATGGATTTACCCTATTTTCACCCCCAGCCCAACAGAGTTATGCAAGTGGCCGCTCCCTGTCAAACAAACACCCCCACGTTCGGCCATCACCGTGGGCCCCTCTGCGGTGATCCATCTCACCTCAACGCTCCGCAAAAATAAACACAGTCCGGAGGTACGTCTGTGTGTGTTTGGGGGGGCGCGGGGGGGTGGAATAGCATAAATAAAGGGCGAGACAGTGGGGAAGTGGACGTGCCTCTTTGGGCCTGTGTGAGGCCCTGCCACCAGCCAAGCTCGAACCCAAACTCCTACTCTTTGTCTACTGAGTGGCTTCCAGTGCCCCATCGTGGAGATGTAGGCCCCCCCCCGAGGCCACCATGTTCCCTTAAGGCTGTGCCAAAGGGCTTCTACTAAAAAAAACACCACCCCCCCACCCAAACCACTCTTCATGCTGGTTCCCTAAAAGCAAGATAAGGGCTCTGCTGAGCACCTCCTTGTCTGATCATTCTGGAAATGTCTACCAGGGTAGCCAAGCATGCTAAAGGATTAGCATTGTTGCCTTAAGAGGCTCAGCCCTACCCGTGACCCTGACCCGCGTCCCAGGCTCCCCGCATTCTCCTTCTTTTTCACCTTCCTCCTCAGGAGGCCAAGCATCCCCCCCACTGGCAGTATTTGTGGCCTAGATGAATGTACCGCGAGGTTCCTCCTTCACGTTTGTCCA
Organism: Cryptomyrus ogoouensis; assembly: GCA_025773925.1. Lineage (NCBI taxonomy): Eukaryota > Metazoa > Chordata > Actinopteri > Osteoglossiformes > Mormyridae > Cryptomyrus > Cryptomyrus ogoouensis. The sequence goes on along the minus strand of JAOYFF010000045.1, from coordinate 11,659,133 downwards.
CAGCAGGCCTTCTAATCCCTGATTCCAGCAGGCCGCAGCAAATGAGAGCCCTGCCTGCAACGAAGGCCTTTGTCAGATGCTACTCAACCAATTCTGTCCTGGTGAAACGGCTAAAAATATATATTGGCCATGTACTTTGTAAACACAAAGGAGCTGTTGTATCTTCCACATGTTATCTGAAAACAACTCCTTTCCCTGTATAGCCAGACGTAATTCCTTCATGAGGGCCAGCTCAGAAGCCCGAATACAGTGTGGCATGTGTCCTCCTATAAGTACATAATGTCTAATTAGTGTTTCACAGCACGTGGGAGGAGAGGAAAAGTAGTTACTGTGTGTCAGAAGAAAATAAGCCTAAACCCTAGCATGGACTTTCTGGGTATGACTTTGTAAGCATTCTGGTTCAGTCACACCAAGCCCCTATTCCACCATCAGAGCACAAATGGCCTGCATGCCCCTAGGCTCATTTCAGCCCCCGACCATCCATTCGTCATTAAACACACCTTCATACACTACCTCTACAAACGAGAGCCTTTACAGCCGGGCCACACCCAGCCCCCAGCTCGAGTCAAGAGCAGAGGTGCGAGGTGAGGTATACCCCTCCCCCCAACTCAACATACTGCCAGCCAGCTCTACACCCCCAGTTTATCGGCCATCCTCATCTTTCTTTGGGAGCGGCTTCTGCATTGAAACAGACATTCAGACCTCTACTCATTTATCAGTCCATGCTTGTTGTGGTCATATCTGCAGAAAACAGACAAAGAGGGAATAACGGTGTAGGTCATGTGACACTGCCTGGCGTGACACGGAGGCACCGCAGTATCGTCCATTTTTTGCCCCCTGATCCTCTCGTTGCCCTGACTTGAACTAAAATAGACTCTCCTTCGTTAAACATACTTCTCTAGTTTTCTTCTTTAAATGAAAAGGTTGTAATTTTCTCTTCATCTAATGGATATAACTGTAGAAAGACCTGAGATATCTTCCAAAGAGTGATGTGTCTTCAGATGAAATGCTTTTAAGACCAAGTGCCCAACCTGTGATATTTGATAAACATCATTCCTTCCATATATAATACAGCGGAACTGTAGTGTTGTGTCTAACTCAAATTTATGATTTATTTCATTTTGCTAACCAGACTTATTTCCGCTGCATTTAATACACGTTTTTGCCCCCAACGAAGTTGGAATCTGGTCTGTTGTCATTCGCCGTTCCCAAATTTAAACACGGCCCTTTGAGAAGGCTGTAGATTGAAGTCTTCCTGTTTTTAGAATTCCCCAGTCAAGGTCCGTGAGATTAGGACGATGACACTTCTTGGAGAAAGTGCAGCCGCGTGCCCCGTCTAGGAATCCGACACCCCAACATAATGTTAGCTCCCTCTGGACCTTCTGGAACCACCTGTTCTGCTTCTCAGTGCCACATCTGAGGAGGCATCTCCCCGCCTTCCGTTCTCACAAGGATCACCGACTTGTGTGCCACAAAGCCTCGCTCTCTCGCGTGAGACTAAAACTATGGCAACACATACGCCATGCCAAGCACACGGGGAGGTCATTCTAAGAAGTATCTTAGTTTCAGGAAGGTATCCCGTAACCCCTCGCCGGCCAAATAAACCCGAAAGCCAACACAAAGACAGCCGGAAGGCTGAGACAAAAGCAGGTCAGTCCACTCCAAAGTTTCTGCATAAATGTGGCATTAAAACGTTTATTGAAAGGGGCTCTATCACGGCATTCTGTGAGGAGACCCTAAAAATGTCTGGGTTGAGCATTAATGAAAGGAGACGGGGAATGGGTAGGGAGAAAGGAATTTTTATCAGGCAAGAGCACCTACTGAGTAGGCAGCTCCAACCCCCGAGTTGCTTTAGATTAAGTCATTACTCAAGCCAAGAAATAAAATGACAAATAAACCCACTTTGTATGCGAACCCTTTTCACTGGGGTTCTCAGAGTGAGGCCCGTTTACTGGCTACACTATTCTCTCTAGTAGCGGAGAAAAAAATGCAAACCCTGCAGCTGGGCTGGCGTTCCTCTGCTTTCCGCTTTGTTTCCGGACAGGTTGAGTGATGTTTCGTCACACCTGCCGCTGGCAAAGATGCACAGGAGCATAATGTATGTGCATGTATGCCAAGTACAGCTCCGAAACTGGACGGCTGCTGAGCATTCGGCAGGAGTCGGCTACACAGATCGCAGAATCGCTGTATATTAGCAGTATTGGGGTAACGACACAAAATATGCAGACTCGCACGTGTGTTGCAAATCTAGCCATGTGACTGGATAAGTATCTATCCTTCCACTAAAGCTTTGGGCCGGGTTTGCTAAAAGCAGGTGAGTAAATACATAGTAAATTTATATGTATATAGATTCAAATACATTTAATACTGAAGCTAGGATTTAATTATACTTGTCACTGCGATCTAGTCTTTTAAACAGCCAGAATATTTACGCTAAGACAGGTCACGCAGTCCAGCATCCATTTAACTGTATTTGATATGCTGACATTAAGAAGCTTCTGGTTGTCGTTCGTCACGTCATCATCTCTGAGCATGTGCGCGGCTCTGAAACAAACGCATTGTTTTTCTTTGCAGCTGATCCCAAAGTGCCTTCGTTCAGCATCTTATACGAGCAAAATTGGAAATCTGGTGCTCAAAATGTAATGATTGCAAAGACACACACGCGCAGGCACGCACACACACGCAGGCACGCACACACACGCAGGCACGCACACACACGCAGGCACGCACACACGCGCAGGCACGCACACACATACATAAACAAACCGAGTGCTTGAAATTTTGCATGATTCGGGCCTGTTAAATGTTATATGCAGGAAGAGCAAATCTC
>JAOYFF010000045.1:11602272-11625134 GCA_025773925.1 Cryptomyrus ogoouensis | reverse complement strand
CCTGCGCATCCAGGGCGGCGGGCGACGAGGGCAGGGGGGGGGGGCGGGGGGGGGGGGGGGGGGGTGTGTCCAAGCACAGCCGGGGTGGGGACGTCCCGCCGGGCGTCTACAAAGCTATCACGTGGCCCGCAGGATCTGATAGCCGCCATAAACAAGGGCCAGCCTTTGGTGCTGGAGAAGGTTCATCTTTCGCTGGCAGTCAGTGAACTTTGACCTCCTGGCTTTACTGGCCCCTGGCGTACACTCTCACACACGCAAACACAGACACACACACCTAAACACTCCTCAGATTACATACAATAAGTATAAATTAGCAGTTGTTATAAAGATATTTCACTAATGATGTCGGAGTATATATGTTTTAAAAATATATTATATTGTGTTTCCAATATTTCACTCACAAACTATATGATAAAAATGCATGAAAAGTAGCAATTAAAACACACCATGTATTTTGTATTATATGTATAAATAATATCTAAACACCAAGCTAAAAATTTTAAATTGCAGATCAAAATAAGCAGTTTTTCATCTGATGTTAGCAGAAAATGTTGCTGCCCAATGCCAGGAACAAAATCAGTTTGAAAATTGTTAAAGTTCATTTTTCAGATTCACTAAGCACCCTATAAAAACATCCTTATTTGCCCAGAGGATGGAGGGGTCATGACCTCAGGCGGGTGGTCTGGGAAATTCCCCGGGGGCTGCCTTGCAGCCGATGGCTGGCGTAGAGATGAAGTGTTAATCTGACTGCGAAGTCTGCACCGCCACATGCTGCGTGTCCCGGGCATTGGAGCCAACCCGCATTCACACGCTCGCCTGTCCCATATCCTCGCTCACAACAAAAGGCCCGGCATTGACCCAGAAAACGCAAAACACACAGGCAGACCTATACACGCGACTCGCCGCGAAGCAGCAATCAGCTGACAGTAAACCATCACACAACCTTTGGACTTCCTGTAAACCTGAGTTTTTTTGAAGGAAGAAGCTTCCTGTGTAAAACGGAAGATTTTACCCTGCGTGTAAATGTGCCCATTCACTGATTCCTTGGTTATTATGATTTTCTGACTGCTCTGATTATGTTTACACTCCGCAAAGCTGAATCTGTACAGCGCTACATCGACCAATCCAAAAAATTCCCACCCAGATTTTCTTTGGCAATTTTGATTAAAGTTCAGTTTTGGAAGCTGTTTTTAAACCAGACCCCTATACTGTAGACAGAACAATTTATAGTATCTCACCCAACATACTGCTTATGTGATGCTATTTAGAATTAGTTTGTTTACTGTGGTTAATACTGCTCTGGTTATTTAGGTTGTAGTGTTGCTCCAGAAACACATCTACAGCCTTCTCACTTAGCATTAGGTGCTAATGTGGATCTGCAGAAGCAGACATTTTTGCCTTTTTGGATTAATAAATAATTCTGGGAGCAACTGGCTTTTTCGTGTTCCATAAAACGCGGAACATGATGTCACAGATTAATCAGTCACAGGTTAAGCTATTAGCTGAGTCACTGATGAGTTCATAGCAGCGACGTTTAGGCTGGCCCTATAAATTACCTGCAAACTGGGCCACTTCCCCAACCCACAACCCCCCTCCCCAGTAGACCAGACTCCAGGTGTGGCCCGACACACTCAATCAGGCACATAATAAGTCACCCCGCAGACCTGTTAAAAGGACCCTAACGACTCTGAGGAGACACTTGGGCGGCTCTGCACCTCTTGGCACATCCTTCACGGCGCCGTGACATCACTCACTGTGCATGGCCTCGGTGAGCACGCCTTCCCATCAGACTTATGATCGCTGACATTGTTTTATAGCTCCACCGACCTTTTCTAATCATTTACGGCGCTTTTCCACTGTCATACAGAAGCCGACCCGTCCCTGACCTGCACCCGAGCTGTGCCGCGTGTACAACCTGGTTCCAGTCTGCTTCGGTTTTCCACTGCAGTAGGATCAGCTTGGTAAAGGCATTGTCGGGTTCGGAGAGTGAAAGTGACGTTAAGCTGTGTGAAATGACGCTTATTTACTTTTCTCACGGTGTACGTCATGATTTACTACGTGCGGTTATTTTACCGTGTGCTAATTTTCGCTGGCATTTCTCTGAGAATTGCTGCGTTATGCAAGTATGAAATGTTAGCAGAATTAACATTAACTTGCATCAATTTGCATTACGAATCCATTTCGTTCAGGTGCTGTATAGTAGTAGTTTTGGTTGGAAGTACGAGTAATCGGAAATGCATCAATACATCGCAATGTCTGATGCTAATAATAATGTATAGAATATATACTTTTTCCTTCAGATAATCCATGCGCAGAACACTGGTATCGCCGTGCATTACAACCAATCAGATGGTGGTGATGCAAATAGTTCTGTCTGGTCACACTTTTGGCCATGTCAGCACGGTTGCAGTTCGGGTACGGCTTGTATACTTTGCAATGGAAAAGCGCCAGTTCGCGGTACGGGTCTGGTATGGGCTCGGTTCTTGGTGGCAGTGGAAAATGAAATCTTGAGACGCAGGCCTGCACCGTGCACCGTGCAACGTGCAGCGTTTTCCAGTCATGACATGATCTATACTGGCAGGTATCCTTTAACGCACTTGGTTGCAAATCGATCATAATCTGAGAATGAATAAGCCCAATAGGGCTGTTGATGATGAGCTGTTGACCTTTGAGCCAGTGATCTGGAGATGAGACAGATGCACCCAGATCCTGTATAATGACAGCTCTGTTACTCTACAGTAGTGGCCAAAATTGTCGAAACACCTGGCATTTTTGGTATTGCACTTTAAACAGTACTATGCGAATATTTCTCAAGATTGCAAATTATTTTCTTTAGTTTACTAAATAAAAGTTGCGATCTCTGGAAAATAAAAGTTGCAATTAGACACGCAAAACAGCATTTGTCAGAATAAAGAGGGAAGTGGATTTCACTTAAGATGCCAAGGCTAATGCTATTGAATCCGTACAGTTTTTTATTGCAAACCGTATTACACAAAAGGGGGGAATTCTCCCCTGTCCTGAGTACTTTCGTATCATGGATCAGCTATGGTCTATTATACAGCTACATATAGAGGTGAGGGGGAAGCGTGGGTTCTTAGCGTAGGATCAGGTGTCCATCCGGCACCGCTGGGGCCCAACGATGTGGCCATTCTGTCAGGCATGAGATCCGAACCAACAACCTTCTGTAACTGGTACAGAAACCCAGGCCACCCCCCTCCAAGTTCCAAGGTGAACAGGTAAAGAGATCCATTTCCTGCCAAGGGGGTGACTGTTAGCTCATATTAGACATCCATGGAATCCTAACTTGCGTACTGAGCAGTCATTTTAGGCACGCACGTGCAAATGGCTGATGAAGCAACAACATATTGTGCTGTTTTTAATAACGCTTGAAATCCCTGGAATCCCCTATTGAGGATTCTATGCATGAGGTTCAAGGCCTTAATGGTCAGTCTGAAAGGGTTTCTATTTAACGATAGAGGACAGTTCAGTCACCTTCAGTTAGCATACATTAGCCCCTTTCAAGCAAGCCCTGCGCCTATTGTGGTGTCCTTCATGCCCTACCCATCTGAACAAACAAATGTGCATGACAGCTGAACTGAACCACAAAAATACATATGAAAACTCCCTTCTACCAACCACAGCATAAGTATATTATTCCTTTGTTACTTACAATGTGTCTTTAAACAAAAAATAAAATTCTTGCAACACCTTACACAACAGACCTAGCACCAGCCTTGGACAGAGAAAAATACCTCAGTGTAAGAAAAAAAGGCCTATTTTTCAACCTGGAAATGCAAAGTACCAATTGAAGAAAACACTGCACAATTTGCGCATTCAAATGCCAAGTGCTTTTTGCCCAAGAGCACGGTGACGTTCTCTGCACGCCCATCCGTACTGTTTGGCCGTGTCCATTAGCTAAAGCCGCAGACTCTATCCTTCAAAACAACAATTTCAGAACAGTGCGCTCCTAATTGTTCCCCACTAAAAAACAGAGTTGCGGCTCTTTTTGGGTCATTTTCTAAAATGCCACAATGATTTTAAGTTTTTTTTTTACTTTTAAATAATTGCTGGTTAGTTTAAACCAGCCAGAGTAGACATAAACAGATCTTTAAAATGAGTCACTTCAAGGCCCGCGATGTCGCTGTCAGGCCCTTGACGGCGTTAACCACTCTAAGTCCTTCTAAGTGCCAGATTCGTCACCAAAGTGATTCCAGAAAATTAATGTTAAATTGGACATAATGAAGCAGGAACTGCCACCAGCACCTCATAAACCCATTAAATAAATGGCCGGGGGTGAGGAGGAATGGTTTTAAGCAGTTGGTAATGGGTTTCACACCTCTGGGACTTTACTCTGCTGAGAGATGGTCCCCGTTTCACATGCGCAGTGACTCATTATGGCGGCACATTCACATCTTTGACATAAAGAGCCTTACACAGCTAACGGTGCATTCTGACATATTTATACTCCTGGATTTTCATGTTTCCAGCTCGTAAGGTGCAATATTGTGGCCCTTCAGTGTGATGGTGATTTTTTTTTTCTCATGAAGGCAAGAAGAATCGGCATTTGTCTGTGCACAATATTAGTGTTATTTGTGACTCTGGGAAAGATAAGCTTTGACTAACAGTGTCTACTTTACATCAATGACTTTATGAACTGACACACCTCAGCTGAGGTGTGACATCATTGCGTGTGACATCAAGGTGAAAAGCGTACTGGCGATGGTTCTGTCCTCTGACCTTTATGATCTAAATAACTTTTGGGGAACCCCATATACAAATGATAAGATTGGACTTTTTGAAGTCACACACAGAAAGGCCTTACTCACATATTACACACTGAAAGGCCTTACTCACATATTACACACTGACATAGGACCAGCAGTGTGCTCATACTGCCAGCTCTGCTTGATCTGATATTATAGTCATTGCGATACAGTCACATGACCTTTCACCACATGCAGATTCATTTCATTTCCACCACTTTTCATTTCATTTCTGTCTCTGGGTGATTCACTTTTTTATGTCATTGAATGTATTTATTTGGTCCATATTTGGCTTCTAAATTCCACCATTGCAGTCAGTACACATATGCACAGCTGTACTTTAATGTTACGCTACTACGTCCTGCATTGTTTCTACCTGCAGTTTGCTTGTTTATAACCTATTTATATTTTTATTTATCTTGTATATCCTTGCATTGACACCTGCACCAGAGGGAACTAATTGTACACTTTGTATTGGACAAACAATAAAGAATCTGATTCTGATAAAAAATGTTATTGGTTAAAGTATAACCATAAGCAGTAAATACATGGATTTCATTATAAAAATAATCAAAACACAATGCAGTTAATAAATTGTATCAGTATAATTTTAGACACAAAGATAAAATTGTGTTTTGAATAATGAAGGCAATCAAAATGTACTTTGTCAAAAAAATTCTAAAGGGAGATAAAACAAATGAGATATAATGACAGTTTTAGGATGAGAAGTTTGACAGCAGTGGTTCGAACCCCTGTGTGTATTATTAGTATTATTAACTGACTGGGGAAACCAGTTTCCCATTTTCAAAAGTGTGACAGTTGCAGACTCTCAAAACTCTTACCCATCTTCTAGATTTAGCACAAATATTTGTCATCCTTACACACCCGTTGGGCCGCTTTCAGAAAAAGGATTTCCGAGAAATTGTGTCCTTGATGCCACTTTAGTGTCACCCACGGTCATTTACTCTTAAGATCATATAATTTTCAATATACATTTTTAAGCCAATAATTTTAGTATAATGGAGTGCAAATCATTAACGACTTTTGCGTAATATGCCTCTTTAAGATCAACTGGCTGTTGCTGCCATGCTGTCTCAGCATCAGGGATCGGATTATGGGAAATAACGAACAGTACAATTGAAAAATTAGCATCTGAACAGTACATAAATCTCTTGAATAGCTTTTATAATGGATCTGTGGTTACGAGGATCGCTTCTTGTCGCCCATTGAATCCAACACAGTTGCTGATTTATTGTGAAATTGACAGACTTCTGTCACGGGATGGGAGCTCAGGGTGGGGGGTGGAAGCAGGCAACGACAAGCCGCGGGCCGGCACGGCGCATCTGGCCTGCGTGCTCCCGTGGACGGGCTGCCAGATTTGGGGGAGCCGGTCACACTCCAGCGGAATGGGGCCAGGCTTTAGGCTGTGCTGCGACGAAAGCTCTGTAATTACAGGAGAGGCAAACACAGGCATGGGCCTCACCCCCCACCCTGCCAATAATCTTAAGCGCAAAGAAACCCCCCCCCCCTCCACTCCACACCAGTGACACTGCCCGTGTCCTGACCCAGCGCCCCCCCCTCCCCAGTCCCTGGTGTATGACTATTGGAATGGTAATATCAGGTCTTAGTGTGCTAAGCCTGGTTCAAACAGAGGGAACCTACTGTCAGATAACATTCTCAGAATGGCCACTGAGTCCGCTGTCCACTGCCAAACAAGATCTGCTGTATTAAAGGAATTAATTTTGCTCCTCTCTACTGGGCCATTCAGAGAAGGGCCTTTGTACAGAGAAAGGTGACACACATCTGGGACTTGAAACGGTAAATTTTGGGGATTTCAGCGCCTTAAGCTCTATCCTATTGGCTGCCCTCGTGTGAGGTCACAAAAACATGGCTGCCAGATGTGGGAGCTTAATGTCCAGAGTGCTCTTTTCTCAAGCCAGCATCTTGACTGCCTTTGCTCACTTTGGGCAGCCAGGCATCCAGTCCGGTGCCCCTACCATCGCTCTGTCCACTCACTCTGAGTTAGGGAGGCAGTTCCAGCAGACACCAGAGGGTCAGGAGGGTCCTTGGGTGGCTCACTCCCCAGAGCGCCATTTTGCAACGTCCACTTGAAGCTGAAACTTTGCATGTCACAAATGGGCAGTCTTTCTGTGACCTGACGGGTGGGGTGGGGGGGTCACCCCTACAACAGCTCATGGGCCTAATTAACGCTTGCCGAAGCAAGCAAATTAGCATGGCCACAATTTCCAGCCAAGATAACAGCCCCTCCCACCCTCAAACACTTTACAGTCTATCAGAAGACACCGGGGGGGCTATCACCCCCTCCCACCCCCACCTAAAGCCTATTCCTTTCCATCTCTATGAAGCTCCTCATCTGTTAAATAGAATCTGCTCTTTCAGAACTTGTCTTTCTTTTGTGGGGATGAAGGCTTTGTCTCTCTTAAATGCTTCCAAACAAGTCCTGTTATCTAGTTAATACACGTTTACAACCATGTAAGGCTGTAGAAGGGGTCCTGTAGTTTTATTTTGCACGGTGTTGTCTCCTGGCCCATAAATTCATTAACAAGTTGTTTGGGCTGATTGTCCACATTGTTTTGTTTTTAACTCTGTGCCATCAGTGGGCACAAATGACCTTCGACGGCAGATGGTTCAGCTGTCTGCGCCTCGGACTTGGTGGGAAAGCCCTTTCGGAATTAACCCAAGTTAAAAATAGTAGGAATTCCTCCTCAGTTTTGAATTGCTGCTGTAGCTCTATGGTGCATGAGAGCTGCCTGAAATAATTTTACTTGTTTAGCTATACCTTTAACCTTTGAGTTACCAGTCCAAACTAACACCATTTCCAGGTGTCCCAGCGTCTCTCATAGCAGATTGACCTCTTTGGTCCTTCTCACGTATTTATATGATATGCCACTAACAGCACGTTCTAAAACACTGCTAGACTCCTCCATTGGCAGTATTAACACTCACCATGTGATAACCGGAACCTTTACGTTATGGTGATGTCGCCTTAAAACAACGAAAGTCATCTCCTTGATCCTACAATCTATGGCTGATCATCACTCAACGTGACATTAGGAATATTGTGTTTGCAAGTATGTCTGAAGTTTTGGATGGAGCAAAATAAATACCTCATCCTTCCTGCTATCCATTTTCAACACCCGCTTGTCCTATGCAGACTCAGTCGCAAGGTAGGGAATACCCTACGACGGGATGCCAACCCATCTCAGGGTAAAAAAATAAAACACTTTGCTGAAAAATTTGTCATCATGCTGCATGTCATCATGCCATCAAATCTACTCAAAAAGATTTCGTATGTGGCTAGAGTTCGGTTGTGTTTAGATTAAGTGTTTGTGTATCTATTGTGTATGTATATATTTATTAACTTCATTGGGAGTTTTGTATTGTATTATTATTGATTAATATTATGTGTCTGTTTTAAAAACTATAACTTTTAAGATTGTTTAGTCTTAAATATTATTTTTGTAGGTCTGTAATATTGCTAGATTTTCGTTGATTTAAATTGTTTTGTTTAAAATTGTTGCCTAGTCTTATGAGGTAATATAGATTTATCTATATTAAATCTATAGATTTGCAAAGCGCTAATTTGTAATTACTTCTCTTGTATAACCTTGCATTATGTGCTGTTTTAAATTGTTTTGGCAGAGTTTAAAAGTATAGGAAGAAAGTACAGCGAAAAATAATGTAGGGAGAGTTCGGAGCGGGGGTGTTGGAGAAATGTTTACACTGGTGAAGAAGAGCATCCCCCACTACCTCAGAGGCTGCTGCCATAGCTGGCAGGTCTATCTCCACCTTGGGAAGGAGAACAATGTCCTGGAAGCAGTGACACATCAATATTACATCCAAGCAATGGCTTGTGGGGAGCTGAGATTTGAGGTGCTGGAAAGGCTTTGAAGTTTTCCATGAAGCTCCATATCAACCGCTGGCACAATTGGCAAAACGACACCCCCATTTCCATTTGATCCTGCATTGTACATATGGTTGTTTGCCAAAACAGCAGTTGGGATCACGGCTACGATACAAGCTTAAGTTTTTCGGAGTGGGGGGTGGGATGAATTATACGAATTAAGAGCACATCTGTGTTCCTACGTGAAAAGGACAATGGGACTGCGGCTCAATGGCCTACAGACAAAACAGGACAATGGAGTGAGATGAAGAGGGAGAAAAGCTCAGCGCATGTTAAGGAGCCACGGCCCCCTCGCCATGCCCGTCGACAATCACCTAAAAGTCTACAAAGACAAGCCCCTGCAAAGAGGATAAGAATCACAGCTCAGATAAGCAATGGGGGATTGCAGCATTAAAGGCCATCAGCCAATCTGCTGCATGTTAGCGGACAATTAACATTTCCCTCAGACGTGTGAGGGCGACCACAAGAGCTGCTGGTCCAGCCTTCTGGATTAAGAGCACCAGAGGTGACGACCAGACCTGACCAGCAGCTGCAGGTGGAGGAGCCACGTGTCGAGTTCCGGAGATGCACCAAATGCTAGGGTTCCACGTCGATGACTCAATACTCATTCTGTCTACCTCCATGCGGCTCTAAAACCCTGTAGTTTCAAGAGTAATATTAACAAAACCACCAGCCCAGCCCCAAACATAGCCCCTGCTGACTTTTACATTGGAGGTAATGTTGCAGTAGGTAATGCTCTTAAACAAAAGGACAGACTTTGTTCCTGGCCCTCGGGGCCTTGATCCCAATCATACCGGAACTGGGGATCCCCCGAGCTCTCTCCTAATGGCTTACATTAGCAGGGATGCCCCCCTTGTGATGTCACTCTAGCCCCTACCTGTACACCCACCCTTTCAGCTCTTGTCCTTATATCATTCTATTGTTATTGTCATTGCCTTACCTAGGTTTTCAACCAAAGTGCCAGTTCTAGACTTTATCAGGGTTCATCGTGTCGCTCAATGGCGTAACAGCAGGGCCTTCAGCTGGAAAGTCCTTCGCCCACCTCCCTGACCACTATGATGCTTCTTCTACCTTTAGATAACACCCTGCCCCCCTACCCTATCACGCACACACACACACACACACACACACTCACACACACAGACACACTCACACACACTTTTAACCAACGCTATAGGCCTATGCTTGATGCTTTTCCAAAAGGACATTCCATTAATGCTTCATTTTAGCAATTGCTTATAATTGTAGAGTCACACTGCGGGTTTATATGTTTTTCAGTGTTACTTAAAGTTCCCATGTAGTGTAGTGACTCCAGCAAGGTAAGGAAATAGCTAAAACTTTTCATTAGCTTCCGAGACTTAATCCCTCACCCTCTGCTAAGCAAGCAAAGCACTGAAATAAAATAACAAGTAGAAAGTCATATTTACTTTGGAGAATTTATTAAATATTTACATGAACAGGAAACGTGAGCTTGCGAGCTGATGATCTTGAGCTTGCGGGTCCTTTGTACACCAGCTCTGATGCATAGTTTATCCCTGCAGAGTAATTTATGGCTCTGAAGAAACTGCTCCCCCATTTCTGCACCCATCAGGCACCGTAAATAAACACCTCCACGCTGGGGAACAATGCAGCGTCGCAGCCGCGCGAAGGCGATGAAAACCTTGCGTCAGGCGCGGGCGATGAGTAATGGGCCGCAGCCAATCGATTGGCTGCTGAGGGTTAAAGATAAGGTGTTGGGCCCTTTGTTCCAGAAGAAGCTGATGACCCTGACCATCTATCTCTGTCCATCCTGTCCCCGGAAAGAAGGTCCGGTGTCTGATCCCAAACTGAAGCGTCCTTTTTTATGCATGGAACACAGATGCCTCGTGACTTTGTGGACATGTGCTTGCGGTCGCTGTCAAACTACTTACACCTTTTGTTTTTTTTACTTCTGTTTTATAGCACACATACAACTTCAACGTAGGACCAGACTCACATGATCTAACCATAACTCCTTCCTCATTAGCCCCAGTCGCTTGTCTTTTCAGCATGTAATTGCCCCAACTCTGTTGTCTCACTGTTAATCTGTTTGCAGCCCCATCCCATAATTTAATCACCAGGACGATCCCTTCCCCGTGTGCATGTTTGCATGGCCGGCGATGTAACACCTGGCCAGGAGAGGCCCAGTCTTGCTGGAGGCATACTGACCAATGACAGGACAGATTGCGACCATCGGGGGGAGAGGGTGATAACCTCTCTCAGTGGACATTCTTAGCCCCCACATGCTGAAGCAAGTTCATGGAGGCACTGGGGTGGGGTGGGCTCAGGTCAGCAATTACCCCAGCAGCAGGGGCCTATGGGAACAAATTGAATGTGGAGCGCAGAACTACAGAAGCTGGGAGGGCGACCCCTGTGGTTCCTATTTAAAGAGGCATTTATAAAATCACATTACAATGAGCCAATAGATTTGTGATTTGCCTGTAATTGTTCTCCGCCAGGCAGTGGGGAATGGAGATTTGCTCTGCTTGGAATTACTGCAAACATAACTGTTGAAACAGAAGCAGGGATTAAATCAAAACGTGCTTAATAAGAACAAATGGGCCCTGAATGATCCCAACCGTCCAATCATAGTAGTTTCAATAGGACTGTAGGACAACTGCAAAATAACGTAATGACATGTGCATGCACAGTGACATCAGCCACCTACCTAGAAGCAGAACAAGATCTGTTTTTTTTTTAAGAGTCTTATAGGACTCTGGTGGAATTACGGAATGTATGTGATCATGTAGGCGAAAAAAGCACAATACGGCCGAAGGGGGTGCGAGGGGGGGGGGGGGATCCTGAATTTGTCAGCATGTCAAACCGAGCACCCTCCATCACCCCGAAAACCGCGTCCAATCGCATTGTGGCGCGGAGCAGGTAGCCTGGCCGGTCCACGGGTCACGGCCCGGTCTGGCCACAGGCCGCTCCCTCGGTCAAAGTGGCTTACAGCGGCTGAGAAGATGATTTATGGACTGAGGCGGCCCGTCGGGCTTGGCGGTCCCACATGTGTCCCGTCCTCTGCACCTCACACACAATGTAGCTCTATCCACGATACCCTGAGGCAACCCCCCCCCTTATTTCAGCCCCATTTGATTCTTTATCTGTTTTTATTTTCCTAAACACGCACTCGGACAGAAAGCGGGGATTCCGCACAAATGGTTTTGTCACACGCGTCCGTGGATGTGAGGCGTTCCTCAAAGGAGTGAATGAACTTTGATATTCAGATTTATAAAGTATCCTATTTCATAAAGTGGCTGCAAACGGCCAATCGTAGCACGGGCCTGCGAAGACTATATGTCATCTTCCTGCTGGCAGCGTTTTGCCTTTCGGAATCATTTAAGCAAATCCACCACACAGCAAAGCGTTTAGAAGAAAGCTCCGACCCTAACTGTTTGGGAGGCGGCAGAATGCGGTCAAGCTCTGATTGTTCAAAAGGTTCTTCTGTTCTCGGGGACCGTTTGCCAGAAATCAACGATGACGTTCCGTTTCATCTCCAGTGTCGATTTTGAACAATATAAGCATTTTACATATGAAATGAGTTTCGAATTATCATTTGGTTTTGCTTCTTCCACAGAGTCCCATGGTGGCGTGGGACGCGCCTCAAATGAGGAAAGACGGACAGGAAAGAATGAGCCAATAATCTAAATGATGAGATTCCTATGAAATTATTCTCAGGGAACAAAGGGACATGGAGAACCTGAAAGTGTAATATGAGCCTCTGATTTCTATTTAAGCTGAAAAAAGCGGTGTTGTTTTGAATTGCAATATGGTGTTTCACAGAGTACTGCAAGGCTGCGTTTATGTTGTCAGTGTGACCAAAACTAGGGGTTTCCATGTGCCCCGAAAGTAAGAAGACTGACTTGTACAATGAAGGGGGGGGGGGGGGGCAGGTTATATTCAAAAAGGTTCTTCATCTTTACATCTAACATCCAACTGCAAACCTGAAAGACACGCTGGACATACGATCGTCTTAGCGACTAAATAAGTGAACAAGCGACTAAATAATGCTGTCAGTCCTCTTGCCTGCTGTTGTAAAATCTTAAATTGTTTGTGTAAATTATTCAGCTGTATAAAGTCACTAAGGTTGTTGGTTATTGGACGGATTCGGAGGCATTGTAATATGGAGAGTGGAGGCCCCCTGCAGCCCTCAAAGCCATGTGGGGGCCACACTTCCTGTGTGGAGAGTTTATGAGCTGCAGGTTATGAGATCAGACAGTCTGTGTGGCATGTCACCTTCACAATGCACCGCGGATCTCTATATAGAAATAATCCGCAGCCCCCACCACTCCGAAAGCGGGCCAAACCAAGGCCAAAAAGCAGCGTGGTGCCCCATGTGTCACAGCAGGGCTGGGGTGGGGGGGCCTGTCCGGGGGTGGCAGGTACTGATAATTCAGCCTGGTGGGGCCCATTTCCTGCAACCCAGCCTCCTGCTGCTTGAAATTAGTTGCCCCAGCCATTCTTGGAAAGAGTTGGCGCTGGGGACCGTGGAGAGACAAAAGGAGGACAAAACCTGGAACTACCCGCGGGATGGATGTCCCAGCATCCCACCACGGGAGGTCCCCCAGTTCCACCAATCATCCCTGTGGACTGGAACATGTCTGCTGGATTTGCTGCCTGCAAATCAACCGGAAACACAACCTTGCTGAGGAAAAATAATCAGCAACGACAAGATGATTTCATTAATAAAATTGGCAGAAGTGGAAAGTTCAGGTTCAGAAAGTACAAATCCAGATGAAGATTTTGTTTCAACCAACCAGTTGAGCATAAATAGTCACAGTCAGAGTTATTTTTAATTATTATTTATTACTTTGCCCCCCTTAAGTAAAGTGATTCAAAACATTCTTTAAATATCCAGCATAGAAAACAATTGTGTTACATTAAATAGTGCCTTATGCAGGACCTACAGGGGGACTTGTATATACCCAGTATGACTGATAACACTGCAGTGTGAGTCTAGACTGGTGTGGGTGTCTTTACTGTATGGTTGGCCAAGGTTCACTTCACATGGAGCAAGGAAAGAGACGCACACAGCCAATCCGAGGTCCAACAGTCGAGCACCCAATGTGTGGATTGGGACAGGATGGGCTAATCTCACGCCAAGTCCCAGATACAAATCCATGCCTGCTATCACCACAAGCTAACGTGTCTCTTCCCAATATCACACCTATGAAGATGTGGAATCAAGGTGGATCTAGATGAAAAGATCCGGACCCCCCTTGTATCTCCTTAAAAGTTCCTCCTCGTGGAGAAAAGGTGGATCAGATTTGCACCGAGGAAGGAGGAATTACAAGACCCAGAAGAACAGAATGTGAGGCTCTGCATGCAGCCTGCTTTCTCATTCAAGCCAAGGGAGAGCTTATCCACAGCAGCCTGGCGCTCATCAAAGCGTAGCTGTGGATAGGAACGTCAGTGCTCTTCGTTAGACTGGCTGCGCGTTATTAACTTTGATGGGAAAAGTCTGAATAGAGAACGTCTTGGCTCTGAATGGCCGTGGAGAGAAACAATGTGATTTCATGTAACATTTGGGTTTCTCCCCTTCAGCTGATCAGAGTCCCAGCAAGGAGCCTAAAATCTAATACCGATGGTTATCCAGTATCTGAAAATAATAGATTTATCATGGGCGCATATATTAACTTCAGATGAAAAACATGTCGTTTGAAAAAAGTAGTCATGCTTGTTTCTTGGAAGCATGATGGATTTTACAGACAGACCGTGCCATACAAATCCGGACAGGAAGTCTGACCCTCTGTGAGCCTGAGGTCTAATATTTCAGAGGTGTGTCCCTATTAGGAAAAGGCCTCCAACCAGAGGATCTAGAACATTCTCCGAAATCTGTCACCACTCAAGCTGCAAGTGGATGCACATCTTTGGTGTTCCATCTGACGACGTTGGGAAATTGTACCCTGATGATAGGCCACCACTCGACAAGAGTGCCGCCCCCCTCCATAACAGACCCACCGCCCCATCTTACGCCACTCAAGACGTGGGGGAGGCAAGCAGACACGTGGCCTGATAGCATCGGCAGCCGGCTGGGCGGCAGGCTAACCCCCCCCCAGGTGCACAAAGGGCCCCTGTCAGCCCCCAGGCCCCCCGCCTCGCGCGCCTTATCAGCCCTTGGTGGCGAGCAGGGCCGAACAGGCCGCTCATTGTGCTCCTGGGGCTTTCCCACATCTCCACGTGTCCATGATGCTCCCTGCCAAATGCAACATGGCCTAACAGGAAGTGTCCAGAGGCAATCCCTGCTGTGACCTCACCTCCCCACGCATATATGCTGAGGAGAAAACCGCTAAAAGGTTAAGTTAAAGCGTACAAAAGAGTACAAAATGGCTGATCGGCACGGCTTATAAAGGATGACCTGGGAATCCCATTTAAAGTTTTCCATCCTTTACACTTCATAATTTATAAATGAGGTCAATTAACGATAATCAATTGACTGTCAATTAACTGCTTACAGTCTAACTCCTACACTTTACCCCACCCTTTTAATTTAGTACCCCCACCCCCCAGTTCGGCAAACTTTATCATGGACCACCTTCCCCCACCCAACCACCTCATGGCCAATCATGGCAGACCTGAAACCGGGCGGGGGGGTGGCATCCCGTATTTTTTTCAGGAAGCTAAGCCCCACCCTAAGGGAAAAATACTAGAATCATCCCTGTCCCCACCCCCTCCACTTTTTTGCCCATACGCAAACACACCACAGAACTACGCCCACAGTGCAGCCACAGGGCGCTCGGTCCAGCCTGGCCAGCAGGGGGCATGATGGTCAAGTAACTACATGTCAGACATGGTGCTCCTGTTCTTGTGAGCCAGATATATTTAGATTAGCTGAATGCATATTTTCATTTCCTATGAACCTCTATTGAAAGCAGCGTACAAGACGAGTTTGGTAGCTTGGTAACATAAAGAGTGTTTTAGAGACTTCAGTCTATCTAAACCATGTTTGGCGGGAAGACAGCCACCCAGAACACAAGGGGAGCATGCAAACGCCACATGAGAGACACAATGCACCGAATGACTGTGTTCCATACCATGGTGTAACCACAGAAAACCACGTAACTGCCGGCTCGAAAAAAAAAATTACATGTTGAAGGTTCAGATTAAAACACACTATGATTTTCCAGTTATTCATGTCATACAAAATGAATCAATCGATAATTGAAAGACTTTAAGAAGCCGTAGTTTTATCCTGCTAACCATATCAGTGGATGTTGGGTCTTAACTGCGACCCTTCAGTGTGAGAGCGTCCATTTTGGTTGTTTTGCTGTAAGTCTTGCGAAGTTTGCAGATGAGACCATTGTCGGAGTTAAATGTTTGAGGACCTCAGGCAGTCAATGCACTTTGTCTGACCTAAGATCCAGTGACCAGTTAGCTGGAAAATCACTAGAAAGATCTTAATCCACACAAAAAAAATCTAACTGCAAAATGCTTTATTAGATGCTCAGCAATCTAATAAACCATTTACATGAGGGGGAGGTGTGATTAGGTTGACATTGTTCTTCAGTATTTAAGTAAATAACAGTGACTAAGACCCTCAAAGGGGAAAAGCAGGCAGATTTCATTAGCGGGGAAGGAGCATGAATGATTTTCAGCATACAGAATCTCTCATGTGTGGGTGCCTGGTTATCCCCCCTCCCCCACTCTTCCAGTTGCCCTCCCTTTGTTACTGCTCGTGGGCCAAGTAAGAACCTTTTCACAAAACCAATATTAATGGATGATCCACGTCCCTTGGCTGAGCTGATGAGGTCTGGCTGGTGGGGGGGGAGTGAGCGCCTGGGGCCACAGGAAGGAGTGGGTAGACAATGAGGCCCCAAGGCCCCGAGGGCTGACTACTATCTCCGTACCCCGCCCCCCCCGATCGCGGGCCGCTAATGCCTCCGCCCCACCCCGCCGAACCGCGTCTCCTCGCCCAGGGTGAGTCCGGATTTGCAGCCTGAATTCCTTCCAGGCGAAAATCCCTTTAGGTTCACCGCAGGATCACTAACAAACCTTGAAATTAACTTTTCTCCCCCTGAACTGGAATGAAGTGACTGGCTGTTTGAAGTCCATTAGGCCGCCGGGGCGGGTCCCATTACACGGCGCTGGGCGTGCGGGATCTCCCACTGAGGTGTTGGCACATCCAAGTGACTTTCTTTGGGTGCCCAGCTGGTACCCAAGCAGGAAGCGGGAGATCCACTCTTTTGGAGTCCCAAATATAGCCTAGAAATCCAGCATTACATAACTAAGCAGCATTCCACCTGAACTGTTTAACATCTTAATAAAATGATATTTCATACTTGCTGTGCGAACAACTCCAGAAATTATATGTATGATTTAAAGCAACATTATATGCTAGAAAATGGCCTTTGTGTATTGTTTTTTTTGTCATTTTTTTTTTAATAAGAAGGTGACTGTGAGGTCGGAGGTCAACTTGTGACATTCTGTAAAACTGCATGCACAGAGGGGAGTTCTGGCAGTCTAGGAACGAGAGCCACACAGTATCAGCTTGGGTTGATACTGGACTGTCCTGTTCCTCTCCTGACTGCAGTCTGGACTCCACAAGACCTCTCAAGGTGTCCTGTGGTATCTCGCACCAAGACATTAGCAGCAGATCCTTTAAGTTGTCTTTAAGTTGTCCTGTAAGTTGTGAGGAGGGGCTTCCATGGATTGGACTTGTTTTTCCAGCACGTCCCAGAGATGCTCGATTGGATTGAGATCCGGGGATTCTGGAGGCCAAGTCAACATCTTGAACTCTTTCTCATATTCTTGAACAAATTTTGCAGTGTGGCAGGGTGCTTTATCATACTGAAAGAGGCCACTGCCATCGGGGAATACCGTTGCTATGAAGGGGTGTGCTTGGTTTACAACATTGTTTAGATATGTGTCAAAATGACATTCACATGAATACCAGGACTCAAGGTTTCCCAGCAGAACATTGCCCAGAGCATCAAACTGCCTCCGCCAGCTTGCCTTCTTCCAACTGTACACCTCAGTGCAATCTCTTCCCCAGGTAAACAATGTCCACATGAGGTAACAGAAAACATGACTCATCAGATGAGATGTAGCTTCTCCAGCAGTCCTGAAGGATTTTCCACAACTTCTGAGCACAAGTTGGTCTCCTTGTTCTTACTCTTGGATCCAGCTCTATAGGGTTTAGGTCGGGGGGTGCAGGTCATCTGTCACAGCACTCCATCTCTTTCCTTATTCACAAGATGATACTTACTGGATGACCTTGCGGTGTGCTCACAGTCATCATCTTGCTGCTTTGTTGGTAAGTGTGTCCAGAACTTTGCCTGATACTGTAAGCTGCCAACAAGCCATCACTAGAATCGAGTGTAAACATACTTCATTAAGAGTCGGTCGACCGGCATTCAGCAGAGGTGGAGACGGGGCTGGAGATGTACCACAGTGCCCTACACAGAAAGGGAACCCACTCAACAGTAAAATTGGATTGGGACGGCCGGGCCCCACGTTTGATGTCTGTGATGGGGATCGGGAGCCCAGCCTGAGCTCCGCCCCCGGCCCCCTGAGGCCGCGTCCTCCTGCAGCCCAATCCGCTCAGCACCCACGACTAAACTCCTTTTCATTTCAATAGCTGTGGAGCAAAACCAATACACCTAATCAAATAAGACTGAAATGCTTCCTTTTACTCCATTACAGAAAAAAAGGACTCTAAACTCTCACCACATGAGCTGAGTGCAAAAAAAGAGGGAACTGAAGACACTGGCTAAAATCCAGGGTAAAAAACTTATCAGATGGTGGTTATTTACCTAATCGTTTGTTTGACGTTTTGAAGTGTCTTTCGAGTGTGTTTTAAATAAAGATCTTTTTTCAAAAGCGCAGTATTGATGCCACCTAAAAGAGTACCACAGCTTGTGGAGGCCCGCAGAAGAATTCTTGGACAGGTTACACCCTTGAGGGCAGAAGTTCATTAGGGACATTGTCGCCCCCGAAGCATTACCATGGTGAGGGTAATAGCTGTTAGCGCTTCCACCCGAAAAGAGCACTTTGAAACCAACGGCACCAAATCAAGGAATGTTACCAATGACTACACAGCTCTGAGCAAAAGACATCAAAGCATTTTGAAGGGAAATAGTCTGATTCTATCAGTTAACCAATGGGAAACCGCTTCCCCAGTCACCTGCTTTTAAACAGCAAGTTAAAGGGAATCTTGTGAAAGGGCAAAATCTCACGTTACTATATCAGTCTTAGCAGTGAAAATGATTATATAAATGCAGCCCCATTACTGAGCGCTAATGTCAAATGTGTCTACGACAAATGAAGGGCAAATTTCCATAACTTGCTCAGTCCATAAGATACATTAGAGTTTTGAAAAGTTCCTCGCTGGATTCCATGGGGACTGACTGAGTTTTGCTTCACAAAACTGTAACATATGGCATGATGAGGAAGCCTGACTTCAGGTCATTGGTGGTCTCATCTCAAAGACAACAAACTGGAAACATGCTCTTTAGTCGATAAAAGTAGATTTCATTGATCATTTCATTTTAATGGACAAAGCAAATGCAAATGTGATGCAAAGAAAGTGAAAATGAAAAAAATTGTCAAAAAAATAAAGAAATCGTATAATTTTCCATGAGAGAAGCTGAACTCCTAGACAGTACCAGGTAGTGCATGTTGCCAGTTTCCACTTCACATTTATCTACTAAACAAATCAATGGTACAGCTGTTACCCAGTCCAGCTCCCCCTAGTGTCCCGCCGGCGCACTGCAGTTAGCTTTAAGGTCAGGCGTGTTGAGGCTTGTCCCATCATGGACACATGTCACCTATTGTTGGGCCAAATTTTTTCCCAGCGGTGGATGTCAATGTGCCCAGTGAGGAGTCGCCCACTGCCTGTCACGCTTAAGAGTGATGGGGCTGACAGGGTGGCAGGCTGGGGGAGGGGGGGCAGGGCCACCAGGAATGTGTCAGCGGACAATGCGGTCGAGCTGGATAGACGTGGGGGTTGAGGTGGGGTGGGGAGGGAGGTTTCGTGAGGACAATGCGGAGAAGCCTGGAGCAGCTTCACGGGGAACGCCACATTCCTGTAGGTGAGTTTCCCTGCGAGGTGACGTCATTCAGAACCTGTTTATCTGGGGGGGGGGGGGGTTCCTGATCTCCTGGGGCTGAGCAGTAGAGCAGATGGAGGCAGGGCTGAGGTCAGCTGTCCCATCCCCGAGTCTGGTTACGTTTATCTTCCCGTCAGCGTCGGAGTGGATCCAAAATGGCCCCGATGCATGTGAGACACAGACAAACACTCGCTGCTTTACAGAACCTTCACAAAAATGTTCAGTAAAATCGATATATACTCAGTGGTTCTTTAATTTGGATCCCGTACGTAATACCGGGTTGAAGCACATTTCCTTTTTGTCTCCAGAAGTGCTTAATGGGTTTCCAAGTTATGTTAAGTTGGGGTTGCCTAACTCTGCTGTACTGAACTCGGACATGTTGCCGGAAACAGATCCGACATACTAAATCAACTGAGACTACATCCTCTGAGTGTGTGACAGACCAGAACAAGGCAAAAAACAGCTTCTGCAAGTTAGTATCCCTGTGGTTTTATCAGGAAATTCGTACTGGGCTAAAAAAAAAACTAAGGTTACTGGAATATGTGTTGGTACAAAGATTTGACAATTTCCTGGTAGTAGAAAACACAAGATTTAGTCCATTATCATTATAATTATGTTATATATGTTATGATTATGTTATATAACATATACTGTATGCATGTACTGTATGCTATATATGTTTGTATTTATATCTTTGTGCAGACCGTCCATTCATTTCCATGGGAAAAATCCTAATCCCAACAATGACACTCTTAACCCCTAGCTAACCCTAAACCTAACCATAAGTAACCAAACAAAATACGAGACTTTTGGCTATTTTTAGTTTTGTTTTACAGCAACAAATGCTTTCTAAGTCCAATGCAACAAAAGGTGTTTTTCTGGGTTTTGTTCTCAAACAAAAGGTTGTAAAACTTTTAATTTTATTTTTAAAAACAAGTTAATATCAACACAAAACCAGCTTTACCATCGTTAAAAGTCCAAACAAGGCTGGAAAAACTATGCATGACTTTGCTCTCCTAAAGTATGGAGTAAAACTGATATACACTCAGTGCCCATTTCATTAGAATCCCCTCTGTAGTACCAGGTCAGATGACACTCCCTTTTGTCTCCAGAAGCACTTTATGGGTCGCCAAGATGTCTTAGTGCACCCCATGTTGTACTGAGCCGTTACTCTTGCACTTGTATCCTCCCCATTGGCCATTTTCCTCTGAACTCTTTCACTAACAAGGTGTTTCCACACACAGCACTGCCACTAGCCGCCTGCGTTTTTGTTCACGGCACCATTCTCTGTAAACTCTAGACAATGTAGTGCATGGAAATCTCAGGAGAGTGACCGTTTCTTAGATCCGGAAACCAACACGTTCGTCAATGGCAATTATATCACATATAATAGCTTCGGTCGTAGCCCTTTTAATACTTAGCCAAACAGTAACTGAACCTCTTGTCCCTGCCTGCCTGTTGCATATATTCAGTTCTCGATGCAGCATTCAGTATTCGGTGCTTAAATGAGTAGGTGTACCAAGTAAAGTTGCCACTGAGCACATATGACACAAAATCTGTGAAATAGAGTCACCTGTCTGGTGGCTGTTGATGACAGACCCACAGGTCCTCATCTTCCCTATTAACAGGAGGCACAGCGGTGTTACAAAGGTGACAACCTCATGCCTTGACCCCACCTCTATCTGCCCCCCTCCCCCCTCACATCAGATTGAGTGATGGGACCCAGGGAAGGAGAGTGGTTGGGGGTCAAAGGCCTCATCTGTCCAAGCTGAGGCAGGTGAGGACCTCGGGAGGCGGGCCTCTTGAGTGATTGATGAGAGACTGAGAACGGTTGTGAGTGGTCAGACCAGCTGTCACTCAACAAGCCTGTGGATCTGCAGGACATACTGATGTACATCAAAGCATCACCTGTGAAATCTGCGTCTTTTTAGGCCCCCACTGCTGCCAGGCGTGCGTAGTGACTGGGTTTGTAATGGCTGGATATCTGCTACACACTGTCCTTCATGAATCACTGCTTTTGGGGCAGACTATGGAAACAGCGCAGACTGTTCTGCAAACAAGAGCATTGCGTGTTGGTATCATCACACGAAACCTCTGTCTGTTACCGCACCATTAATTTGTAATAAATGTTGATTTTGATGAATGACACAGGCAGATTGGCGGGGAGGGGGGGGGTCACAATTTCCTTCCTTTTGCGGTATGCAAAATCCAAACCCCAGGGAATTATGGGAAGGGCTGCCAGATGTTCCGGGACACGCCCATGGAGCTGCCATTCAGGAAGGAGTCTGCAGCTGCTTCTAAGAAGCGGCCTCTTCCGATTGCCACGGGCCCAGAGGCCTCCGGAAGGCTGCGCGGGTCCCGTGTTTTTTCGATTCCTGCTTCCCACAAGCCATCCTCGGGGGATGGGGGGGGCAGGCCACCCCCTCGGAGCCCACCCCTCCTAATTAGCCATGGCAGCCCTTCGTCAGCACAGCAAACACCCTCGGCCAGTCGGCGGAGAAGGCAACGTTATTAACGCGACTGGAGGAGCGTGTAAATGTGACGCACGCACAAATAAATAAATAAGCACTTTTTTATAATTAGTGCCGGACTCGTTTCCAAAACCGTGGGCGATGGATGAAGCTCTTCCAACACAGAAATATGTAATTATCCACATTCCTGAAATCTCATGCAACCCCCCCCCCTGACCGCCCACCCCAGTACAGAGACTAGCCCACACACCGCACACACGCACAACGGGCCAGAGCCGGCTGAGGAGTTTCCCCTTTGACGGCGGAGGACGGTGATTTAGTCCGGGGAGGCCGATGGTGATTTAGGAGCTGACTGCGGCTGCCGTGAGGGGCGCGGGGAGGGGTTTGTCTGAACTGGAGCCCGTCCAGGGGAATTCTGGGTGAGGAAATCGCCCTCGCTCCAAGCGCAGCTGGATCCTCTCGTTCTGGGCCCCGGAGAGCACAGATGGGGCGCCGAGGGGAGGGGTCCAGGGCAGGTAGTCATCCTGAGAATGCGGAGGCAGCCGGGGGAGTCTTAGATGCCATAACGTAAGGGAGACACTCAGTGCTTTTAAGCCATGAGTCAATCAAAGCACAGTACACTGAAGCAAAGGCACAG
>JAOYFF010000045.1:11583888-11602172 GCA_025773925.1 Cryptomyrus ogoouensis | reverse complement strand
AGAGGGGGGCGGAGTGGGTAAGCAGTCTGCCAGACTGCCTTCTGTCGCTCACTGTCCACCTACTCGGGGATTTCCGGTACCCCCCCCCCCCAGGCCTTACGCCCAAACCCCATCATTAGCATGCAGACATCTCAGGAAGCAGTGACACTGTTAACAGAGACTGTCCCCTGAGACTCTTCTGGGTCACTCGCCAAAATAGCTAAAACTGAGTATTTCAACTCTAAGTTAGTTACTTAGTTAGATAGTTAGTTAGCAGCAATAGTTTTGCTTAAACAAGTTTACAAATAATGCCAAAAGCACACTTTTAACAGATATTTAATTAAAAACAATCCTGAATAAGATTTAGCCACTGTTAGGAGGGGCTACAAGTCACAACATTTATTTTAATACAAACAAATTGTGGGAAGCAAAGGAAGTGAGGATGTGAAATCAATCCAGCCACAAGGTTAGCTGTGACACAGGAAGGGCCATACGGGGACAGGCACACGCACACACACACACACACACACACACACAAACAAACACACACACGCAGACACGCGCGTGGCACGCATGTTTACACGCTAAGCTCGGCAGCTCTGACAGTCACACACCTCTCCCCGCCAAGCTGGCCTCTCGCTCGCAGCATGGAATCCGCCGGCTGTAAAACATCTCGTCGCGGTTCCTGCCGTTGCCTGGCACGCCTTCCCGGCACAAACCGCTGGAGGACACCGCCTACCCCGGCAGAGGGCGAGGTGTAGGGGGCGCCGGAGTGCATGAGCGGGAGGGGCGGGGGGAAAGGGCCGTTAAGCCGAGGTGCCTGCATGGAACTGACGCGGCAATGCATTATGGGTAACGCCGGGGTTCTGAAAGAGGACGCCGCGTCACAGCCAAGCATGTTTGGACCTGTTGAGAGGAGCTTAACGACTTGGAGCAGCAGCTCGCCAGCTGATATGCTTGACGGCCCTGCTTGTGCCCCGTACACGCGGCCAAAACATCACGCTTAGAGCTGGGCCAAAGTGCAGGTTGACGATCTGCTCGCCCGCCAGCCCCTTCCCCCTCCCCCCCCCGCCTCTGCACTCCCACTTGGCTGCCACGTGGAACGCGCCAAACGGTGAGATTGCCAGGGTGCGCCCGCGCGAAAGTGTACGTGACGAGAGGCCGCCCACACCTCACTGCGGGCCGTGTGGCGGAACAGGAGGAGGTGAGGATGGGGGCTTCCGGGACGGCTGTCATCAGGGTGACACGTCCCCAAGAGGCTGCCGCGACAGCAGTTTGGCCTGCCCCCCCCCCCCCACCCCGGTCCTAAATATACATTTATCATAAAAACATTTAAAAAGCATAGTTACATACTGTATATACAAGCACTGTAGGCAAGAACTGAAAAAAAATGTTTTGTTTGATGAAATATGTCCAGGATGTATAGTAATTATGAACTAAAAAGCTGGATATCAAGGTCTGATGATTCTTTTTTCCTTAGTTTGAGCTGGATTAAGTTAGGGTTAGGGTTAGGGTTAGGGTTAGGGTTAGGGGAATGCTGAGATGCAGGCATCTCTAAAGACATGAGCTGACCCTTTCTTCAGTTGGGTCTTCAGAAAATTGTCCTCTCTTCCGATCATTACCAAAAGAGAGAGTCGACTGGCTCAGATGGTGGAGATAGGTGGAGCTCCAGCCGCACCTGAGTCCATCATCAGAAGGACAGGACAAATGGGATCATTCCCCATTGACGTGGCCTTGATCTGTGGGCGGACTGGACCCCGAACGTGGCTCCCTGCCCCGTTCCGTTAGCATACAGTGCCCTGAAAAAGTCTAATCAATCATGTCTTGTCAGGACACTGACCACTAATCCCAACCCCAGTCTGGAGCTGCATTTGCCTAATCCATTGAGTTGAGGCTCCATGTGAAAGGGTTCCTGGTGGGTCTCACTCCAGGATGCGTGGTTTCCACATCTGCGTCAACAGCAACCCTGGAGGGACAAAGATCACAACAAGAGGCTTGATTCCTCTCCACCCCTCTATTGTCTCGAAACAGGAATGGTCCTGCTAGAACATCCTGGTATTGCTGGGATGTTGGAGCATCCTGAATGTGTAGGAATATCCACGTCCTTCTTGAATCCAGGTCCTGCTGGTGTAGCACATATGCAGATTCTTGTTCTACCATAGCACTAAAGTCAATACCAAAAGAACCCAGCGTGGCTCCCTAGGCAAGCTACACTGCCGACTTGCTATGCCGGCGGCCCCCAGAAGGGGACGCTCTAGGCAGCCACCGTTGTCACCTGTTGGTTTGACCGGCTCTAACTGAAGTAATCAGCAATTCATATAACTGATGTACTTCAAACTCCTGTGAGTCTGGTACTGGTTTAACGGCACCCTGTAAAAGCTCAGTGTAGACCAGTCTGCCAGTGGCAGCATCTGAGAGCCCCGATCGGAGGCCCGGGCTTTCTCCCACCCAACATCTCGTCTTCCCTCTTTAATCGGGTCGCAGTAATCCCTCCGGCAAACAGAGAAATGCGACGGCTTTGTCCGTTAGACCTTGCACAACTGAGTCAGCCTTGACGAGATAAAACAGATCAGACACCATAGGAAGTAGTGTGTCACGGCAACACCAAACTCAGCGACAGTTTTTTAGTCAGAAATTTTATTAAATGGAAGTAGGTAAACGCATCTTCCCACTTATATCTTAACATCTGGCTTCTAAGGAAAAAAAAAAAACTCTTTGTTGGGTGGGGGGGGGGACTCAGCAACATGTAATGATCAAAGTCTTTAGAGCCTTTTGTAATGGATTTAAATCCCATAATAACAAACAGAGTTTCCATGTTTCCCTCTGGCGAGTTACAATTATAATATCGGTATCCGAGGATCAGCCAGCCAGCAAACAGTACGGCATTCAAATGCTTTTTTTTTTTTAAATATACATTCGTTCGTTTGTGTTGCACTCTGGCGTTGTATTACTTGGCTCTGTGGAAACACAAGGGGTGGTTTTCAGAGAGGTTTATGACGCCGGGGAGTACATCGAAACAATCGGGCGGTGTTCTTTGGCTACGGATGCATCAGAATCCCACGCGGCGGAAGGGCAGCGGGCAGAGGAGCGACCCGGGATGTGCACGGTCAGGCAGCCACCGGCCCGACCGTTTTATGACCCAGCGCGTTTGAAGGCAGATTCTACACGGCTTTGTTGACCCTGTCCATTTCCACCCCTGGCCTGTTTCTCCAACAATGGGAAATATAAGCCATTCTATTAAAGTGTCACAGGTGGGAAACAGGAAGTACTGTAGATTTTACATGGCAGGTGTATTAATAAATTCCTCCTTTTCCTTTATTTATAATTTTCAGATCTGACACTTGGACCCTCTTTTCTCGTCACACAAGCCACTGCTTCAAAATGTCCCTCTGACTTAGAGTAGATCTCTGACCCTGATTTTGAGCTGAATGGCAGATTTCAAAAAGCGCTATATTCATAAGCCGCATTATTCTGCAATTCAGCTTTTTTAAATCTGTTATTCTGGTCATTTTCTTCAAAGCAGGTCCCAATTTTTGCACTGGAAGAAAGACTTTAAGTCAGACACGTGACTCAGCAATGGCACACGCATTTGGATATTAATTGTGACAGGACTTTTCAGTCTGCAGACGATTCAGCTGTTTAATTGCATTTTTCAGAGGAACATTTTTTTTTCATTGAGGGACATGTGTGCTAGATTACAACGCCACTGGGACACTATGGGCAGTCAGCACATCTAGAACATTCCCCATCTGCTTGTGACACTGACTCCCAGAGCTTGCAGAGGTTGCCTTCATGTAGCACAAAAGCATCTGCAGGAGACTCACACATCTCCTGTGGACCTTCCCCGAGTCCCCTCGAGGAAAATGCATCCACAATTCGACAATACTTCCAGCCTCTTCAGAAACCATCTTTCCTTTCCTGTGCAGCGTCTGTAAAACATTGCCGTGGGATAGACTGCGGATTATCCAGACATGTGGTTCAGTGGTTCATGGTGTATTCTATAACACTGCAAAATTAAACGTAATGAAAGGTAAAGGGAATGAAGCTGTATGCATAACTGTTACACTCATGTGTGTCCCTTTGGAACAGGTCCAAGAAAAAAAAAATAACGTGAAAAGGTTCTCCACAGCCAACGGAGTAGCAATGAGGCTTGAGAAGTTATGGTGGGACTGGATACAGTACAGTGTCCATCACTGGCTGGCTTAACTCAAGAGGAACCAGCTATTTAACAAATGGGAAGCAGGTCAAGCCAGTCATGGTCCATGGTGTACAAATGCAGTGGGAGGCAGGTAGCGCAGTCACTGGTTTCCCTGAGAGGTCCTGCAGCGCAGTCACTGGTTTCCCTGAGAGGTCCTGCAGCGCAGTCACTGGTTTCCCTGAGAGGTCCTGCACCGAGCGCCTCGCACAAGGAGCTGAAGTTTAACGCCTTTACTAAAACATTCAGCTGCATGCATGTTTAACATTGTGTTTATGCTTCATATTTTTGTTCATTTTTAGCGAAAAAAAAACAACAAAACCTACCCACTCAGAGAGATAACCACTTGACCTGCAGCTGCACTGGAATCAGACAGGCATAATTGCCTGCAGCTGAGGTAAATTACTGGCGTGTGCATGGACACACACACACACACACACTCATGCGCACACCCAGTATTTCCTCTGCAAAGGCGGCACACTAAAATCTGGGTGCACGACAGTGAGCAGTTTTGCTTGGTGGAAAGGGTCCAGGTGCTGTATGTATATATAACTCTGGACCTTTTTTTTTTCAACCAGGGTTATCCCTCTTTGGATTGATGACCATAACTGGATGCTGTGTTAATCAAGAGCCAACATCTCCCTCTTGTGGACAATGCATGTAACAGCTGTTCGTGGACAGGCTGAACAGGAATAGATCCAGTATACATGCTCCCAACTGCTTATCCAGAGCAGAGTCACTGTGAGCCTGGAGTTTATCCCAGGAAACACCCCAATGGGATGCCAGGGGAAGGCAGGGGCTGATGACTTCCTGCATCGCTGCACACTTCCTGGTCTCCTTCTGGGAATCTTTCGCATCCACGGGACCAAGAGTCTCCCAGCCATTAGTCTGTGTTTTGCAGTATTTACACCGACCACCTCATTTCAGGCGTGTTCTCAGCCACGGAGATCGGTCGTCACGACGGATCTCTGCTCACGCAAAACAAAGAACAGACACTTTGGCACAATGACACGCTTAACCCGGTATTGCAAAAGAGCAAGAACCGTTAACTCTGTAAAAACAACAAAACAGAAAGCTGATCAAGATCTTTAAAAATAAAGACCTTTAAAAATGAATTCTTTTCACTACGGATTCACTGGGTCAAGCCCTGTACAGAGCAGAGAGAGCACATCATGAAAAGTAAAGTGGAAAATGACCCGCTGCAGCCTTAAATTGCAGCAATCGATGCTTCTGAAGATGACTCTGTTTCTCACAGTGATATCATTCTTTAATCTCGACCTCACATTAGGCAATGGCTTTATTTCACATGCCGCAGATTTCCCCAGTGCGCCTTGACACACATGTGGGCCCTAATGACAACGTGACACAATCCCCAAGCCAGTGTGACATCATCCCCTGACTGAGCAGCGGTCGACCGGAGAGTCCACGCCAGAAGCTCCTCACCACCAACCCCCCCCCCAGACACTTTGTGCGTGATGTCAGTGGACATTCCAGGTCCAGAAAGTAAAAATCCAGACCAAGATTTTGTTGCAACCAAGCAGTTGAGTATAAAGAGTCACATTAACAGAGTACTCAACTGGTTGGTTGAAATAGAATCCTGGTCTGGATTTTTACTTTCTGGACCAGAAATGTCCACCAACAGCAATAGGTAAGAGAATATATGGATTTTGAGCTGAACACGCATGAATGTATGTGGGGGCATTGAAGAGTGTTGGGTTTTATACAGGATTGCGGAAAATTCAGCTGCATCTTACATTATTTTATCCGCTAAGCCAAATGATCCAGAGCAGCTCGGCAAGGGCAGCCAAATCGTCGCCAGCTGACACCGACAGAACAGCATGAGCCGCACTTCTGTAAACATGGCATTTTAATACTTCTAGTTAAATCAGTGTGAACTGCAGCCTCGCAGAAGGGAACGAGGAATTCACGTTTGTGAAAATGTAAAAAATGTGCGTAGCGTCAACAGCCAGTTTGGAGATGGTACCAGTTACGTCTCAAGTGCATTTCTGGCTGATTACCGGTGGCTGTTTTATGGTTTGATCATTGGCTGCTCGTCTAGGCGTCATGCTAAACCTGCCACGCGGCTCGCTTCCCCCCGGCCTCTGTCGCATGCGGGTCCCCCCCCCCTCACATTCCCCCGGCTGAGTCACAGTCGACAGAGGGCTGCTATTTCTGCTCCGACGGGCGTGAGCAACTCGAGGCATTATCCGTGGGAGGCGGCATCCGAGGCCGTCTGCCCTGAGACAGACAACGCCTAGCGTGACGAGGCGGGCCAGGAATGCGACCCTCTGGTCATCGGGAGGATGAAGGAGAGGGGGTTTCCCTCGCCCCTGCCGTGTCTTCTCCCGGAAACTGTGAATTAGCAGGGCTGTCCCGTGGCTTTGGGTAAATCCCACCGCCCCCCGTTTCCCAATGACCAGTCACCATTATGAGCGTTTCGTATTTCATGCCCCCCAGAGTACAGTCCTGCAAGATACACGTACAGTCACGTGAGTTCATAGGTTGACATGACAATATGTGAAGGGAGACTTCTGTGAAAAAACAGTTGGGCCCACTTGTTTTATTTTCAGGATCAGATAAGAGGATTATGGGAATTTCAGCATCTCCATGAATTCATCAACCACCCCAGTGCTCTCTTACATCAATGGAGCCGCACACTCGAGAACGAAGTTTGTTTCCAGGCAATAAGCACCTTGGCAACGTGGTGAAAAAAAAAGTCCAGGTCTCCCAGAAGCCTTCACTTCTTGCAGAAGGATGATGGCAGATTCCAATCCAGGAGTAAAATAAGCAAAGTCAGTATCTTGTGGAGAGGACAGGGTTGTTAGTGTTGGTTGGTACACACTCACAACAGTGTGGGCAGGCATAGCACCGTGTGCAGGAACCTGCAGCCGGCGTAAGGAAGAAAACATCACATTTTCCTCAACAATTTGCCCTGTCCCTCAACGGAACAGCAACCCACCTCATTGTTGAGAAGAAGAGATCAACGTCAACACACCTCTGCAGGTCTCCAGTCAAACCCACACACCTGTCCAGCATGAAATACCTCAGTTCCTGTTTCCTGCTGGCATTCTGCTTTGGATGCACTCTGATGTCTTCACAGACTTGCCAGAAGGGAGAAGACTAAACAGATTTATGTGCGATTCCCCCTTCTGCCTGCAGAAAGGTCCCCCCCCCCCCCCGTTTGATGTTTAATGGGCCAGATCTCTGCGCATAACATACGATCACTTGTCAGACTTAAGCTTGTTAAAGTGGATCCTGCAGTTTGGGACAGGAAGACAAAGGCAGGACAGTGGAATTTTCCATCGAAACACTCATTTCTCCTCAAAAAGGTAAAGACATTAACCCATCTGGGCTTAAACTCTACGATGTTGATTTCTTGTCCTTATTTCTTAAGTTTAGACACTGGGCACAGACTTTTTAAATGTAATAAATATAACCTGTTATGCATTTCAATTATAATGTACGAGTATTAAGAATGAAAAAACCTTTATGCAAAAAAGGTTTATGGATTCTACACATTTGTAGGATGTTTAAAATGCAAGAAATTAATACTAATGTTTGTTGTATGGCCCTATGTTACTTTAGCATGGTCGATGCGATATGTTACAATGAAACAGCCACAGATAAAACGAAAGAAGGAATGAGTGTGGATTTGGGGCCTTGAAACGATGCTTTATTGGTCATTGGCATAAGTACATTGGAATACTACTTTTCCCATATGTCATCTTGCTCTCCTTTGAGACACACACACTGAGTGTAGGGTTGTTCATTTATCCAGCGTCTTCTCCTCATGCTCTCTATGGACACCTGGCCATTACACCTACAGGAACTGTTATGACGTCCCATTATAAATCCATAGGCATCAACATGAAGTTGGTCCCCCCCTTTGCAGCTATAACAGCTGCCACTCTTCTGGGAAGGATTTCTACAAGATCTTGGAGTGTGTCTGTGGGAATTTTTGCCCATTCATCCAGAAGAGCATTTGTGAGGTCAGGCACTGATGTTGGATGTGAAGGCCTGGCTCACGATCTCTGTTCATGTTCTTCTAAAAGGTGTTCGCTGGGGTTGAGGTCAGGTATCTGTGCGGACTGGTCAAGTTCTTCCACACCAAACTCACCCAACTATATCTTTGTGCACTGGGGCACAGTTATGCTTAAACAGAGAAGGGCCTCCCCAAAACTGTTCCCACAAAGTTGGAAACATAGAATTGTCCAAAATGTCTTGGTATGCTGAAGCATTAAGAGTTCCCTTCACTGGAACTAAGGGGCCCAACCCCTGAAAAACAACCCCATACCATTATCCCTCTGCCACCAAACTTTACAGTTGGCACAATGCAGTCAGGCAGGTAATGTTCTCCTGGCATCTGCCAAACCCAGACTCATCCATCAGACTGCCAGACAGAGAAGTGTGATTCCTCACTCCACAGAGCACGTTTCCACTGCTCCAGAGCCCAGTGGCAGTGTCCTTTATACCACTCCATTCGACACTTGGCATTGCGCTGGGTGATGTGAGGGTTGTATGCAGCTGTTCGGCCATGGAAACCCGTTCCATGAAGCTTGTAAGCCTGACTGCATGGCTAGGTGCTTGATTTTATGGCAATGGGTCTAAATGAAACACTTATATTCAGTGATTAAGGCAGGGGTTGCCAATCTTATCCGCAAAGGGCCGGTGTGTATGCGGGTTTTCGCTGCAGCTCCCTAATTATATTACTAATTAGAGGACTGATTGGCTGAAGAGTCCTCACACCTGGGTTTGAACAGCTGACCTATAGGTTACCCTAAAAACCTGCATACACACCGGCCCTTTGCGGATAAGATTAAGGGATGTGTCCCAATACTTTGGTGCATAGAGTATATCTTGCTCAGGGACCCAATAGATAAGTGACTATTCTGTTGGGGATGGGACTCGAACCAGCAATCTTCTGATAACATGCACAAAGGCCACTGACCCACCGCTCCCCGCCTTGCGTTTCCATGGCCAGAGAAAACCACTCATCACCAGACAGACCCGATATGATGGAGCCATGACCTGGCGCTGTAGATGCGGTTGTTCCGGCACATTCTGATTCCGGCTCCTCTTCAGCATCACGTTGCAGTGCAGAGGGTCCCGAAATGCCACCTCGACATCGCCTGGTGCACGGGATGCTTACGCTTCGGGAAGGGGGCCAGCGATGAAGAGGACGGGGTGCTGGCACAGCAGATGCGGGACGGGGCACTCGAAGGCTTGGCCTCCCACAGCAGCCCCCGAGGTGGCCAAGCTGCCTCCTTTGTTTTTCCTACTGAAAGTTTCTGCACCAGCAGGCCGGGACAAGGCCTCCATTAACTGTGAGCCTGTATGGACGGCATGCGGGACAATGGGTCCAACACAGAGTCGCAGCCCTTAGACAAGACTGGAAACAAATGTTACAGGGCCTTGGGAGAATGGAGTCATCCGGCCAGTGTCACTGAATACATTTACCTACCTCAAAGCCCATTCAGCCCCCCCCCCTCCCACCCCCGTTTTTGTTTTGTTTTATGCTGGAAAAAAAATGGGCAGAATCCACTGGGGGAAGAGATGGGAATGGACCAGTCACCATGGCGACAGGCTAAACAGAAAACATGGCCGCCTTTGCTATGAGGCTGGATGGGAAATCCATGTCACTGGAGCTGTTTATAAGAGATAAGAGAGTCTCTAAAACAAAAGGCTGGTCCTCTTTCTCTGGAGGCTTTGTCTCATGCTTCCTTCCTGTATACCAATTAGCGGCTTGGGCAGCAGTGCAAGCTAGATAATGTGCTCAGTTTTTGGGGGTTTGGGGGGGGAAATGGGGGGGCCCCCGGTTTTGGGCGAGGATGAAGTTTGTCAAAAAAGTGCAATTCTCAGTTTGAGATAAAAAAGGGGGTGGTGGGAAGTGTCCCCCCCCCCCCCCCCCCCCCCGTCAAGTGTTTGTACAATTGTGTCGGTCTTCCGACGTGACAAAATAAAAACAAATCACTTGGAGTACAGACTCCTTTGTCTCCTACAGTTTTAGAGACTTCTCGGTACGTATAGTCAAAGGCTAACAAAGGCACTCTCAGCTCTACGCTTTCTACAGTAGCATGTCTTTGACATTTCATAGGACAGTAAACATTTGGATTAAGAGATGACAGCTTTGAGTAGTGAAATAAAATGTTTCTGAAATGACCCATGTTTTACATTTAGAATCAGCTACAATAAAATGCTTTGCAGATATTTAAATCACCTTTTCCATTTACTACAGAATTAATGTACTTTTTAAGATCAGACCGAAGCAGTGGAATCGAGAAGAGCGCAGTGAGACTCGATGCTGTTAAACAGAACCATACAGGCGTATGTTTGGCCGAGTCTATTACGAATCTGAAAGTTCTAGAATACTTACAAACCAGTGCCCCCAACAAAACCAGCACCAGCTTGCCTCCTTGCCAGGTTTTACGAAGGGGTGTATTGAATGCACGGGAAAGTAACTAGAGCTCCCTTTTAAACAGGCAGATGAGGGGGGGGGCGGAAGGCTTCTCACGGTGCCTCTGTTGACTCCCCATGCCTCCGTTGAAGGCCCTTGTGACCTTCAGTGCGTGAGATCCCAGCATGGCCCGGCCCACTTTGTTATGTCTCCCGGTCCCCCCCCCTCCTCGTTTTTTAGACATGTCTGGGGGCATCCTGGGAACCTGGCCGGCAACTCCAGGGGCCTAAGAAGGTAGGCCGCCATTCAGGCCAGTCCAGGCCTGCCAGCAAGGCTACCATCAAACAATAGCCACCCTTAATGACAGGAGCTCCAGGCAGGAGCCCGCTGAAGGTGGGTGGGGGGGCAGGACTCCTTTCCCGGAAAGGGAGCTGGCCCCCGTGACTCCCTCACTGGCAGCGGTGGCAGTTTCGTTGTGACTCGGCCAAGGTGGCACAGCAGTGAGGCCAGCGGGGCTTCCACATGCTAAGTGGAGACATGTGGTTTACAGGAAAACCGCAAGAGTTTCCTTACAAGAGAGAGCAGTAACTGTTTCGACAAGATGCTAAAATAGGCCCTGAAGAGTTTAACGGGAATTTGGAACCTCATCGATGTTCGCCGCAATGACACCGATGGTTGCAGAAACTTGCTCATGCTTTGTAAATTCCAAGTCCTACGGGCTGTTCCAACTAGGCTCTGGGGGGTGGGAGCCAAGGTGTGAGACTGCAGTCAGAGATTCAGGCTGCGTGCCAAGAGCAGTCTCGTTACCCAGAAGGTCATCGCTTTGGCTGTCCGCTTCCCCTCACCTCCGCCCACACAAAAGATGCTTGCGAATAAAAAACTCCAACATCCTGTCCCCCGCTTCGTCGTCTTGGTGTGCTCCGCCTGCAGTGCCAACGGCTACAGTCACATCCATTCATTCAGCTAAAACAGCTGCCCTACCTGAACTCAATATGGCCCGAACTGGAAACATGCCCCTTTCATACTGAAAGAGCCTCACTTTCACGCTGAAAAGGTGTCTACCATAGCACAGTGGGAAAGAACAGCCACTTAAGTGAATTCATTTAGTATTTAGGTATTTTCTGATACAATGTTATACTTATTTTTAATCAGGACCTTATGCATTTCAATGTCAAAGCTTTGCTAGACAGGAAAATGTTATATTACTGGGTATTTAAGTGAGATATCAATTTGGAGGGGAGTCCTGATTCTAGGCTTTGGGGTGTGTGTCATACCCTGAGGAGATGCTATGACGAATGCTCATCCATGACCTTACGGAGTAAGCCAGGAGAGATGTGGGCCAGCCGCAATGCCGATCTCACAAATGACGAGGAATCACCTCGGGGCTGGGCTCCTCCCGAACATCTGGGGAGATTATCGTGACGAGCAGATCTTACAGCGGGCCACAAACCTGGAAACGTGCCGGCCTGCTGTATATCTCCCCGAGGGTCAGCCGTGTGTTTTATGGCCGTGCTCCGTATTCCTGAAGTGCTCTGATTCACTGTTACCCAGAGTGCGCCAGCCTCCCCATCTGGGCCGTATTACCGGATCACATTCAAGCTCCCCCTGTGATCCCTACTTGTCTTCCATGTGTCACGCGGCCAACAATCATTTTCTATTTAAGGCCTCGGGGCTGTGGGTCTGTTTCGGATCTACGCAGGTTGGGATATGTTCGAGATTAACTCTTTGCTGCCTCCACTTCACTCCGATGCGCAGGATTAAACCTCGTCCAGCTAAATCTGTTGATGTGATCCATTTGCATCCGTGGCAAACTTAGGAAGATGGTTTCCTGTTGGTGTTCCATACATCTCCCAAGCCATGTCAAAGAGTGTTAAGCAATTATTTTTAAGCACATAAATTTCTATAGAGAAGGTGTTGGTGACCCCTGATGGGTTTGAATAATTTGCTTACACAGATATTGTGAAACTTGATGCACCTAGAGCCTACGATATATCCCTGGAGGGGGCATGACCTTTCACCCCTTCTGCTGGAAGTCCAACCCTGTACTGGATGCTGAAATGCTGACTTGGTAGGTGGGATGTTGCCCCGGGGGGGGGGGGGGGGGGGGACCTTTTTCCCAGGGCAGGCCGCTGCCTCTCTCCCACCTGTCGAGCTGTTTGCAGAGGGTATCCTTGACTTATCGTGCCAGTTGCCCCGGAGACAAAGGATCATCTGAACAGCCCCCAGCTGCTGGTGTTGATCCTCTGAGGCCCAGAGTGAAGCTGGCTGGCATGGCTCCAGACCAGTGACAGGATATCTACTTCCTGCTTCCCCCATGGCTCACAGGCTGGTTACTGTTAGTGTTACCGTTAGCAGAGTCTGCCTGCAGGAGTCTGTCAGATATGGCACAATCCCTACAATATGGAACCTTCTATATTTAGCTCTTCTGCTCCACTGTCTGATACTCCTGGTAACTCTATTAAATTTAAATGAATATGCCATTTTCTCAGCAGAAGCACAAGAACCACAGTTAAGCAACAAACCTGAACAGATTAGCATGTGATCGTGTCTCATTCGTGGCCTGCTATTGGAGGCCTTCGGAGGTTACTGAAGGGCTGCTTAACCAATCAGCATGTGATGCTTGGTTGGGGGCGTGGCTATAAAAATCAGATACTGTTACTGTTTTGTATGTCTTCGTATAATTGCATATTAATTTGGTATTACAGTGTTATGGATCAGCAAATCAGCTCACACGTAATTTATCCAAAGCCTTGACTGGTTGAGCAGCTAGACCAGATAATTAAGAATAGAATTCCCCCCCACCCCCCCACCCCCATAAAAATGCCAGATTAATGACCAGCCACAGATTTTACTTCCCTTTTCCATTAATCAGCAGCAGTGGGAGACTGACCTTTCAGGGGGGTGGGGGACCAGTTGGACCCCAACCAAGCCTCCAACTTCATTTAATTGCTCCCCGTGACCTGGACGGCCTCACGGGTGGCGGCCATTGACAAAGTTTTACAACAAAACTGGCCTGTTACTCTGTGCAGGGAACTTAACTAGACTTGGCTGGCTAGAGAAGACACATAGAGGTCATGCTACCTTGGCAAGCAGTGACAGCGAGCATTTTATGAGTTTTCATTTTTCAATTCTTTGCCTGAGACTAATTTTATTAAGGTTGATTACGTTTTGTATATTGTACTACCAGCTGCCTTGTGCCCATATTATCTGTTGTTTTAATGCTAATGCTAACACGCAGATTGTCAGATAGCTACAGCCTTGTTTTGCACTGGGAGTCAGTATCCTCCTTTTGGAATCTGAAACAGCTGAGATATGCTGCACTGTTTTGTAATCGTTCGGTTGGTCTTCAGGATGGGCCGGAGGTTAGGACGCCATTATGGCTTGCATGCAGGGGTTAATGAATGCATTTGGGCCCCAGCGATGGGGACCAAGGGTGGAAGAGGGAGGTGGAACATGACAACTGACATCAAAGCTCCACACGGCCGGCATCTCAGCTGGAAACGCAGCGGTCAGAAGCAGGGTCACTGGTTAAAAATAACTACCTCCTGTGCAATTAGCTGTAAACCATGACAAGGCCGCCTTCCTGGAAGTGAAATCATCAGCCACACACCCCCCTCTGGACACTGCTAATGGTTAATGGGTCTAGTCAGTATCTGACTTAAGTCATGTATGTAGAAATGTATGTTAGACCTTACATGCATCGGACATAAACTAAAACAGCATTTTTCGGACATAAATTATTGTGCCATTAGAACTGCCCAAGTGTGATGTATACCCTGTGTGAGCGTATGTGTGTATATATATATTTATATATATATTTGTTTAAGCCACTTTCAGTACATTTATACATGTGTATGTATATACACACACAATGTATGTATATACATACATTGTGTGTGTATACATATACATATAACTCTATATAATTAAATATATTTAACTCTATATATGTATATAATTAAACAAAATAAATTTATGCATTAATAGTAAATTATAAATGTACTGATAGTGGCTTAAACAAACAAAAAGCTTTGTGTATAAGCGACATTTTATTCATTTAATTGTGCAATAGGCTTTAAATGCACTTGTCACGTAATCAAATATCGGTTCATAAACATATCTTAGACAATTTGTTAATTGTCCTGTACTTTAAAAAAAAAAATTATGGACAAATTTTGAAAAGGAAAATATCACACAACTTACTGATCCTGAACCAGCAGGTTAAGAGCGATATGATACAAGTTATTGGTAAGAGCCAGTTAGTAGTTAGTATTATGCTAATCGATGGTGTGCCCTGGGATAATTACCTTATGAGAAGTGTGTCGTGGCAGAGAAAGGTTGGGAAACAGCACATCTCACATCTTCAGCTATGTTCAGATGATGTTCTCACACGAATACTTATGCTTAAATGTTACATAGTGACAGATGATCACGTAAGAACTTGTGTCTCAATCGAGAGGACATCTCACTGCCAGTGATGTGCAGATGGCTGTTCCTATCTTCTCTGTACCATGTATCTTAATTGTCCTGCTTTTTATCATAAATCTCACCATACAGCCTTAATATCAGGGTCTCATAAAGTACTTATGAGTTTAGAGTCCATGCATTTCATGGTTGCAGTAGTGAAAGAAAAAATTCATATCTTATCATTTCTCTATAGCCGATAGGGGCGGCAGCGATGGTAGTATTAGTGATGTCAGTGGCCTTTCAAGGGCAGAGGGCCCCTGGGGAAGACTGACCCCCGTCTCTCTTCTTTTGACAGCTAGTCTTTGAGAGGTAGCTGCCTGAAAGCCAAAGAGGGACTTTAGACCCCACAACTTGGACCTAAGACCCAATTTGGCTTTTAGGTTCGCCGTGAGGACACAGCAGCCATGAAAGTACATCATCAGTCAACACAGCTAAGCGTACCTCCCTGGGGGACACTGAGGACCCCGTGAAGGTTGACCTCAAGGCTCAACCACACATCCAGCCATGCTGTTGCAGATGCACCACGCTGAACATCATCCCTGATCAGGGCGATTATCATGTTCAGTTCGTTTAGATTTTTTTCGTTTTGTTCAGCTGTCGTTTCATGGTTTCCCGTATGGAGTTTCAGTACAGTGATTTACAATTTACTTATTTAACAGATATTTATATATTTCTATTTGAGAGAAGGAAGGACAGACCAACTCTGTAGCAACTGGGGGTTAAGGGTCCTGCTGTGATAAGTCTGGGATTTAAACCGGTGACCTTCTGATCACAATGGCCCAGTGCCAGGGACGAGGGGTGGGGGTGTGGTGTAAGGGGGTGTTGGTCCATCAGATGGACCATGCTACCCCCTCAGTGACGATAAAAGCCACCTACTTTTAATTATTTTAAAAAGCAATTTTTATTTTAAAATACTACTGTGTAATTCAGCCCAGCATAACTTGCTAAAACCCAAGTCACGTTTGAGCCTACATTTTCAAATCCTCACAAATCCACTTGACTGGTTGTCTGGGTGAGCGCGAGCTAACTAACGTAGCGTGCGTTTGTTGAGTTGTGTGGCAAAATATGCAACTTCTTTATGTCGGTAAACACTGTTGGCTCTGTTGGAATCAAACTGAGAGAGTCACTGTCATGCGATGGTGTGTGGATGGTACGTGTTTTCCGGGCTTTGTTGATCTGTTAGTGTGTGCGTGCGTGTGTGTGTGTGCCCATGTGGTGTAATGATGTATTTGTTAAATAATCATAAAGTTGTGGGCAGCATGTGTACATTTTTTTGGGTTAAGTCACCACCCCCTTTGTGGCGGTGACACAGATTCCTCCTTCAAGTCCGTCTCGAGGTACGATGTCACCTTTTCCTCCTTCAAATGTATTTTTATGATGGCTGCTGAATCAGGTTTCTGTGTTGGAATCACTCCCACAGAATCTATCGTTGACCTGGGGATTCTTGGCATCCAAGCCAATTGGGCCGGAATAAAGGTATAAAGGAATGAAGCCCTGAAATTATGTTCTTGGGGGTTAAAGATCAGGGGAGAATGTGTCCGGCAATGTATACAGTTTTCACCAGGATTGTGCTACAGGCGTGACCAGGAGGCAGTGGATTAGCTTGTGAGCACAGAGATATGGGGCGTTGTGGGACTGTCCTTCCCACCTGCGAGAGCCCCAGGGACTGTTTGCCCAGCTCTCTGAGAG
The DNA here is from genome assembly GCA_025773925.1 of Cryptomyrus ogoouensis. Lineage (NCBI taxonomy): Eukaryota > Metazoa > Chordata > Actinopteri > Osteoglossiformes > Mormyridae > Cryptomyrus > Cryptomyrus ogoouensis. The sequence goes on along the minus strand of JAOYFF010000045.1, from coordinate 11,585,448 downwards.
GACGGCCGTATCCGCAGCGAGAACCTGTTAGACCGCGCGAGATGTTTGACTTGGGATTGGAGAGGGAGTGACAGTTTGTCGGAGGTGGCTGAACAAACAGCGACGAGCTTGAATAGCATCCGTGTGAGCACTCTAACCTGGCCCCAGCCACCCGCCCGCGGTCAAATAAGGACATGCTCTCCATGGCTAACAATAGACTCTACATCACTGACAATGACAATAGTGCTCCCTAAAGTTTGCTGTTGTCTCAGGGCTTAACTGCTGGGGGTTATGGGAGCAAGATAACTGTGAACCAGCACCATTCATGTGAGAAACAGAAGCCAATATCACAAACCAACCGTCATCGTAAGAAGGGGGGTTAGGTATAGGTAACAAAACGTGTCGATCAAGTCAAGTCAAGTGTGCTTTATAGTCATGCCATCCATATGCAGGTATAGAGTGGCATGAAATAACAGACCCCAGGACCACAGTGTAACACACAGACAGACCATATCGGGGGGGCAAATATGAGCTGGAACTGGGTTTGGAAACTAACTTTTGAATTAAAGGGACCTGGATTTCACTTAAGCACTGAGTCCTTGCTGCGTGCTGATTGGTCAGTCTCCTATAATCATGCATGTGTCACTAATGTTAATGTGAAACGGCTGGATGAGTCTTTCAATCAAGGAAACAAACCAGCAAAAGTACCAGACAAACCGAACTATTTAGCCGAGCACAGGAGCCTTTCAGTTTTAAAGCAGTTTGTAAAACCCGAAGTAGCTCATAGTGACCCCCTGGCATGGATTGGGTGGTCACCCTGGGGGAGGCTTCATGCAGCTTTTAAAATACAATACACAGGAGAGTGCGTCTTTAAAGGATTTCTAGTGGACCCACTAAACCCAGCAATGCCCTCAGTTTGTCCTGCACCGGTGACTACCTGGTTATGTCTGGACGAACTATGCTCCCTGCAGTGTTCCTTACCGCACGGGACGTTCTCACACGCAGAACCCCGCTTCCCTCTGTGGGCCGCCCTTCCGAGAGCCGTGGCGGGGAGCCCGGCCCTCCCACCAGCCTCGGTACGCAGTCCTCCGGCGCTGACACATGCTGACTCACAGAGCCTGCCTCTCCACTCAGACGATCACGACCGCGGAAGGACGCTTCCCAGAGCTGAAGGGAAGTCCTGTGACCTTCACATTCCTGGAAGGGAGATAATCCCAGGATGAACTGATGCTAAATTAATGTAACAAGTAAATATGAGCTCCAGGTATTAAAATAGCCATATACCATCATGGTGTATACAATGAAGAACGCTACACAGCAGTAAATTCATTATGCTAAACCCAAAAAAGCAGCGAGCAGAAACTTCTTTCCATTCTGACCCACAACATCATGCAATGCAACAGTTACATACTCATCCCATGTTCAGTTCATTCATCATTAATCAATCATAATTGTTCATGTATTCCATGCAGTTACTATTTTTGTTTATGCTGTATACTTATGTTACTTCTGCCACCAACGACACAACTTAATAATTTAAATGCAAAGGTCTATTTAAAATTTAAAATAAATATTGCGTGC
>JAOYFF010000045.1:11556188-11571428 GCA_025773925.1 Cryptomyrus ogoouensis | reverse complement strand
GCCCACCAGCAGCCCCAAACCACAACAATCGGCTGAGGTTTTCCGCCACTGGGCTGATGTGTCTGGCTAGGGGGGTGCATTCGGGACACGACTTGCGGGCCGCAAGTCGTGTCCCGAATGCACCCCACCCGGTGGCTGAGTCACCTCCCCTCACTTGCAGACAGGAAGCGCCTTGTTTCCAAACAGGTCCACTTCCTGTCGCGTCCGGCTTCCAAAAACGCGCGGCGCGAGGCTGCCGGGGCCCACCAGCAGCCCCAAACCACAACAATCGGCTGAGGTTTTCCGCCACTGGGCTGATGTGTCTGGCTAGGGGGGTGGGGGCCGCCATTAACCCCGGTTTTGAAGCGGAACAGCATGACTTACGAAAAGCCACTGATCTGAGAAGAAGTGATTATGCGGCAGCCTTGTGTTTGGTATCCGAGTGCGGCCTGGAGCTTGGGTGGCAGGCCGTGTTTACACAGACGGCGTGGCGGGGGCCGCGTGGCAGGGACCGCGTGGCAGGGGCCGCGTGCGGGCCAGTCTGGGCCTGCCATCATGAGGCACGCTCTGTTTGTCTTCAGGGCCCATTTGCAGCACGTCTATGAGACTCTGACAATTATAGGCACCTGTGAGCAACAGCCTGGCTGGCCTTCAAGTAACCTCAAAATAACGTGCCTAGCCAGCGTTTCCTAAGTCTGCAAAATAACGACAATTTCACCTAAAACTCATCTGAAACACAGCCATTGATTCTAATTTAACTGTCAAGTTGCACTATTTTAAGTACCGAAACCCAAGCTGCGGTACCATAGGATGACCAATGCTGCCCTCTATTGGTCATTCGAAGTACAACGCGGCCATTGTAGTCAATAGGTCCAGAATGTTTAAGAAAATTCATAAACATGCTAAAGAGCAATATTTAGGAATGACACTCACTGAGCTCCTCAGCCAGCTGCACTCGCCGGCCTGTGATTAGCTCCGCCTTCTTCCCGCTGTCCTCACCAAGGTCCTCCAGCACCTCCTTGACGTTCTTCTCCAGGCGCCGCACTGGGGGTGGGAGTGACAGCACTAATCAGCTGCTGGCACAGAGACCCTGCTTCCCGATCAATGTGAGACGACGCTGCTTCACTTCTTACGCAAGTCCCAGTGCGTGCGATTCTGGGAGTTAGCGTTAAAGCAAAGTGAGGGGGGAGGTGTCTAACTCCGAGTGCCGACTGCTCTCGCACGGTCTACATCTGGGCCAGATTGGACGGTTCCATGCTGCCTACCCTCCGAGTTGGTCAGCTGTTGCCTCAGCGTGTTGGCCGTGATTCCCAGCATTTTCTGGATGCGCCAGAATAGCACGACGTCATTGCAGTCCATCTGTAACCAGCATCACATCACATAACATCACACTTACTTCAACTCACAGCATTTAGTCTGCAATCTCAAATGCCGTCATGTTCATCTTACTTGCCAGTAGATACTGGAAACCAGAGTCTTGCATGGGTCCACCCGCCTGTGCTTAAAACTGCATACGAACCCTTATCCGACAGAAGCTGTTACGTAATTCTGTACTGCTGCTTCAAAGAGATTCCACAACCCGAACTACACCTGAATTACAATCAGTCTACTAGATCAGCTGGACAAAAATGTTTATTTGCTCACAGGCCCATAGCCAAATAGCCTACATAATAAAATAAAAAAAAACAAAAACATTTATTTTCAATAAGAAATATAGGTTTATGCCTATGCAAATAAAAATGGCGTATTTTGCCATTTAGACCTGCTGTATCCGAGGCCTATTGATTTCCAACTGCACCCATACCGGCAAATTACATAGATATTTTTCACCCGTCACACCCCCAAAACTTGCGGGTTACCCGTCAGGTACCTGCTGGTACCTGAAGGCTCTGCCGGAAACTGGGTCCAGCTTGATGTGAGATTAGCTCCCCTGAGCTCACCTCAGCATCCTCAAACCGCTGCTGGAAGTAATAGAAGCCCCTTTTGCACAGGCTGCAGTGAAGCAGCGCCCTCTGCAGGAAGTGACGGCGGTACAGCTGGTGCCAAGTGTCCTTTATCTGGGAAGAACGTAAGGATGACAAATGATACACAAAGGTCCCTTGTCTCTCGGTGAAATGTGATATATCAATTACACTGCCAGTGTAAAGCACGAAAGGCCACCCTGAAGGACACATGGTCCCATGGGGGGGGGGGGGAGGGCTGACCAGGCTGGGCTCCACGTCCACGCCCCGGCTCTCCAGGTTCTTGCGCACTGTGGTGACCTCGTCGCTGGCCAGGTACGCCGTGTGGTCCTCACGGAGCTTCAACAGCTTTTCCAGCTCATTGCGGGTCTCGCTGCAGACACTCTGCAGGCCAAACACACAGCTCGATCACGCACCCGTGGTATCACACACTCCTCAAGAGCTGCACACACGCAGCGGAACATGCCGGCTGCACACACACCTTAGCGACTGCACACCCGCACATGGCAGAACATGCCAGCTGCACACATATGCGGCAGAACATGCCAGCTGCACACATATGCGGCAGAACATGCCAGCTGCACACATATGCGGCAGAACATGCCAGCTGCACACACGTGACAGAACTGCGCCTATGGCCTTCCTATTCATCGATTAGGTCTTTGATCTGCACGTCCCAATAACTGTTTATCACCTTGGGTCTGTCTGTTCATGCCATACCTACCTATGCTTATTAGGCCCAGACGTGAGTGTCTCTGGTCTCTGCTCTGATCAGCGTGGCCTTATCAGTTTGTGTCTCTCTGCATTATGGGAATTAAAGGTAAAGGCCTGGATGGGGAAGGGGGTCACAGTCAGGACCTACCTGCTCTGGGGATCGGCTTCTCCAGTACAGCCACCTCTGCTTCCAGTCAGGGCCGACCATGTCTTGGATGATGGCCTCAGCTGGGGTGGAATTGAGCAAAACAACCACCACCTTTACCACCATCTGCTGGTCCTGAAAAGGCCCAACCCAGAACTCCACACACAAAAGGCAAGAGTTTGGCGACTGTCCGTTAAAGAGTTATGAGAAAGACGTTATATACACCATCATACAGCCGTTTCTAGAGGACCACAGTGGCCAGCTGATCCCTGATTACGAGAGACAAGGGTAAGCTTTCCCTTAGCAACGCAACACACACACACACACACACACACACACACACGTGTTACTTTATCAAGTTATCCAGCCAGAGACCCAGACCTGAAGGCTGTGTGTGTGCATTGAAATGAATGAGCGGTCCCCATAAGGATATGTATACCCTACATGTGCGTGTGTGTGTGTGCGTGCATGTGTGCGTGTCCCTCGCCATACTATCGTTCAGGCGTGCCCGCAGGGTCTCCTCCATGAAGCGGGCGGCCGCGTCCCACTCCTGCTTGTCCGTGATGGAGCGGTCCTCCAGGGTGTTGTGCTGGATCACCCTCTGGAAGGCAGCACACCGCAGGAGACCCCATCACTCCCCACCCACTCGCTCTTCACTGCCCGGCGGAGGATGCGATGGCGACGGACTTCACCAAGCTGTCCTCTGCGCTCTCGCTCCAGCGGTGCCTCTGGATGCTCTCGTCCCGCACAGCCTCCTTCAACCTGTCGAAGATGTCGTCCTGGTCCCTGCCCTGGCGATGCGACATGAAACGGCCAAACTCCCCCTGCAGCGTCTCCCAGGCAACCTGCATGCGGCACACGCACAGGGAGCTCAAGGACCAAGCTGGCACCTGACCCACAGGGGGCGCCCTCGTCACGCCACGGCGCATCCTCACCTCCAGGGTCTTATGCGGCAGCTGCTTGTCGGCCCACTGCTTCAGCTTGATATCCACTGTGGTGTTGAAGGTCCCAGAGTTCATGGACTGGGCGGCTGGGAGGTAGATGTTCTCCAGGAAATGTGTGGACACTCGCTCCCACAGCTTCTTCTGCAGGATTGCCTCCCTGAAAGTGAGGGGAGGGATTAACAATAAGCGTACAATATTCACCTTGAGCAGCAGGGGGCGTACTAATTAGGGATATGGTCCTGTGATCAAAAGATCAGAAATCACAGTGATTAATTAATAGACCAGTAATACACATTAACAGGACAATTACACACTAATGCTCAATCAACCATGCAGAAAGAGATTAGATTAGATTAAATTAGATTAAATTAAATTAGATTAGTCTTAATTGCCATACATACAGAGCGAATGAAATACAGTTAGTACCTAAACAGGTGCAAATAAATACACGAAAAATGATACATTATGGTTGTGTGCACAGAGTGAATGACTGTGATAAGAAATATTATACAGGATATCCTCTCCACACACTTTATACGGAGATTAAACAAGGAGATTATAAATAGCAGTGATAAAGTAGCGGCCATCTTACATTCTTTGAAGCTACAGTAAGGAAGCCGTAGCTGACGGAAGCCACAGAAATGACCCGGCCAATGCAGAGCGACCGTAACGTTATCAGTTCACATCTCCTGCTCATTTATCATAAAGGGCTGCTCATGTTTCTTTGTCCTCAAGCACCAACTGGACCTCCTCTTATCAATATGCACGTCTCAATTAGGGCCAGTCCAACCCAGTGCAGAAGCGCAGCGCAGCCCAGCCCACCCCAAGGTCATCCATCATCCCATCGATTGGGCTGCATTAATGGATTTCACAAGAGCCCCCCCCCTCAATCCATTCCAAATCCACTCCCATTACCAGTAGACTCTCTGCTAAATCGTTTTCTTCCTCAGGCATATAAATAGCGTCTTATCCATTGTATCCAACACCATTCGTGAGATAACCTGGACACCTGCCTACCCAAATGATGTTAAACAGACGATTAAACCAGGAAATTACACATCATGGTATTGTTAAATCACGGAACTGGGAGCAATTCATTACGATAACGAATGAGCGGACAAACCTTTAGAGAGTCCGACACGGAGGACAGAACAGGCTTCTTACCAGTGTTTGGGCGTCACCTGGCTTAAGCTGACGACTTCGTCCAGGATTTCATTCTTGGCCTTTTCAAAGAGCTCATTCTGTGAAAGCAAATGTAATTTTTCAGTTTACACACTGAAAACCTGCTCCAAATCATACATTTGCAAATTTTAGTACGTCTTATTGCAATAACATATTTTTTCAGCCTAATTACTGCATAACATACAGGACTTTATTAGGATTTGGCTCACAAATCAAATTACTTTCCATGGTATCATTTGCAGGTGGCAAGTCTGATTTTAACACACTACAATGCAGAAAGCATGCATCCAACCAGCCTCCCTGTTCTCTTACCCGATCCAACTCTCGCAAACGAGGGTAATTATTCTTCCATTCTGTCTCCAGGTTGAACCGGGATGCTAAAAAAAAAATGAAAACCATGAGAAGACAAACACCCACACGTTCAGCATATGGATCAATACCGTGCCTCCTGGTCCAATCGTAAATCGGTACGCCAGGATGACATCATCAGCTCGGAGATGCATGGCGGTTATTCACTGCCCCTCTGAAAGTGGAGGACAGGGTCACCTTAAGCCCACCGCCCTCGTTAGCAACGAAGATTTCATCATCGAGCCCCCGGTGATCCCATAAAGGAAATTCTCTCATTCTGCTGTGGATATACACAGACTAAAGATGATTTTAAATATGCATGCACTGGCTGTTTGCAAGTTCAAACTCCATCTGTTATAAATTAAAATGCCATACCAAATATTCAGGGCTCATCATGTGCAATTCACATTCTACAACATTAACACCGATTGCTGTATTGTACCCATGTCAACTTTCAGCAGTGCACTACGGAATATTGCACAAACCTCTGCATTTATCCCATACATGTCATTCACTCCTCTCCGTTTAGTATCTTTTTTTTCTTGTTGCCTTTTCCCAGGCCGCCATTGTAAATAAGAAATTGTTCTTAATGGTTTGCCTGGTTAAGTAATAAATAATTAATCTCGTGTCTTATACTCTGTCTATGTTATACCATAATTTTTAACTGTCAATTGCAGTGTTTCCCAACCCAGTCCTCGGGGAACCCTGGACAGTCCACGTTTTTGCTCCCTCCCAGCTCCCAGCGCACCTGTACCAGGTATCCGGTGTTCCTGATTGGCTGGGAGGGAGCAAAAACGTGGACTGTCTGGGGTTCCCCAAGGACTGGATTGGGAAACACTGGTCTATTGTCATGGTGTCTCCAACAGTAGCGAATTGTGCCAACAAAGACTTCCACAGACCTTGATTGTGTGGCAATAAAGATTACGATTCTGATTATTATCCAAAACAATTTCAGTAGGCTAACAATGGATGGGGAGTGAAAACCCGCCGGCCTTACTCAAGAACTACAGCTGACCATCGTTAAGGTGTAGTAATAGCAGCAATACCATACTACACATTGCCATGGCAACCGACCGTGTGACGTCTGACAGGCGTGAGATATACGTGATGTATGTGCATGTAAAGCAGGGGGTAGGTAGGGCCTGTTTCGTAACAGGCCAAGTGAGACTCTACTTAATCCCCCCGACGCTTTAACCTGACTGCACCCCCCCATGTGGCTCCGCTTTGAGAGGAAGCGTCGCCAGACGGGCGCCCTGCCCCGCTAATTACTTATTTATCTTCTGTCTCCAGCAGGTTTCCTTCAAAAAATCAATAGGAGGACAAGTGGGGAATAAGGCGGCTGAGGTGGCGGACTGTAAATCAATTCGGAGATCACCTGGAGTTCAGACGTCTTATGATTACCAGCCGGCTGGGAGGGGACCTCGTCTTGGCCAAACAAGGGGCATGTGACCAACAAGAGTAACTGGGAGTGAGTGAGACCAGATGGCGACTAGAAGCGCAACTACTGCGGTGTCACGATACAACAGGGGTGGCCAATCTTATCCGCGAAGGGCCGGTGTCTATGCAGGTTTGTGGGATAACCTGTAGGTCAGCTGTTCAAACCCAGGTGTGAGGACTCCACAGCCAATCGGTCCTCTAATTAGTAATCCAATTAGGGATTATCAGCGAAAACCAGCAGACACAACGGCCCTTTGCGGATAAGATTAGCTACCCCTGCGATACAACGAATACAAATTGGCTATTACTATTCCATAAAATCGAATACACACATGAGCAACAAGCACCACAATATAAAAGTTATAAATAAAACAAAGACACCATGCCATTAGTGAACAGAACACCTTAATACCTTTGAAAGCATCTGCTTGCTGTTCCACAGACTCGCTCACCATCTTCCAGAAGCAATCGGACACGGCCAGACTGAGGTTCTTTGTGGTCACCTGATGAGCCATCAGCATGCCATTCCTGGAAAAAAAAATCAAGAGGGCATATGGAACAGCCAAAAAAATCCTATGAGGCCTTTGGTGGTAAAATAGACACCCCCAGACCTACTTGAGCAATTTCGAATTCTGGAAAAACTCCTCCTCATAGTCTTTGATGGCGTCGATGTTCTCATTGCTGCTTCCTAGAAGAGAAAAGTAGAGTTTCGTCGATCCATTGCAGATAAAACATTTGACAGTGATCTAGTCCAGTTTAATGGGCTATTGATGGGCTATATGTTCTCCTGCCGTTTTGCTGGACTTTTCGCTTTACCTTTGCCTGTTACCACAGCAAAGTAGCCCAAAGCTTTCATGGGAAACAGCCTTCCTTCAACAATCTGCTGAATCTACAAAAAGAACATTATAGAAGCACATCTGGGTGAATTCCAAAATGTCACGTGGGTTGAAAGTGTTATGCTGTTTTGGTTGGAGTACAGTTTAGTGCAGGGGTGGGGAACGAGACCCAGGTAGGACTGGTGTCAGTGCAGGTTTTTGGGATGAACTCTCAGCCAGCCAATAATAAGGCAGTGGTTGAGAAGCACTACTTTATTATTGGCTGGCGGAGTACAGCATCACGGCTGCCTGAAATCCTGTGGTCAAAGGTGTGTAAATTTGGAATCTCTGTGCGATCACACGTGCGGCTGGACATTTTGAACACGGAAGGCACGATACCCTGCTGGGGCTAGCCATGTTCTTCTCTGCGAGATCCACTTTGGTCAGCACAAAGATGGTCCTCTTGCCCTGAGGGTCCATCTGACTGACCAGGTCTGTGACGATGCTACGCTCTGCATCCACGGAGCCATCTGGGAAAAATGCGGAGAACTTTGGCACAGTGATACGACTGGTGTGTGGAGTTCAGTAGAAAGAGGTTCATGCATCACGCTGCTCACTACAAAGTCCGTGGATCATCTTGAGTAACCGGGCTATGATTTTTGATAAGAGACATCGCTGCTCAAATTTATTTTCTGGCACTTCAATCACCACAAAAAGAGTGCCATTATATTCAAGAGAACACAACATTTCTATAGCCGATATTAGAATTCCTTTCTCTCGCTCTCTTGCTGCAGAGGCATTGTGCCTTTTCACCAAGTCTCACCTTGAATGCAAAGGATGATGGCATTGGGGTTCTGCATGTAGGCCCTGCTCATGGTGAAGATGCTCTCCTTCGTGTCAGCTGCCATGCCAGTGGTCACAGTCTAGGAACAGACACCCAGGTTAGTGTCCAAGACGTAGGAGCAGTATTCAGAAATTCATCCGAAATTTCACTACCTCAAACTGATGGAAAACAAAGGGTTACAGCTCTTAAAACAACACTTACGCTGATGACTCCCGGCAAGTCCACCAGAACCATCCTCTGGATACCAGGACCCGTCACAGTCAGGGAGATGGTCTAAAATTGAGGAGGAATCAAGCTCTTTGAACAATGTTCAAACTTCTTCAGGTCAATGCCCCAATGTAACCAACTTTCAGTAAGTGTCTATGCCATGATACACAAGGCCAATCTTTACCTCAGGGCTGACCGTCTGTCCATCCTTCACACTCTTGCGCATTCGAATCTCGACCTCGCGCCGTAAGGCGGCAAGCTGTGAAGTGCACAGAGAAACCAGAAGCTTAGGAGAGATCAACCACTGCTTCATCAGCAGAATCCATTTACCCCTCTGCCGGTATCATGGCAGACGACTTACATCTTCCTCCTTCCCCAAGTCAAACTCTCGGGTGCTGTCTTTGAACCTGGCCACATGGTGAGGTCCCTCGCTTAGTGTCACCTGGTAGAACAACAGATAAAAGGAGCCTATGTTGCTACCATCAGAGAGGCTGTACATGTCTATCAACACTCAGACTGCACACCATCTCCATAGCTTCGTTTTTGACAATATCCTGCTCCTCAACAAACTCACCAAGGCGTAACCCCGCCCCCACTTAGAAATTCCGTGCCCAATCACAACACATCCATTCAGTCATACCCCGTGTTACATTTCTTCTGTTTTGTACACTGATGTTGTTCTTACTGTTTGTTGCAATGTATTGTGCTACACTAGTATAATTGTTTCTGTTTGCACAATTTTGCATTGTGCATTTGTTGTTTTTCCACTAGGTTGTATAGTAACATTGCCTGGTAAGAATTCTTGTACCTTGTTCTTCTTGTATTTGTTTATATTGTAAATTCTATATTTGTCAGTATTGGTATATTACATTTATATGGTCTTACTATCCCAACTTCTTGACCTACACCAATCTATACCCACTTCTTGTATGTTCAAGAAATAGAAAATATAGGACCCTAAGTTCTGAGATTTGACTCTGATCAGGGTTGGTTTCTCCGTAGACACCAGAAAACGGTGTAGGCATCTACTTACCTTGACCGGAGACCTGGTCATCATTTCGCCAGACCCCCGGGGGAAGATCCTAGCTTGTGCAATCATCTCCAGGACACTGGTCTTTCCAGCGCTCTGGTCCCCCACCACAACCACCTATAGACCCAAAAGATGAGAGAAAAGCAGACAGCCAGCACACTGTATTATGGGATAGGGGGCATTTTACCTTGTCGATGGGCAGAATTGCTTTCCTGCTCAGAATTAAACCTTCAGTCTTTGGTTCAGAAATCCTGTTCTTTCACCACAGAATTACTTGCAGTCCCTGTTACATACATAGCAGTGTGCGCCCCCTGCAGTTCGATACATGACACTGACGTACCCTTGGCAGATGATCCTGGGTATTGTAGTTGGAGTCATAGTCAGAGAGAATGTCCAAGACTTCAGAATACATCTCAATGAGAGACTTCTGAAGGGAAACAGAGGGAACCATCTGGATGCAGCAGCTTTGAGGGGATGTGATATTAATGCAATGCACTTAAAATTCAGCAAATATCTCCTCACAGTGTATTGGGTTAAAACCGCAAACCCTACCTTTTAATAGGGAGATCCAGAGAATGAATATAGTATGGTACAGAATATAATTTCCAAAGCAGGCAGAGTGGATCTTGCTAAGCAGAAAGGGCCACACCTTAACCTTACGCTGGTGGATGCCTTTGTCGTCCTTCTGGAGAACCACCTTCCTGAGGTCCTTGTTTTCTTTCTCCAGGCGTTCCAGCATGCGCTGGTATTTCAACTGTGGGGGAAAGGGGGGGCACCATCAGTGAGACGCACAGCAGGTCTGACAAAGTCCCACTTAGATCCAGCCATCAATACACATGACTCATCACCACAGGTTTTATAAGCTAAGGTGAGCACCGTGGACATCTGTTGACTGCTAACATACTTTGAAATCACAGAAAGCAGTCAATATATCCATCCATCCATCCATCCAATGTGTGTGGTACCTGAGTTCGCAGGAGCTCCTCTTGTAGCTGGTCCACCTTCTCTTTATCCGTAGTCTGTAAACACAGAAATAGAGCTGCTCTAGTCGGACTGGATCATTACCATCCACCTGTGACACGCTTCTGAGATCAGATACACAAAGTGCTTTGTCACATGCAAACTACACAAGCGGTCATTGCTAGGGTATCCCAATCAATCACGGGAGATTGTCATTCATTATAATAATGCTTAAAAATGTTTGATTGTAATCAATGAAGCCTTGAAGAGCATCTTCTGTAAAATGAACCTCCAATAGAGCAGTGCATTCCAGACACAAACACTAGGCGTGGGCGGTATCTAATTTTTAATTCGTCCATACCTTCCAGACAGTACAACACGGTATACTGTACTTTACAGCATTTTAAAAAACAACACTTTTCCAGTAATAAGAAATATTGGCCACGAAATAACGGTGGCATACCCAAATACACCAAGGTATACCGTATTACCGTAATACCACCAAGCCTACTTTGCACACCATAAAAAATAGGATAGGACATGGGGAATTCGGTGGAGGGGGTCACAGAGACATATTAAGACAAACAGGCTGGTGTGCATGTTTAAAGCCCATGTGAGGGAAGACGGCAGGGGCAAAGGGGTCAGGGGGTTCATGAAGCACAGGGGGGCGGCGGCCTCCTCTTCCTCCCGCCGTCACTCTCCCGCCAATGATCGCGTGTGACTCAGGCCTGGTGTGAGCCCGCCCCCGAAGGCTCCCTCGCCTCGTTCACACCGACACGCTGCGCGCCTCTCGCCGTGGGGGTGCAGCGTGTGAAAAGCAAGTCACGCCAGAGCGTAACGGCGTGTGGACGCGGTTGGAGACCGTCTAAGCGGCACAGCGCGGCTGTGTGAGGGACATGTGTGTGATGCTGGAACTCGGCCTCTCTCACGCCTTCGGCTTTTTTTTTCCGGCGTGATGGAGATCATTACAAAAGAGTGCAGAGCAGGGTTAGGGTGAGATACAGCCAAAACGGTTACAATTATTATAACCATGCATAAACACAACTACACAGAAAACTGATATATTACAGCTACTATCAGTAAACATCAGGGGTCCCCAAATTTATCTACAGGGAGACCAAATTCCACAAAGAAAATAATCCCCCCAAAAGTGTGGCAATAGATTAATTCACTTTCACATCCACTCCAATAATAATAATAATTATTATTATTATTTAAAATGAACATTATTGACCTATTTCTAAATACAGACGCTCCTCCACTTACGAATGAGATACGTTCCGAACGGCCGTTCGTAACTTGAAATGTTCGTAAGTCGTTATTCAACATCATTTTAAGGGTATGCGCAAGTACAAAGAACTAGGATGCTGGGAGTTCGCACGCTGTGCTGCTGTGCGGCGGGAGTAGCGGCCAGAAGTCGTACTAGGTGGAATTGCCGCAAAAATTTGTTGCGGACAGAAAACGGGAGCCCAAGGAACACAATTTGGACTTATAGTCCTCTTCGTTCGTATGTCTCCGAGGCTTTGTGTGTGGAGTTTGCATGTTTTCTCCATGATTGCATGGACTCAAGTTACAAGGAATGCAGTTATGTGGTATGGTGTCCCTGCTTTGCCTGTAATTTTGCGATTGCGTGTGAATCTATGCCCAGTGCTGCCAGACTGGTGTCCCTTACTTTGAGCCCTGTGTTGCACTGGTGTCCCCAGCTTATGCCCTGTGCATCCTAGAATAGGTCCCAGGCTACCAGTGAGGGTCCAGGACAAGCTGTTACAGAAGGTCATGACACACTTAAACTACGACTAACGCAGAGAAAACAGACTGAGAAGACGATGAGGATGCTGATGATGCAAGAATTTACAGTGCGAAACCAAACTGGGTGCCTACGCCATATCAGACTTAGGAATCTGCTGAAAGCTTGATGGGCAATTCTGAAACCAGCGAGGGAGAGGCAGGGTAGCAAAGCTGGGCGATGACTTACCTTTTTGTGCTGCCTATCGCTTGGTTCAGATCCGGTGTCGTCCGCTGATTTCAGTGAAGCTTCCCCAGAAGTGTCTGAAGGAGGACAGCAACATAACCACGATTGTCAGAAGAAAAAAAAACAAACTTTGCATTTGCGATAAAAGCCCATTTCAGACTGCAGTACATCCGGAAAAAACCTCGCATGTAGCCCTATATGTCACCATTAATTTTACCCATCAATGTGGCTGACACCAAAAATACAGAAATAAATCACCAATAGCTACACATGAGTATGACAAAAGTATCAGACATCTAGTATTTATCTATCGATTTCACCAAGAAGGTTCAGATACAATACCAATTAAAAAGTCTGGACACATCTACTTAAAATAATTTCTTTTTGAACAAGGTTAAGGTTATTTTTATAAGCATTATCTTCTGAATAAGGAGAGAGATGGAGTGCTGTGACAGATGACCTGGCCCCCACAATCCTCCCCCCCCCCACCACCCGACCTAAACCCTATACAGCTGGTTTGGGATGAGTTGGATTGAAGAGTAAGAGCAAGGAGGACAACTTGTGCCCAGATCATGTGGAAACTCCTTCAGAGGAGGAGTTGGAGATGCATTCCAGAGGCATCTGGAAGCTGATTTAATGAACGCTAAGAGTCTGCAATGCTGCCATTGAAGCAAAAGGGGGCTATTTTGAAGAGCCAGTATTTTTGCACCTTTGCATGTCCCAGATGAAGACTACCAAGAAACAAAATCAGGTGTTTTCTGTTGTTAGCTGTAGTCCAAACCAGTTAACAGTGGGATGTTTGCATAGGATGTTAAGTCCGTGGGTATGAGCCCCACTATGAAAATAATTAACTTAAGTTACTGATTAAAGTAACGTCAAGTAGACTTTGCAGGTAAATATGACCTATCTACTGGAAACCCTATCAATAAATCATTCACAGCTCCAAAAGTGACAAGGTGTGGCCATTCTTTGCACATGATCTGTGTAAGCAATTCAGAGTCCTCACGAGGTTAACTGCATATTCCTTATTGAACCCAAATGAACCCATTTAAGCTGCATCCAGTAATAGTCACTCTCAGGTAGCCACAGCAACAGGCCCTCTCCTCTACAGGAAAGCAGCACTGCAGTGGATATCTCAGCTGCCACGGGTTAGCAGACATGCTGGTACGGCCGTGCACAGCAGATGCACTGCAAAAGTGGTGCAAGAAGGAATCAAGGGAACGCTGCCCATCTTGAATTTAGTTTAAACTGCAGCAAAATCTAAATGCATTTTCAGTGACCTTAATTTGGGGACGATTACCACCAGATCTTCTCCCCCTCACCGCAGCAGCCATAACTCAACAAACGTTTCACAGATTCAATTAAGGTCGGCCACATCAGAGAAGGAAATTTTCCAGTGACTCATTTTCTGGGGCTGTTTATCGACAGCTGAGAGGTAGCAGATACACTTGTGGAGGAATTAACTTAATCCCATGGTGGTTCTACAGGACAGATCTGTTCAGATATTTTCACAGTGAACATATTGCAGTGAAGCACGGCAGCAGGAGTGGATGCAACCCAACGAAAGTCTGAACAAGACAACCCAATGTCAGAAACTCAGAGGCGAGCAGAGGGCTTGGTGTTACCCCACTGCATTTACACACCTAACAACAGATGGTGACCAGAAGCTCCATAGACAATCAAACTTGCGAAGGATTAACAAAACAGAAAATGAACTAATATAATGGACTTATCCTTGTTAGCGGTTTAACCTTATTCACACACGACACTTTGCATGTCATGCGTTTACAAAGACACGTGAGGGGAGGGCAGTGAAGGGGCAGTGATCTCAAACCCACCGTTTGAGACCAGGCTTTTGAAAAAGGAGAGGTTTTCGCCCATCTTTGTCAAGTCTGGAAGGAGCTTGGACAGTTCCTCTAGGTCTGGCAAGGCATTGGCGATCTTCTCTAACAAAAAAAAAAAAAAAAAAACACACCATATTTATGTGTCACAAATAAACAGTTCACTTTCCACAGCATCAAACACAATTAACTTTAAGTTACAGTATTAACAAACCTATTGATAACATTATAGAAACCACATTATAGTACTACATGCAGAACAATTTCAGTGCATACTGAACTTATTGGATTTTTTTTTAAAGTCAGAAGTACCTAAGTCGATATGTTCATTAAGATCCCAGATGAAATCAGGCACCATCCACTTGTACTCGCTAAAATCCGGAATCATGTCCTTCCATTCCTCATAAGTCTGAAACAAAGCAACGTGTGCTGATTAATCAACACTATTTAATGGGCTGTTTCACTGAACTAAACATTAATTTGAGGGATGAGACACTGGTTTCTACATGAACAAGTTTATTTCCTGCCATGTAAAATACAGAAACAATTAAAGATACAGGAGATCAGTTCAGCTCAGATGAAACAAGGTGAGCATCAGTAAACCAGGCCATGTTCTTCCTGAAAGCAACTGAAAGATCAAGCCATAGGTGGGAAGTTCAGCTTGATCTCCTTCCCATACCATCACCTCCTCTCATATTTAAAATCTCGACTGTGACAAACACCATCCCACGGTGCAAGAAGCCAATTTGCAAGTGAGCCGCCTTCGGGAGAGAGACATGGAGTGAAGATTTTGTTAAACTGACTGGGGGTGGAGGGGGGGGGGGGGGGGGGGCCGGCGGGGCGAGCAAAGTACCTTCCCGT
>JAOYFF010000045.1:11513313-11541419 GCA_025773925.1 Cryptomyrus ogoouensis | reverse complement strand
TTATTTGATAGATAGATAGATAGATAGATAGATAGATAGATAGATAGATAGATAGATAGATAGATAGATAGATAGATTGATTTGGGCATTACAGCAGCAAATAGAAAGTTAAAGGGACAAAAATTATTCAAATTAGAAAATAAAAATTAGTAATTAAAACTTACAAATTAGATTAAATCTTACTGTGAGCAAGGAATACAAATGGGCAAAAAGCTGCAATGTGCAAGCAGTTCTGTACAATAATAATTGCAACAATGTAGCAAAAATTCTGCAAGGATGTGGTGCATCATTTTTTAAATTCTGGAAAATGATTCTGTGTCTGATGTGATTGGGTGGTTCTGCCGCCAATCACAGGTACACCCTTACTGAAGGGGACTTCCATCACCTGAAAAATGCCCGACTGACGCACCTGCAGCTCCCGGCATCTGCCCTGAAGATCGTTACCATCCATGAGTGCGAGTCGTCTGACAACAGCATCGCAATGGCCGCGTGCCCTCCCGTGAAATCCAGCCTCTCCATCTTCCAGGTAACACCCGGAGCGTGCGCTCCATCTCGCTCTGAAGATGGTGCCCGTTACCACTCTAAATGATTATAAATAACTGACATATTCAGACGTGCATAATGTATTGGAGAATTAAAAAATAGTCAGGTATATTAATTACGTAGGTTGACAAAGTGACTGTTTTTTGGTGCTCCCATTGTGCCTAGTTCCATACAGCATAGAGCCTGTGTGTGTTTGTGTGTGTGTGTGGGGGGGGGGCATGTATATATTATGCTGTGGAGTCCATATGTCCCCATAATGTGATAAAACTTATTTATCAAGGGAAAACTCATTTTTATAAAAATTTGTGACTGCAAAAACTAAAAATGCCAAAAGTCTCGTATTTTGTTTGGTTACTTATGGTTAAGGTTAGGGCTGGGTTGGGGTCGTCATTGTTGGGATTAGGGTTTTGCCCATAGAAATGAATGGATAGTCCCCACAAAGATATGAGTACAAATATGTATGTGTGTGTGTGTGTGTGTGTGTCCTGCAGCCGCCAGTGTGTGCACTTCCACAGACGGCCTTGACGGGCCTGACCATCAGCCTAAGCTCCCCCCTCCCTGGAGACACGCTCAACTCGATGGTGGACACCAGCTTCAGTCAGGGCCCCCTGTCCGCCGGCTCGGAGGCCCCTTGCTCTGGCGCTGTGAGTCACCCGGCATGGTGGGGGGGGGGGGGGGGGGGGGGGCGAAAGGGTTGGCAAAGGTATATCTAGAGGTGGCTGCAATGTGTCGTTAATATGCACGTGCAGTGCATGCAATTTTAAAATATGCATTAATACTCTACTAATAGAAGGTTAAAACATAAATTAACAGGCTACAGGCTAACTTCACACACGTAATTGTTGATGGTCAGTCTCTTATTTTGTATAACCTTTATGGTCAAGTAGGCCAGCGCTAACAATGACAAATAGGATCTCTTTCTGAGTACAAATACTTTGTTACTTTACACCTCTGGATATGTAGCAAGAGTAAAAATACGTTGGCACTGTACTTAAGTACAGTAGTTTATTTTCTGGATTTGAACTTTATTTGAGTATTTTAAGTGTTTGCAAAATTTACTTTCTCTTAGCTACATTTCTGAGCTAAATAACGACTTTTTACTCTGATACATTGTGCACAACTATCAATATTCACCCAACTAAAACAATACATACAGTTGCATGCAGCGTGCCTGAGTTAGGCTGTGTTATACTGGGTTACAAAGAAATCACACGTTTTTTCCACTCAGAATCGAGATGGCGATTTTCTCTCACGGTTCGTGAGCGATTTCTTTCTTTAATACTCTTTTTCATTACATATTGTCTTTATGAAGATTGAACAAACAGGAGTGATGCACTATTATAGTTAAAATACTGACAGATATTTCAGAAATTTTAATCTTTATTAATATTTAAAGTTAGCAGCACTAGAGGTACTACTAAAATAACGGAGATGATTACAAAGGTACGATCAGCCATTTTCCATAGAAGATTACAAGTCGGCTGCTTCACCACTTATATCGAAGTTCCAGCCCATGAAATGTTTATAATACATTATTAAATCTGGCCCCGCAGATGGATCTTTCCTTTTCACGGAAGAAAAACACATTTTGCTGGCCTGCACCGGCAAATTGGCCAAGCTTCACCGCGTTTTCCGAACACAAAGAGAGTATCCGCTTTTCCTCCTGCGACTCAGCTTCCCCTATTGTGATGCACTGTAACCTGAAGTGCTGTATTCAAATCTGGCTTGAGTGAATTTAAAAGGAGAGGTTCTCTTTTACAAGGCCTACAGATTTTAATGTAGAGCACTTTTTTACTTTTGATACTTATAAACTTTTAAAACCAGATTTTTTTTTTTTACTTCTACTTAAGTAGTATTTTGCTGTATAACTTTTACTTTTACTTGAGTAACAGGAGTGGTGCCTATATTTTTACTCAAGTATGAAAACAGAGAACTTCCTCCTCAACTGCACATTTGCAAAGCTCACCATGTCCACAGACGTGGTACTGACACCCAAACTTATCCCATCTGCATACCTCCTGAGCTGAGTGCGTTTTGTCAATTTACCCTTCATTTCCTTCACTGTGATGAAGTCACTTAAATAAGACGACACAGAGGTAGAGATCATGGATTTGGCAATTTCTCCTTTTTTATCGGTGCCACATGTGTAGCCTGACTGCTAATCATAGCCGTTGCTATACACATGCCTGACAGGTACTGAAGCCACTTTGGCTCCTGACAGGAGCATCAGAAAGGCAGCAAAGCGGACAGCATCATTACTGCTTCACATTAATTGTGTCGGGCTCTGACCTTGTAGACCAAGTCCTGGAAGTAATCGGTGACCACGGTGAATGACTTGCCACTCATGGCGAAATGGTAATGCTCCAGTGGTCTGAGGTCTTCATCAGGGTCGGGGTCTTCCTCACCCATGCTGATCTGGACCACCTGAGAGGGGTACGTCATTCATCAAAGGTCTAGCTCAGTCTTAATTGTGATTTAAATGGAACACTAATATGATTGCATCATTCTGCCTGTCCTGTCAATAAAAAAATAAATATCATAGCCTAGATGTAGCATATAATCAACTACACTTTATGTAAAGGATAAAAGGTTATAGATTTATATTCCCAGGGGTTGGAGGGGGTGGGGTTCAGGGCCAAAAAACATCACTCCCTTACTATATTTATATTTTATTAACCAGGAATTGGCAGCATTTAAATGACGTTTTAACCACGGTGGTCTGTAACAAGTTTAAATTCACGTAAGTTTTACTCCATGATTCTTCACAGAGGGTTTTTTCCAGCGTTGCTGATGAATTCATCAGTGTGATTGAGGTCACTGTGTGTCAGTACAGTACTCTCTTGTTCTCCAGCATGTAACATTCTTCAGCCCGGAGACAAAGACACTCAGTTTATCCCCCGTGCTGCTTCTGTTACACGCCGGCTGCCCGTGTTCAGTCCAGCCATCATGTGGACTGAGGTGGACAGGAGCGAGGCCACGTGGGGAGCCGGGGGCCGGCTAACCTCGAACGGAGCACCGTCAGAGTCATGCAGGCCGGGCTCATCCATGTAGTGCCACTCGATTCTGGCGGGCTGGCCGTCCACCGGGGGCAGCGCCTCCGCGATGATCACTCTGTCCTGCGGTGGTATCATACCACAGTCCCGTGCTACTGATACCGCGGTCAGTATGTTGTCACCTGAAGGGCGTGGTAAGGGTTGTGTGCAAGTTAGGGTGTTTTTCCCCAGAGTCACCAGACCAGGATAACAACCTCGTAAACACAAAGTACGCTAAAGTTTACTGTGGAGCCAATGACATTATTAGACACAGCGGCTTAGCTGAGATTTACCGACCTGTGACCATCACAGCTCGAATGTTGGCGTGCCTGAGTTGCTCCAGCACCATCGGTGTCTCTGCCTTCAGCTTGTTCTGCATGATGATTAAGCCAAGGAACTCCATGTTGTTCTCAACCAGGTCCCTGGGGAACAGAAAAGGACAGAGATGGGAATGTATAAAAAAATATGGATTTACGCAGCAACTAATGGGAAGTAAAAAAACAAAGAACTCACAGTGGCCACGACAGCCAGCTCATGAAAGGAGAGGGCAGCTAAGGGATCATGTGACCATGGGGTCCTGAACAGGAATGACTTCCCCAAAGGGGCCTTTTGGTGGGGCTGGGGAGGCGGTGTGGACAGCACCTGCTGATGTTCTGCATTTTGTGCCAGGTGAGTCTGGACTCCAGGTGTCTGTGGGCCAGGGCAATGACCCGGAAGCCCAGCTTGGTGTAATTCTCCAGAACCTGAGAAAAGTTCCCAGGTACTGCAACGGCAGAAAAAAAAAACGCGAAAATGGCTTCACTGAGGATGATATGAGGAATGCAAACGGACAGGAAATCTGAAAATGCAGAAAGGCGAAGCAAGGCAAAAAATTTAATTGTTATGTTGACAGGAACACAACAAAGGCAAGAGCCACGTGCTGACCTTTTAAATATAGCCATTTTGAAATATACATGTTCATGCAGACAAACAGCTATTGAACAGGCAAGTTGGGAGGGGATAGCAAAGGCATGTTTTGCAATGTACCCTGCCAGAGGCACCAGAACAAAGCCTGACCTGTTTCTCGTCTGCAGAGGCTGGCCACCACCTCTGGCGCCCCCTTCAGGTAGGCATCCATATGCTTCTCGCCCAGCCGCCGGGCCACCACACTCATCCGCTGCAGCGCCGACGAGAAAGGGAACTGGCGCAAGATTCCGATCTCGTAGGACAGCTGGCGAAGCGTTGGGCAAGTGTCAGTGCTCATGCAAACACAAAATAATGCATGAATGATGCAATCTAAGTGGGCATACTCACAGACAGCTCATTCAGCTCCTGAAAAACAGAAGAGCCCAGACAAGCAAAAGTATGTCAAGACAGCCATACTGGAAATCCACATATCAAACATACAGCACTGTGCAAAGGTCTTAGGCAGTCAAGCAAAATGTTTAAAGCTATTTATCTTTCTAGTAAATGTATATTTGCCCAGAAAAGAGCACAATTTAACATTATAATATATGCAAATTAACGGTAACACAAAAGAAAAAACAAACAAACAAGAATTTATTCTGTTCTCCTAAAAGTTCCTGATATTTTGGTTCTCATTCCATGTATTTGCTAAATTTCCCCATCAGCTCAATTAATTATTTAACTTAATTTGTTAAATAACTCAATGAGGTATTGCGTATCCACAGAAAATGGGGTAGCAATTGAGCAAAAAAAGGAATGCATGGTGTATTGGATGGTCGACACAAAACATACTGGGGTGATTTTGGCAGAGGTTTTGAAACGGCTAAGCTGACACACTTTGACAGACATAAAATCATAGTTTTACATCAACATGGAGGTCATTTCGACACTCTCTGGAGACAAGCAACCGACGTGATACTGCATCTCATAAATCATAATCACCCATTTTCAAAAGACCATGATACCAATTCAGATGAGCAAAAAATGATCCCTTGCTGAAGAGCTAGCTTACATAAGTGTCTTCAAATCCATACCTTGCTATGCTTTTAGATAATATAGATTAGATCAGCCCTTGTTTACTTATTTCCATGGTCTGGTTAAAGTTAAAACGCTTTAGACTACTGAGTAACATACAGCATTCCACTACAGTAACTATGTAACATGACACGTATAGTAGATGTGAATTCTAGTGGACCAGACCATTGCATGTGGAGGGAGGGGGATTTGGGAACGCAGGGGCAGCAATCAGTTACACAGAAGGTGGGAGACTTTCCAAGCATTACCATTTCATGCTCCGGGGGTGTAGCTGGCTGGGGAAGCACCTGCCTGGGCGGCCGAACCACCGTGGGTGTGATTTGGTTGTGGAGAGACGTCTCTTCCTCTGTGGCTTCCTGAAGGAGCTGAGAGTCACAGACAAAAGCTTTTAGGTAGACTAGAAGACCCCCCCTCCTCTAACTTTCCGCTGCACCCAGCTCTTCCTGTACAGGTGCTACAGCACTGAGCAGGGGGGGCAATAATACATTCCGCATAGGAATTTCCTACAAAAACAAAACCTCAAAATTCCATCTCTACTTTCTCCGGAAAAAGGAAGCAATAATGGAATAAAATTAGCCAGTGGTCAAGCTTATTTATAGATAGTATCATATATAGTATTTGGCAGAGGTAGATCGTTCAGGTCCAGAAAGTGAAATCCAGACCAAGATTTTATTTCAACCAACTACTTGCATATAAAGAGTCACAGTCACAGAGTACTCAGCTGGTTGGTTGAAACAAAATCTTGGTCTGGCTTTTTACTTTCTGGACCTGGGCTATCCACCTCTGGTATTTGGACAGAACATTGACAACCTAACCAGAATTCACGTCATTGCTTCATAGAGGAAGCAGAACATGGGCCTACCCAGCCTGTGGCCTCAAACATCTTGAGATCCAGGGGGTCTCCTGAGAGTTGTCCATTGATGTTAGTCAGAGAGTGACAGGTGGCCATGCAAACCACAAAGGGGGATGTCACCAGGGTCTCCTGGCAGACATTGACCTCTGACAGGCAGAAACTGCAGGGACCAATAAGGACGGTAAGCACTCAAGGACTTGGGTTGACATAGGCTCATTGTCTCATATTGCCATACACGAGAATTATGTTGTTCCGCTGTGCAAGAAAGTTAACGTGAAGAGCATCAGTAAAAAGAATTGGTACCTACATTGTTAAGAAAATATCTGATAAGTAGCTAAATTAACAGACAAACAAGAGAGCTAACGAGAAACCAGGAAGGTTGTACTTCGACAGACTTTGTGGTCTTACCTGCCTGACTCAGCCCGCTGGATCCCCCACAAGTCCAGGCCATCTTCCGTAAGTGTACCTGTCTGTGACCAAACCCAACCAAGCCCATGTTACCCTGAGGCCATTGGCTTTTACAACCCAGCCAATCCACTTGAGCTATGCTATAATCTCTTGATTGCTGCTTACTGTGTGTCAGAAATCAAGAATGCTTCCCAGAAAATGACATCAGAACTGAACACATCTGTCAGAACACCATATCTTAATCAGATCACGATAATCTTCCACTGCTACAGCTTAGTGATTTTATAGAATTAGATGAAGCAGAAAGAGTTTCCTCCACAGAGATTATGACGACAGGTGGGTTGCATTTGGGTTTAGTTAGAGGACAAGCAGCCTTCCTCCTGGCCTTACCTTGTCAAAGCAAACCAGGTTCAGCTGCCCACATATGTTGATCCTCTGGGGACTGATGCAGAAGATGCCAATATGTTTCAGACGCCGCTGGGCATACACTATGCCTGCCGTCATGGCAGCTGGCAGCGCCGGGGGCACCGTGATGGTGATTATGTCCAGCGATTCAGTGATGATGGTTTTAGCTGGCACCTGGGGAGTTTGGGCTGTGTTTGAGTGACGTCCCATCGATGGGGAAGGTTGACATCTTATTTTCCAAACTCCCCGATAATAATATAGGATACCTTGTTCAGGATGCTGAGAACGATGGAGTAGATGAAGCCGATCGCAGCCACACCCACCAGGCACAGCAAGAAGAGGTAGGCATCATGGTACAGCTTGAAATCAGTGGGCTTGGGGTACAGAATGGAGCGGACGAGCTGGCCCTTAGCAGTACTGAAGCCTAGGAGGGAAACATAAAGCATCACCATCATCAATACCTTCATCGTGTTCATCTCCATCACACTATCACCACCTGAGGATCAGCACATATTCATCATCATAATCTTTATAACATCACCACCATCAACGTCAACAGCACAAACACCTTCATCATCATCACCTTCAACATCATCCACATACACAACTTCATCATCGTCGCCAACATCATCACCAACAACATTATCCGCATATACAACTTCATCATCATCATCATCATCATCAAGGAACACTAACCAGTCCTGACCACCACAGCCTTGACCAGCTCTCCAGAGTAGAATCGAGTCTGAATGACCAAAGTGCCACAGAACAATGTGTGCCTCTTATGCTCTTCTGTGCTGTAGACAGCGTCCACCTCCAGCCCCATCAGGCCCTGCCCAGGGTTCGGCAAATTGGTCTTGGTAACGGGAACACTCTCACCTGGCACCAGAAACAGGAAGGACACTTAAAACACGTAACATGACTTTTAGTATCTCTTATTGGTCGAGAACGGAAAGTGGTTTGGAACAGAGCCAAAGGAGGAAAGAGAGGTGACTGCAAGTATCCATACTGATACGTTCTA
Source organism: Cryptomyrus ogoouensis (assembly GCA_025773925.1). Taxonomy (NCBI): domain Eukaryota; kingdom Metazoa; phylum Chordata; class Actinopteri; order Osteoglossiformes; family Mormyridae; genus Cryptomyrus; species Cryptomyrus ogoouensis. The sequence continues at coordinate 11,533,177 of JAOYFF010000045.1, read as the reverse complement.
GCTTTCTCTTGTTCTCTATTTTGTGTATAGCAGCATGTTCCGTTTTATTTCTCAACAACCTGAACCAATCATTGAGTGGGTAATTTGGAGTAGTCCTGGGACATACGAAATTTTCCTTTTCTGATTACGAGAACAAAACATTTGAATACATTTTAGGAACGTTAGAACAATGGACCTTGTTGTTTATCTGAAATGTACGGAAATATTTTAAACCACGGAACCAGAGAAACACTTATTTTCGAACATGAGTCATCACCACAAGACATATTTAGTCTCGGAAAAAAAGAAGTTAATGCGATGATTATGTGTGAGGTGGTTGCCGTCCCAGTCACCTGTGAGCATGCTCTCATTGACAATGCAGGTGCCACTGACCAGCACAGCGTCGCACGGCATGATTGTCCCATTGTTAGGGATGATCATCACATCCCCAGGCACAAGATCCGTGGACATCATCTCCTCAATCTCTGTGGACACAGAACGCCCCAGATGGTGCTCCATAAACTACAACAAGGACTGCAGATCATCGTCTTCACAAATACAGTACTGTGCAAACGTCTGGGGCAGTCAAAGAAAATGCTTAAAGCTATTTATCAGGTTAATAAGTCCATATTTTCTCAGCAAAAAAGACAATTTATCATAAGAACATATGCAAATTAAGGCTATCACAATAAAAACTAACAAGAATTTCTCCTGTTCTCCATAAAGTAACTGGTATCTTGTTGGACAGCCAGAAGAACACTGCGTTGGTTGGCAAACATCTCCTCACGGGCACCTCAGCCATTTCATGTATTCGTTAAATTTCACCTCCAACTCCAACTCCAATTTAATTAGTGAACTTAATGAGGTATTGAGTAGCTAAATAAGGGACAGCGGTTCAGTCAAAAAATACATAGGTTTTGAAATAGCTGACATATTTTGGCAGACGTAGTCGTTTAAATTTAAAAATAATTTTCTTTGACTTTAATAGGCTTTTGCACAGTACTGTACATGGCTCAGTATTCAACTCTCACCAACTAAATTCAACAACATCATCAACTTACTTTTATGGGTGAGCTGTACCCAAATCAGACTGCTTAAAGAGTCTTCAGACTTCTCTACTGAACATTAATGAGAAGTTCTTGTAACCGCCTACAGTTCCTGATATGTTTTTGGTGTCTCATAAATATTTAATGTGAGAGGCGGATTTCACACTTACCATTATTAGCTCTGACCACAGAGACTCGGACCACACTGTGAGAGGCAACCATGTCGTGCAGCATAATATATTGCTGAAACAACACAATGCAGTGTTTCAGAAGAAAGATATCGACCACTGCCGAACAACCATAGATCTATTTTAGTCCTGTTTGTAATAGGTAGAACTCACAACACCATGCACCTAGTTAAACAACTGCAAAACAACCCCACCCCCTTCCGAAAAAACTGCTAACTTGATGCATTTGCTAATGCTAACCTTTTTGATAGTGTAGAGGGAGGTAGCTATTGAAACAAGAGACATAAAAACTATGGCTGCAGCATAGTAGTAATATTCCTCAAAGCCCCAAAGGATCACACTGAAGAACTGGAATATGTAGAACGGATTCAGCACCTGGGAGAGACGAGGACGGTTAATGAGGCAAACAGGCAACATACTTTACACTTTTAGCCAAAATGTTTGTAAGAGTATATTTTCATATTATATTCATGTTGGGATCATTAATCGTTAATTATTAAACAGGAAATCTCAGATATTGCAACATACTGGAACATATGTATCACTTTACTTCCTTATAGTTTATTTCTAGAAGAAAAACAAAAAGTTTGCTAATCAACATTCTCATCTTTGCCATCATAATGTTACCTACCTCTTTAATGAGAAGTTTAAAAACTGAGGGTACTTTCACATCAATTTCATTCACCCCAAAAAACAACCTCCTGTCCAAACACACACACACAATAAATGTTACTGTATGTACATTTAATTTGAATTCACTCATCCAACAGCGCTAAGTGTACCTGAGGCTGACATTGTAGCTTAATATGCTAATAACCGTGAGCATTTAAATGTATCCATCCATCCATCCATCTGGCACAACCACCTACACAGTCTAGCTTGAGAGCAAAGCTGGCACCTGTCTGAGGTCCCCTGGGGGCGCGTGACAGACATGGGCTCATACGGGCGTTTTAAAGACGACAAATTGCCCGACTAAATGTACTTTATTTCCTTGTGGGAGTATGTATATGTTTGTGCCCAGTAATGAGTGGGCATGATGTTAGAATAATAATAATAATAATAATAATAATGTGACAAGACCCTGTACTGAAAAAGCGGTTATGGATGGATAGATTATCATTATTATTATCATTATTATTATATTATTATTGTTGTTGTTCTGTTGTTCTTAATAGCAGTAATAATAATAGCAATGATGATGACAATTACAATAATAATGATAATGAATATAATTATATAATATTGATGATGGATGGATGGATGAATGGAATAATAAGAGTGTAACGTCAGTTCAGCAGTGACATAACACCAAGGGAACTTGCAAAGCTGTAGGCCACCCACAGACCTGTAGTCCTGCATGCACTTGGTCAGCCCCGCACTGTGCTCAGAGTGGATAGCCGAGCAGGTCGCATTCAGGTCCTCCAGGCCTCTGTAACACGCACACGAGGAAGAGCAGAGGGTGGAGAACGCTCACACACACACGCCTTCATCACAGGCTCAGTGTGTGGTGCTTTCTTACCAGACATCAGCAACCCTAACCGTATGTGCAGATCATGACTACCAGCGGTTAAAGAAAGACCAAACATTTGGGGTGAAAATCGGAGATCCCAAGAACAATGATTTATAAATGGACGTAAAATTGTAATTTCAAAAATCACATGAAGAATTATATAAATACACACACTCACTCACACACACACACACACACACACATATGTATATTATACACACACACACGCACACATATGTATATTATATACACAAACATACAAATATACACGCATGCACACACAGAAGGTAAGTCATCTTAAATCTTACTTCAACACTTCAAAATTCTGGATCATATCATTCCATAAATAAGTTGTACTGTGCAGTGTGAAGTAGCGTATCTGAGAGGAAAAGACATAAAAAAACAATTTCAGCAAGTAACAAATCTCACATGGATATATAGTGCATTTTGCTGTATGGTGGGAGTGAGATGGTCACCATCAGGCTGGTGTGCTAAAATGGGGGTTAGAAGACTGGCAATGTGGCCCCCACTTTTGATGTTGGGACATTTTCTACCTCTACCAGATGCTGACTGGGTTGCATCCCAATGGGGTCGTGCTTGGAATGGCCGTTCGTGACGGCTGTCTGAGAGTCAAGCTTGTTGAAAGGCTTCTTCCCTGGAGCCAGCATCCACTGAACCCGAGCTCGGAACCATCTCTTAAACTCGTCCTGGGACAGACCGGTTCATGGGATTTAATTCAGAAGCTTCAGCAGCAAGTCACGTAATGAAGCGAACAATTTCATACTTCAGTTACTCGAACAATCATTTAATAGAATTAAATAGGTCAATTAATTCACGATTTTGGCGCGATTTCAGATCCTTAACCATTGCGCCACCTGCTGTGCAGATCTAGTTCATGTCGCATGCTCCCCCCGCCACGCTGAGTGGTATGCTCCGTGTCTACAGAAGTCACACATACCGTGGTCCTGAGCAGCACCATATCAGCGTCTCCAATGGTGGCCCGAGAGCATGTGGCCCAGAGGAGCCAATGAGGCATCCAGTAGAGCGGAAGCAGGAGGAAGCCGCCCGTGCAGACGGCACCCAGGCCCACCAGGAACAGCTTCCAGCGGCACATCCGGTATCCTGAGATCTCCTGGGGGGGGGCCCGGGGAGACACCGCACAGCATGTGAGTCACAAGAACTCTCCGAAAAATTTTATGAATGAAAAGGTCTGGAATTATGCATGCAGCTATAATTATACAGCTCTGGAAAAAAATTAAGATACCACTCGACATTTTTAAAAAGATCTGTATTTTTAAATCCTGGTTTAACCCTGACTTGTCTGGCTGAAGGCTACACTGCCAGAGGGGCTGCTTCCTGGCTTAAAGTTTCTAAGACAGCATGACACGAGAACAAGGTAAAGCAGGAAAAACTGGGAACGACCATAAACCAGCCTGGTAGAGGGCAGAAGCAACATTCTAATTCCAGAGATGACCGTCAACTTATCCGGCAGTGCCTCATAAATCGGAGGATGACCTCAAGTGACCTTCAAAAATAATGTGAAACATTAAGCGCAGGTGTGAAGTGCACTGATAGGACAGTTCATAACAGGCTCCTAGAAGCAGGACTGAAGACCCATAACACAAGAAGAAGCCCTTCATCAAGGAGAAGCAGGGAAGCAGGAGAGAAGCAGGAGTTTGAAAAAAATATATATATTACATACCCATAAATTGAGAAAAGATTAAAAATGAATTTTTTTCTGCGGGCTCTTAATTTTATTCCAGAGCTGTATGCTACTAACATAATTGTTGCTTAACTGTGTAGGCAAATGACTCAATGGGAAGCACTTTTTCATCGCTATCTTGCACCCCCAAGTCTGGAGATTCAAATCCCACATTTGACTTCACCTTCGCTCACTTACATGTAGCCCCGACCACCTTAACCCCGATGAGTTATCCAGTTATGCAAGAAACCCTGCTTCGTGATACAGGCCCCCTGCTCTGTGTGTGGCGTTTGCTTGTTCTCTCTGTGGCGTTCCTCCCCCAGTCTAAAGACATCCAGATAAAGCTAACCAGGGTCTGAAACTTGCTTGCAGTGTATGATTGGCTATGGGCCCCTTGACAGACTGGCATCCCATCCCGTTTGCCCTTGGGACGAGGGCCTTATCTCTGCAAGACGGACTTAATGAACTGGAATGCAAAACCCACCCATTTTATAATAACCCTAAATTTTTACCTCACAACAAGAGTTCTAGTTCAATAAGAACTTTACCACTGTGTCGTCAGTAAGTCGGTGTTCAGACGGGGTCAATCACACCGTGTGTGGCTCAGCAAGTTAAGCCTCTGTGTATGTGTGTCATCAAAAGGTCACAAGGTCGAGTCCTACCCTCAGCAGAATGGTCATATTTACCTAAGGCCCATGAGCAAGGCTGGATAAATAGCCTGACCCTGTACTCAACCCCTATGTGTATATGTGTGTGTCTCAAAGGAAAGTAAGATGGGAAAAGCAGCATTCCAACATGCTCGCGCAAAAGGCCCATGAAGAATCACTTCAGTTCAAATTCAACCCAATTATCGACTCATTCTTCAGCTCACAATTTTGTCCAAAGGCAAACTCATCTTTTCATATAGCTCCTTAAATACATGTTTTAAATTGGTTATAGCAGTGTTTCCCAATCCGGTCCTCGGGGACCCACAGACAGTCCATGTTTTTGCTCCCTCCGAACTCCCTGCCAGACGGCCCACAGTTCAGAGGGAGCAAAAACATGGGCCGACTGTAGGTCCCCGAGGACCGGATTGGGAAACACTGTTCTATTGGGGTGCACTGAGCAGCTGAGAGATGTCAGACTCACCATCTCATCCTCTTGGCCTTGGTTGATGACCTTGTGGTCCTCCTCCATCATAGTGGGCCTTCCTGATGACACGGTGCACTCCTGGGCAGAAGAAACGGAATTCATAGAAGGTGGTCCTGAATAGAGCTGTCGCATTACCAAAATGATTGCCTTGATACTGATACCCCTTTAAGTAGCACGATACCGGTACTGCAACGATACCAGTACAGAAAAAAACGTTAAGTATTGTTCATGGTAAATTCTGCACTGATGTCACTGAGTCATATCACTGAAATTAAAACAGTTAAGATCGAACTCTTCTAATGATTAAGCAACGTTAAGGACTAAGCATAGAAATCATGAGATCATAATCACAAGATTGAAAGGTTAAACAAACAGAAAATAAGAGCCAACTGTAACAGATAAGAGAGCACTGGGGGCTACAGGGGAGGGGGGTCAGTATGGATGTGATTGGTTATATGGATTTTGAAGGGTGTTGTGCTGACAAATGAGAAGAAAAAAAAAACAGACGAGCATGCAGAATAGTAAAACTTATTGCCGCAATCAAACTCATTACCATAACAAAGGAGAGTTACTCGCCCATAAAGATAACAGATAAGCAGTTTCTACTAAGTTCTTCCATCATTAAAAAAGCATATTATACTTGATTATCTAGTTGCTTGAAACACAGTGTAGCATAATAACCTGTAGGCACAGATACTAGTTTGATGATGTTAGTGTAGCATAACATAGTTGAATTTGCTTGCAAATATAACATTAGTGATGTCTATAGTAGTGCAATTAGTACTTATACTAAAGAAAGGTAATAACAAACAGCTTTGAAAAGTGGGGTACCACGGTATCCAGTAACACTACTTAATATCTGATCCTCTCAAACGTGTTCAACAGGAACACAGTCCGGGTCCAGGAACGACACGGTCTTCAATAAAAATCGGACATTCTCCATCCCTCTGTTGAAATGGGGCCGTTACATAAAAGATGTAGATGCACTCAGTAAATTTCTTCTAGAAATTCCACGTCAGTTAGTGCATGAACATCCAGGATTTGTCATGAACCCAAGAATGGATGTGAGTTATGAAGTATGTTGAAGCGGTATTTTCAAGACGCTGTAGCCAAGCAGACAGAAAACAACATTTCTATTCCTTTTTAAAAAGCTTTGAAAAAAGGCGATTGTTCGGGTGGCATAGTAGGGCATCCATCACTACACTCTGAGTGAGACCAGATAAGTTCACTATGTCTGTTATGACAGAGCAAAAGCAGACACTGCAGTATTTATGAGGAAAGGCATCCTCTCTGATTATATATAGATCATAAAACATAAATAAACACAGCAGGTAGTGAGTGGAAGCCATTTTAGAGGATTTCCGGGGCAAAGCATGTCATTATTCATCCGACCCGAGAAATGCCGAAGATATTAAACCGCCGCGATATATATTAAACACGGCGGGAGATCATTAATCTATTTTCCAACCGAGCTCCAAGCACAAAATATTTGCCAGTCCTCAGCAGACCTGGCAGTGCGCATGACGGAACAGGTTGGCGGGGCCGATCGCCGCACGGAAACGACTCTCTCGGCTCCTGAGCTTCAGGAAATTCTCGTGTGGGGGGGGATGACGCAGGAAGAGCCCATCCCTGCCCGCCAGCCGTCGGCGCTCACCAATTAGGAGAGCGCTTAAGCAGTCGTCAACGGGTCCTGCTTCTACTGGAACATATTCCGCGGGAGGTCCCCAACTTTCGGGAGAGCAACCCATACGGGTTCAATTATCAATGTCGGGACAGAGGTGAGATGAGGCGTGGCGGGGGGGGGCGGTGTTGAAGTTGACATAATTATGTTCATCCCAATTACCCTCCCAGTCCCATCCCGTCCTCCCTGCCAGGTCGAAAAGAATGTTCCTTGTTTTCCTGTAATCACATCCAGAATAGCAGCCAACACTGAGGGGTAGGAGCAGAAAATCCCAGGTTTCCAAAGGCCCCCACTGCTCGGAAAGGAACGGTCAGATCCTGGTGGGAACCATTTAAAAATGGGGCAATGGCGCATGGGGATCACCCCTTCTGCTGAACATGCACCTGAGCCAAAGCAGTTTAATATTAATCTCATCTCCACTGACTTTGTTATAGAGGCATCAGGCAAATAAAGGAACATAGATATAAAAATACCAGATCAGCCACACACATTTTGTTGCTGTTTTCCGGCCTCAAAGTCACACTTCATCTCACAACGTCCTTATACATCTATACATACCCTTAACCGCTTAAGCTTAAAGCCCCATATCAGAAATCACAGTTCACAAGGCCAGGAGCACCTTGGACAGGATGCCGTTTCATATCCACCCCCATAGATCTAGGAGCATAACATCTTATATAATGGAGTTAAATAAAGGTCATCATGCACGGTTAAAGATCTACTTTTATTAAGCTGTATCACATGAAATGCTACAAGCTGGCCAAATGTTTCTTTGGCTGCTTTGCGATGCATTCTCTCAGGGTCCAGGCAGCCATCATCTTAAATCAGGCTTGTCTGTTACATCCATACAGGAGCAAACATGCAAACTTTACACACAAATCTGGGGGAGGGAATAAAACACCCAGCCCTGGAGGTATGGGGCAGGGGAACGCCCGGAAGGGAAGCATAACCAGTCAGGTAACAGATCCCCCAAGAAGGGCCTCACAGAGCAGGCAAACCTGAAACTCTTGCTCTCAAAATGTCATCCTCAGAGACTGCAAAGACATCACCCTCCTAGTACAGAGTGCGGCTCAGCAGGTCGGACGGCATACTTATGATCAGAAGGTTGCTGGTTTGAATCCCACGGTGAGAGGAGTGGCCTCACCACCGTGGTCCTTAATGCCTAACTGACCCTCCTCAAAAAAATGTACTTTGCTTTGGACAAAAACATGACTACTACTGGTTCAAACTTAAATATGCATGCATTTGCACTCTGATGTTTTCCAGACACTTTCTTGGGCAACTAAACAATAAATGCGAATATTAGTTTAATACAAAAACTGCGGGGGCTGTATTGTGGGGTTGGGGTTAGGGTTAGGGTTAGGGACGGTGTTACAGTGGTTAACACTGTCGCCTCATGCCTCTGAAACCCGGGTTTGCATCTCTGCTGGGATCACATGTGTGTGGAGTTTGCATGTTCTCCCGATGTTGTCGTGGGGCACTCTCTGGATACTTAGGGTTCCCTCCAACATTTCAAAATCATACTAAGGCTGATTTGAGTTACCAAATTGCCCGTAGGTGTGAATGGTGTGTGTGTGCCCTGTGACGGGTTGGCACCCCATCCTGGGTTATTCTCTGTCCCGTACCCATAGCCTGTGGGATAGGCTCTGGGACCCTGAATAGGACAAGAGGTGTCGGAAAATGGGCGGATGTTTTCATTTGCCCTCTAACACACACGAGCCCCTCGATCAACCCCAGACTCACTCAGACCACAAATCATCGGAGTACTCACGCGCTGAAGCACATGCGCGCACACACACACACACACACACACACCTATAAACCTGTGCCAGATCACTATCAGGCACAGACCCAGCAGGGCAGCATGCTTGGCAGGGGCCACGCAGCATGGAGCGCATGCCCCCGTCCCCATGAATCAGCGCTTGCCGGCACAGTGGGAGGGGGGGGTTCTAATTAAAAAGGGAACAGGCGACAGTCCAAGCACGCCGGCGTGAACAGGACGTGGTGACCGTGTCAAGCGCTCTGGGGGGGGGGCAGCTCACAGAGCCCACGCTCTGGACCCCCTCTCCAGTAACAACACGCTCACCACACCGGTGGTGGGCTAATAAGTCCACTTGCCTGTTTGCTTTTGAAAAACTTTGATATAGCCTTTTGCTTTTTTAAAAAAAAACATGGGCGTACTTCTGGCTTTTATTAATAGTTTCATCTGTTTGCATTAAGTTATTTGTAGGTGATTTTTTTTTTTTTTGATCGCTCATCACTGCGTTCTTAACGCTATAAAACTCCTGGTCAGTCTCCCTAGTACCGGGAGCCAGGGTCAATGCGCTTAAACTCTGGCCCCCAATGCATCAATAGCCCCTGGGGTAACACGGTTTACTTGCCCCTCCAACCAATTATCCAGTACAGAGTCACAAGTAAGCCTGGGGCCTATCCCATGCAGCACAGGGCAAAGGCAGGGAGGCACCCTGGACGTGATGACAGTCCAGCTCGGGGCAGCAATGCAGCTTGTCAGCAAAGCCATCATAACCGCACAGCAACGTGCGGCACAGCGGGCTCAGCCCCTGTGGCTGTGAGCGGAAGGTAGTCAGTTTGAGCTCAGCCTCAGTAGAAGAGCCACGTCTGTGGGCCCTTAACCCCCAGCTCCATGGCTACGACGTTATAACATCCACTTTAATCAAAATTCTCCACTCAAAGAACGGAACATGAACATAACTGGGCAGGAGAGATACAGCGTATCTGCCCTAAGGCTGCTAAGCAAAGAACATAGTACACAAGAAAAATATGGAGAATGGATGTGGAGAGAGAGCAGAGGTGTAAGTGAGCCACTTTCACGGGCCTTGCTCTCCCAGGCTGGCCTGGCCGTGTGCCTTCTCAGCACAAAGGTGGAAATTTCAGGTCCAGAAAGTAAAAATCCAGACCAAGATTTTACTTCAACCGACCAGTGGACCCGGGGTGCCAGGATCGAGCTCAGCACTTTTGTGGGTGTGTCAATCCCACATTTCGCAGAGGAAAACCCGCCGCGGGCTTCTCTATCACCCGGCTAATACTGGCGTAGACCAAACCTCCTCCGTCACGTACCATATTATACCCTCCCACCCGGAGGTGGGTAGTTCAGGTCAGGTTCAGTAAAAATTCAGACCAAGGTTTAGTTTCAACCTGCTAGTTCAGCATGAAGAGTCTCAGGCAGAGTACTCAACTGGTTGAAAATCTTGGCCTGGATTTTTACTTTCTGGATCTGAACTATCCTCCTCTGCTCCCACCCATATCCGCTTATCCAGTTCAGCATCATGGTGGCCCTGCAGCCTATGCCAGGAACGTCAGGGCATGAGGTAGGACAGTGTTTCCCAACCCGGTCCGTCTGGCTGCCCCCGAAGACCAGGTTGAGAAACCCTGAGGTAGGAGAAACCCTGGACTGGATGCCAGGCTATTGCCAAGGAGATACTTACACAAACACACAATCACACACTGCAGGAGATTTAGAGACACCTATCTGTTCAACTGCATGTCTTTGGACCCTGAGGAAACTCAAATAAACTCCGCAAACTCCACTAACACACAGAGCTATAACACCTTACATAACAGAGATAAAGTTCACCACACAGTTAAATATCTATCTTTACTGAAGTTGTACAAACGGTGCTTTTGGGCTTCTTTGGGATACATTCCAGGCTACCCAGTCCACCACGCTGGCCTGTTTTATCTCCTTGTGGCCACGTAAGCACCTTTCTGGGAGTGTGCAAGAGAAGCAGAAGGACGGACAGGATTTTGACAGCCGCAGGCCGGCGAATCAGAGTGCGGCGACTGTGCTTACCGCCCCGCCCACAGCCCGAGGCTCTACAGCTGCGACAGTGCCGTCTCTCTGCGCGTCAAGCAGGAGTCTCCTGGGGGAAGGAAAACACCAGAAAAAGTGGGCTGCCGGTCAACAAAACAGCTTTCTTCAGCTTAGACCATGCAGCAGTGCATCAGCAAGTCTGCCAACGAGACACGACCTAAAAATGCATCCGATGGCCCACAACGCCACGAGGGAACAGAGAACAGTTTACGTTACGAGTCGGTTGATGGTTATTCCCTGCCTTGCTCCTGTTGCTCCTGAGAAGCTCTGGACCCCCACAACTCTGTGTAGGGGCAGGAATGTACCTAGAAGTTCTGGGGCCCTCGACAAAATGTCACCCCCGCCCGATTTTACATATTCAAGGGCCCCAGTAAACTGCTGGGCTGCCTGAGTCTGTCAGGGTACCCATGCCCCTCCACTGGACAAGTGGGCACAGAAAATGGATGGATGGACGGACTAACGGATGGAATTTGAGTCACACTCAGTACTTTTCCCTCAGAACTCAAATTCAGACCTATTATCTGTGAATCAGATGCACAAGTAAATCTAAACTGGTATTTCAGACTAGTGCCCGGGGAATATCAATCAGGGCAGAATCTATCCCAGAGAGTATCCCAGCCAGGTTCTGTCATTATGTTACTTATGTTTATAGTATATAATTATCCAACTGTTAGTGCAATGAAGTCTCATCTCTGATTCGCTGACAAGATTAGCAAGTTATACGAGCAGACTGTGTCAATGGACAGACGGTGCCCAGTCTATCCGATATGATTACCAAGAGGCCTGACTACCTCAGGGAATATTCACACGCAAGCAGATGAGGTGAGAATGCACCAGCAGAGTGTAACTTAATAACCCTAACCCCACAAAAATTCAGGCTGGGAACCCACAGCCCGAATGGAAAATTACTGCTGCACACTGTCCAGTGCGTGAGTACCGGAGACTCGCAAAAGCTCGCGCCCCATCGCCGCTAATCCTCTTTATTCGCACACTAATCCCTGAAACAAAACCTTTTTAAGCCTGTCCAAGCCAAGCCTGATTGAGCAACATGCAGCTTCACATCAATTAGTAAATAATGAACAAATGATCACCTTATGAGTAATAGCTGATACCTCATTATGTATCCACCCGCATGACTTACCTGTGATTGTTTGTGATTGTGTGGGACAATCACAAACAGGGACATTCTGTTTGGCTGACTTAAAGAGAGACGTATAAATAAAAAAATAAGTTATTAGTTTGACAGGATATCATAGCTTTTCTACTACAATAAAACAAATGATAAATGGCATTTAGCACATTATTACATCATAGGTGTCATATAAGCACACGAGTGCCTGAATTACTCCATGACACACATACGCATGCAAGCGACGTCCTCAAAGGCATAAGAGTGAATTAGTGGATGTGCACAGTGCGAATTGCCTGCCTTGGAAACTTCAGATTCTCCCCCACAAGCTAAGGAAGGACCGTACAAGCCGGTTCAAAGGTTTATGTCTCAGTCACTATGTATAAATCAATGAAATTCGTTCATTGTGCTATTGCTACTTTGTGCTGACATTTTAAAAGTCAGATACATGCAACTTGGGTTGGATAATTTATTTATAAGCACAAAAAAATTTCGGACTGCGAGTCCACCTTTACAAGAATGAATGACACCTGTTTCCTGTAAACTGGAAGCTTACAGAGTGGAGCAAAATATACACAAAACTGGGAGGGGAAGAAGATGACACATAGACTGGTGACATTAAACATGACCGACACAGACAGAGATTTGCAGTCAGAAATCCCTCAGAATCCGCCACATCACTTTTCGCCTTCAGCAGTAGCATCAGAGGCACAAGACTTCCTGACCCGGACAAAATCAACACCAAGCACTGCTACCTTAGAGCTCTCAGGATCACAGGAGACACACGCCAGCCTGGATACAACCTGTTCAGACTCCTGCCATTTGTGAAACCCTATTGGTCTATTCATGCCCACACAACTAGACTGGAAAACATCTTTCTGCCCACAGCTGTCAGGGTTCCATCCTGCAGTTCAGTGAACACTGACTTGGGACACTTCACCATGCCGGAATCATTTTGGTGTCAATTTCGCACTAATTAAAAAATTACTTCTGTGTACTGGATAATGTATGTAATTTGCTCTACATTTTCCACTTATATCCACCATCCATCGATCCATTTTCTGTACCCGCTTGCCCTATGCAGGATGGCTGCGGGCCTGGAGCATATCTGCAGGCAAAGGGCAAGGAACAACCCAAGACATTCACTTATGTTCCTTGTACAATCGATGTGTGCATGTGTGCATGTTTACATCTACACCGCGTGTATATCCCTGTAAGCCTATTCTTTATGTGGCGTTTGCACCTCTGCATATGTTTTAACTTGACTGTACTGCTGCTATATGAATTTTTGCTGCTCTATGAACAGTAACAATGAAGATCTTATCCATCTGTTTTCGGTAACCGCTTCTATTTTTCAGAGTCGGGGGGGGGAGTGCAGAGTCTATCCCAGAGGATACCGGCACAAGGCAGGGAACAGCCCAGGATGGGGTGCCAATCCATCACAGGGCACACTCACACACCATTCACTCACACACTCACACACCATTTACACACACACCAGTCACTCACACACCAGTCGCTCACACACCATTCACTTCCTTTATTCCCCATTTAAATGTTTTGACAGATAGAGCTATATTGACAGCGGGCCGGTCAACACCATGGAGCTGGACATACTAGACATATACATATATATATCACTTATTCTTAAATCCAATTGTATTCCTTACTATGTTGTCTAAGGGTATTGTGCAAATCATTGGCCAAACAGATCAGTATCCAGGGCTGATCAACGTCATTTTGGCAGGATGCATTTCCATAAATGAGACTGTTATCTCTGTGTGAGGATCAGTTTCAGCCCCCAGGGTAAACCGGTGTTACTCTCTCATCCAGTTCGGGGTGGATATCGGCAGAGCACTCATAAAGCCTGACAGAGACAGAGCTGATGAAGGAAAATGCCAGAACACGCTACACACCTCCAGTGCTATCGCTACCCTCCTCATTAACTCCTGGCAGCACCACAGATGATGTGGTTTCCTGACACGTTTTATGATTTTGGAGGAATTTAACAACAGGCTTTGCCACCTCCGCATCTGCGCTGCCCGTCACAAGTTGGCTCATGACAAAATTGCCCCAGTGATTCCAGTCCGCTGATTCTCAACCCCCAGTATGCTTGCGAAAGTTGTTCTGGTGAGACAAAGGTTCAGCAGGAGTGTGCTTAGTGTTAGGGATGGCAGAACCGCGACTTCTGAGGTAAAATTACTGGAGACAAAGTAACTGACCGAGTGAATAAGTTACAGAAAGGAACATCTTCTGCAGTAGTTTAGTAAATCTAATCTGGGTCTGTCTGTGAATAGCTGACATGTCCAACTATCATTGCAGTGCAAGACGGCTCCTCTCTGGCCTAAGATTACCGGACTGTTCTTTCACAACACAGTGATTGCAGCCTGCCTCCGGATTTCTGTACATTCAGCCTAAAAGGCAAACAAAATCAGCATCACCTCCTCTATCAGCCAGACAGCACGCTGAAAATTGGGGACTGACATGTACAAGCTGTGCCAAAAAAGTCTATGGCGAAACCGATGTAGAACGTTCGAGTTTCATTTTCATTATATCTCATAGTAGTTCTGCTATGCGCTTCAATCTCCATTCAGCAGTTTCCTAGTATCTAAACTCAGCAGCCTTGTTGTTCAGGTTCAGGGACGAGTTGTGATTTTCTTCCCCTTAGATTCACTCATACTCTGATAAGAAATGAACCAGACTTGTCGCTGATAAGCATGTAAACTTGAAACCGCACCGTTCCACATGATGCCCATCGAACTGAGGCAGAACGAACGATGGAAGATGACTTCCAGAGACTTTGCTGCGACGGAAACAGAAAAGCGAATGCAACAAAGAGCTAAATCTGCTGCATGACTGTGAACCTTGCCATGCCTATAGTCTGTGTCATTTTGGCTTCTCCCAAAACGTCATTCTTTAGAAGCTTCCCTGTGAAACATCCCCTCTGATTTTCAGAGATTTATCGTGCATGTTAAATATGCTACAAAGGAAAAAGAGGAGGTCATCCAAGGCAACTTAGCCAAACCAAATTAGCCATAATTCTCAAAAGGACATGTATGGACCCCAAATACTTTGCAGTGATCACATGGCTTTTGCCTCTATTTTATATTCTTAAGAGACACATTATCTAAGTTCTTTCAAACATTACAATATAAAAGACTCGATATTCGGGAACACAGTTTGTTGCATGGCTGGGGTGGTGGCTACAAGGTATCAGTAGCTTTCTGGAGAGCAGGAGAAATTCTTGTTACTTTCTGTTATATTACTGCTTATTTGTACATATTTAAATGTTAGAGGTTTTCTGAGCAAAGCCACAGATAAAACACTCACATAAATACCTTTAAGCATCATTTTCTTTGGAGTCATAAGACTTTTATCCAGTTTTTTATACCATGCAAACTTAGCACGAACAATACTATTTCAGCTTCACACAATCCAGGTCTTCAAAAGTTTGTTTTATAAGTACATTAAAAAAATCTACATATGTATAGTTTGGACCGGCAGTTTGGATTTATGAGCCATGAGTTCATGCTACTTGACACCCCATAATAACACAGTAATTCATAATTTAACTATACCCTTTAAAAGTAGCTTACTTTCACTTAACGCTAAAACCTTCAGAATGTTAGACAGGCCAATTGTGCACCCTTAGTACACAGTAATAATAATAATAATAATAATAATAATGTTCACTCATACCTGAGTGGTGAGGATTCGATCCTGCCTCAGTTGTGTATGTGTGTATGTGTGTGTCTGTGTGTAGAGTTTGCATATACCCTGTTTGTGTTGGCTTCTTCCAAATACTCCAGATACTCTAGTTTCCACCCGCAGCTCAAATGCACCATGTCACCAGCATCTATGAATTTCCAGGAGTGTGTGCCCTGTGATGGGCTGGCATCCCATCTAGGGGGGTCCCCTGTCTTCTTCCCTATTCTCCAGCTTCCCCTGCAACACTGTACTGGATGCGGAGTCGATAGATTGATTTATAATAATATTACATTTCAGTAATACTCTGCAGTGCTTTTTCATTCAGCCCTGTCATTAATACAACGTAGA
This sequence comes from Cryptomyrus ogoouensis, assembly GCA_025773925.1. Lineage (NCBI taxonomy): Eukaryota > Metazoa > Chordata > Actinopteri > Osteoglossiformes > Mormyridae > Cryptomyrus > Cryptomyrus ogoouensis. The sequence continues at coordinate 11,516,923 of JAOYFF010000045.1, read as the reverse complement.
TACCCGTCAGTATGTGTGCACAAAAATTGCGTTGCATCAGGAATGTAGGTGACAGGAATGAAGTGAATTCAGAGCAAGTCAAGTCAAGTCTGATTTAAACTCTGTACCTTAACGTGAAGCAACACTGAACACTGGTGTTTGCTGAAATGCTGTAAGCAAAAACTTTGCAGTAAGCATAAGCGAGTGCTTTGACATTTTTTAAGCTATATTCTGTTATAGTATTTAAGAGCAATAACTAAAGAGCAATATCAACAGCCGTTCATAGTGTAATACAAATGTTTATATGACTATTACAGAAATATGCAAAAGTGATCTTAAATGTGGTTTTGAACTGAATTCCAAAATGTCACAAATACGTGTTATTTCTTACGCCGAAACCCCGATGGCATTTTCAAACGTCTACGACGTCTCGTCGTCCTTTCTTAAGACGATCACTGATCGGAACTTTTCAACACAGGTGTGCAAAACATTCTTGCCAATACTAACAGCTACAAAGTTTCCATCCTGGAACAAGTTTGCGGGCTTTCACACAAATCATAACATTGACATTTCTAAACAAAAATATCCGGGACTGAGAAGAAATCAAGACTTTTAACTAAACTCTCGGTTAAATTTTACACAACTGTCTAGCACGGCGGGAACATAGAAACATCTGATCCCGTTATCTCAGTGACAGAAGCGCGCACACATTCTCATGCACGCCGGCGCCCACCGGACTCTTCCACCCCCTAAGCGCATTGTCCTAAGGCAAAGGATAAACTTAGGGGGAAAAACTCACCCGGGACCACCGAACACGTCAAATATCACCTGCGAAGCATTCTGTGTCCGAGAAGCTTAAAAAAGAAAAGAAAAGAAGTGTTTTTTAAACCAGTTGCATTTCGTGGTGTGAGCGATGCACTAACACGCAACACAAAGCGAAGGTGCGTGTGCAACGCTGTCAATCAGCGAGTGAAGAAAGTGTGCTGCGAGCCGGAGACTGCCTCAAACTGGCTTGCCAACCGTAGTTGGAGGAAGTAAGAGGCAGGATGTGAGGTCACTTAAGCACCCCAAGAGGCAAAAATTGCACTTGTTATGTATAATGTGTCTTTTTGCTCATAAATATGATTTTAGCTTACACTCCATAATAATGTTCTCTCTTCATTCTTACTATGTATATATTAATGCTTTGAAGCACCCACACATGAATCAATTTACAATGCATGTGGTTATTTTATATTTTTCATAATTGTAACAGCTCTTCGTGCATACGATTCATACACATATGAGATTACGCAGTTTGATATAAGCGACACGAAACGAATAGGGCAATCTGCAGTTTGCTTGGGTTTTCAGATGAAACCTACGGAACTAGGTTATTTCAAATTCTTAAACAAATGCAAAATTCGCTTTTAAAGCGTCTTCGTTTAGTGCACATAGAAATTTTCATTTGTTCGATATCCTGGTATTTACTAATACGAGTAACAAAATAGACACTCAAGAATATTGTTTTTAGTGTCATTAAACAGAATGTGGTCAGGTAGATCTGACCAATCCAACACCTTGATGGGTTCTAGATGTACGTAGTTTATTTTATATATGCCTTTAATAATTCTCTGTAACTTTTTTTGCCCAGCTATTGCCCAAAGCAGCAAAATCCGGTAAATCAACCACCCACGGCGCATACCTTATTAGGTTTGAATACAAATGTAGCATATACGATTACAATGACAGTTTTCATACTACAAATATGGAAATCGACACGGCATCTGAACCCAAGTCGTCGTCATTGTGGAATATCTCCACCTAGTGGTTTAATTTAAATCTACATCCTGAATGGTGTCAGCCGGCCACTGATGGCGACAAAGCAGGCTTTTTCCACACTTCAGAAGTGGATAGTAGTGGGCTATTTCTACTCCGATGTTAATTAAGTGAGTTTATTAAGTAGTTTGAAGAGTGTCTTCTATAAACCATAGTTTTAACTTTACTGCAAAGTGCTTGATTACTGATTGTAACTACTCATGGTTTCCCTCCAAATTTATTGTTTTTGTCTTTGTTCTAATGGCTTTCATTTTTCATTCCCATCTTTCCTTTAACTAACTTTTAATGTTTGTGAATAACAACAAACGTAGCTCATCGTACAAAAAATAGAAACAAAATATAAGACCCGAGGTGGCAAGAAGCACTTCAGGAAGAAGATGGAAAACCAACTCCAACAGAATAACGTCAGAGAAGTCTGGAGGAACATGAAAAAAATCTCTGGACACTTCAAAGACACTGGAGAAGCCAATGTCTGAGTGGGTCAGGGCCATGATTTGGTGTTCCTCCATTCACACCTTTATTGACCAGGCTCAGAGGTGGGTAATTCAGGTCCAGAAAGTAACAATCCAGACCAAAATTTTATTTCAGCCAACCAGTTGAGTACTGTGACTATTTATTCTCAGCTGGTTGGTTGAAACAAAATCTTGGTCTGGATTTTTACTTTCTGGACCTGAACTGTCCACCTCTGACCAGGATGTTTGGCATGGAGCATTGTCCTGCTGGAATACCCTGTTGGGGAACATGGTCAGAGCAGATGTAAACAAGTATTCTTTCAAGACAACCTTAAATATTGCTTGAATCATATGCCCTTGACAGAGACAAACCTGCCAAATCCCAGCCTTGCTGAAGCCCTTCTAGATCATCAGCAATACTCCACCAACTTTTACACTAGGTGCCATACATTTGTAGCTTCTCCAGGTCTTTGTCTAATCATCAAAAATTCAGGCGTTGGGCAGAGCTGAAACTCATCAGAGAAAATGGTCCTCTGCAAGCTCCAGCACGGCTCCTGTCTGCTTCTCATTGATGAAGGACTTCTGCCTTGCTTTGTGGGACTTCAGTCCTGCTTCTAGGAGCCTATTTTAAATCATCCTCACTGTGCACTTCGCACCACTTACAGTTTCCCGATCTCTTTGAAGGTCACTTGATGTCATCCTTCGATTCATGAGGTACTGCTGGATGAGTTGGTTGTCCTCCCTTACATTATAAAGCCACTTCTGCCTTTTGCTTAACTGGTTTTTGGTTGTTCCCAGTGTCTCCTGCTTCACTAGTTTACTAGTGAAGCAGGACTTTCTAGTTTACTGCTATCTTGGATATCTTCTGCCAGCACAACCAGGGTAGCAGTCTTCTTCCCTTTAGTCAAAACTTTACAAATGTTCATTTTTATTGTTATTTTTATGGTTAGTTGTTAGTCTGAGCTCTGGCAAGCCTGTGATGCTCCACCCAAAATCCCCACATCAAAAGGGACACCTCACCCCCACTGGGCGGCCAGAACCCTGCAGCCAAATTCCAGCGACAAGGCCTGACTGCGTCAAGACACAGATACATCCTACACTCGCTAACTCACACCAACACAGGAGGTATTACCTCAGACTAACATCAGGGACACATACACCCATGTTTGGTCTCGTTTGAATGGTCACAGTATGACGGGCACAGTACTCTCAACCTTAAAGCAGTATGTTTTCACATAAGAGAAATATAGAATGTAAGACTAGACCCACCAAAGCGGAGGATCGTATCACCTGGTAGAACAAAGGAATTGTCACATTCCTCCTAAAGCAATTTGATTGGCTGAGGGTCTGAGAATTGATAA
>JAOYFF010000045.1:11498245-11512761 GCA_025773925.1 Cryptomyrus ogoouensis | reverse complement strand
AAGATCTTTAATTAAATTGGAGTCAGATATAATTCGGTCTTTACCTAAAACGGGTAAGTAACTTTACAGGAGCGCTCGGAAGGATCCACACGCATTCCAAGCCTTCGGCTGTCCAATTGGATTCCGCTATTGGGCCAGTGGACGGTTCCCCTACACTGTTGTAGATTGGCTAATAAAGACATTCTATAGTTTTCAAAGTAGAAAAAACCCAGTAATTCATTAATACAATGGTTCAAACACAATAAATAAATGTATTAATGTTCTGTTAACTGCTACAAGTGAAAACATTATTCTGTTGGTGTTTTGTGCAGATGAACCCTCAGTGTGTGATCTGATCACAGCCTGTCTTTAGCTCGATCCCTTACGTCATTGTCTTATCGGTGCGAATGTGCGCGCCGTACTACCCCCGATAATCCTGTTAGAGTTGTTTACGGACTGAACTATCACGGAAAACATGTGTGAAACACAAAGTACGTCTTTCTAGGAAGAAACAAATATTTCTGATGAAAATAAATGGAACGTTCAGTGATTTTGTACATTTTACCACCTGATTATCTTATCCCCTTTTAGTTTGGGCATTTAAAAGTGAGTCGTCTTTATTTACGTCTATGAAATACGTAAATCAAATAAATCGTTCATCTTCATAGCAGGTTAAAATAGATGAAAGGCTTTAACAAAGCGTGTAAGGAAGTGTATCAAAATAACTAACTATTTCTATGTGTCAAATATAGATTATCCAGGTTATTCTAAGTAATAGGAGACGATCGGAACTGATATTATAATTTATTCCTTTGCAATGTTACTTAGAAGCTTTTGGAAATGGCGTCGTCTACAGACCAAGAATTTTGTTACAAAAATTATGAAATAAACACAAATACATTAAGATGCAAATCGTGCAAACTTTCATTTTGAGCAGCGCTCCGGTCTCCGCACGTTGACACTTTGCCGAAAAGTCTGAAAGTCAGTTGTTCAGATCAGTCGAAATCTTGTGTCCTCCGATATAGTAAATACCTGATTTCAACATTTTTACTTTTTCACTATATCAGAGAATTTTATGTTAACAACGCCAACAATGATAATATATACCTACAGATTTCACGCGCCGGAAAGGCCTTATAGTTCCACAGAACATTTCTCAATTATCGCAACAAAGAGGACCGTCCTGTTTTGCAGTCAATTCTTTTGTAATAAACTTTACTCAAGAGTCTAAACAGGCATGAGACAAACAAGCGAGCTAGAAAATGCAATTCGAGTGAAATTATAGTAACATATGAGTAAGGAGTACGAAAGAAAAGGAATAATACGTCCTTATGTCAATAAATCTTTACTTTTTAGATTAATTTTAGAACATGAAGCAGGGCGCTGTGTAGCTATCTGAGTTAATTAGGGCACATCCCCAAAAACTCGAAAGTCCTATGTTCGAATCCCGTAGTCAGCAGGATTGGCTTCAGACCTTTCGCCAAGGCCATCTGACCCCACGCCTTCCTCGCTTGTACGTCACTACGGACAAAGGCGTCCTACTGTAAATACAAATGCTCATGCAGTACCCATTATTTACCAACAGATGGCGGAAAAACTCTTCAAAAAGACAATATAGCCTAATTGAAAACTGAAATGAACAGGTCTTCAACATCAAACACCTTTCGCTGCTGGTACAAAAAGTCGCTCGTTCCTAACACATCGCATGTCTACATGAGTAGCAGCCGTTGTAATATTTGTATTACGCGTAAACCCACAATATTCTCCATCACTTTAAAGGTCGCTTTTTCATTAAGCATTTAAAATCAATTTATTTAAATGTAATTGTAATATAACTGAAACTCCAGGTTTTGGGAAATAATTGGGAAGTTCATAAAAATGGTTTTCTTTACACCTTCTGCATTGCACTTGGAAAAACGCATGCCGCTGTAAACAAGGAAACCCAAACCCCGAAAAAAAACTAGGATCGACTGATCAACAGATCAACAAATCGTGTAGATATAAATTGTTTAAGAGAAAAAAAATAAATATTAAATTCAAGTACAGTCGGTGAATCCTGGAGAAAAAAAAATCTTAAACTACTAGATTTCTATTAGCGCTCTTGCTGCTTACCGTGTCCCCCTACAGTCTGGATGAAATGGTTCAGCCCAGCATATATCTTGAGCTGAGGAGGGTTTGCCTGGAATAAACGTGAGCTGTCAGTAGAGAAGTGTGCAAGACAGAAGGAAGAAATGGGGAACAAGAGTTCATACGGAAATACTTTAGATACTTTATAGATAATATTCCTGCATTACACAATAAGAGGAGTGCACGAAAATCCTCTGAAAGTTGTGTTTTTGCATAATAGTTTACAGAACACTAGATAATGCTGCCGTGGAAGAAGAACAAATTCGAGCTTATAGAGGAAGACAAACAGGCTAAACAGAAGGGATATGCCGTGAGTTTGAACTACTCTGCGCTGACCTCCTTCGCCAAGTCCTGCCCGGAGAGCGCACTGAACCGGGTAGGAAGTATGTTCAAATCCAGGAGAAAAAAGGTCAAGATCACCAACGAGGACCCCACTTATACGGTCCTTTACTTGGGCAATGCCACTACCATTCAGTCGAAAGGAGACGGCTGCACGGATGTAGCTGTCAGCAAGATATGGAAGAAAAGCGAAATGGGAAAGAACGGCACGAAGATGCGGCTGACTATAAGCGCGCAGGGCATCCGGATGGTGCACCTCGACGACAAGGCGAGGAGACCAGGACATTTGTATTTACTGCACCGGATAACTTACTGCGTCGCCGACCCGAGGTTTCCCAAGATCTTCGCTTGGATCTACAGGCATGAGATGAAGCATAAAGCCGTAATGCTAAGGTGTCATGCGGTGCTTGTGTCTAAGCCGGAGAAAGCAAAAGCCATGGCACTGCTTCTCTACCAGACGTCGTCGAACGCTTTGGCCGAGTTTAAAAGGTTAAAACGAAGGGACGATGCAAGGCATCAGCAGCAGCAGCTAATCGGAGAGCAAACCATCCCTCTGGTTCCTATTCGGAAGCTCCTCAACGGCCAGTGTTATTACAAACCGCCCGTGGAGCGCAGTCGCAGCGCACCAAAACTTGGCTCCATCACCGAGGACTTAGTTGGGGAAGAGGAAGAGGAAAAGGCCATGCACTATGAATGCGAGGACATTTTTGACAGCGATTGCTTGACCAACGGGAAGCAAGAACTGTCGCAGATCATCAGCGACCTCGGGGAGATGTGCATCGGGAACGACGTGCGGACGCTGAAAGCGGACCTGCGGGTTACGCGGCTGCTCTCGGGGGAGAGCACCGGCAGCGAGTCGTCCATAGACAGCGGCCAGGAGTCCATCCCTTTATCTAATGGCCACGTTGAAGGAAAATTGCAGGAAATTGGCTGACTGTGCTTAACATTCGGTCTGCAATCGCACATCGTGATTACGTGCAAACCGTGTCTTTCCTCTCACGCTGATATCTGTACTGTCCATTTTAAAGTCCTTTACGTGCCTCCACAAAAAATCACTTGAAAACATGAACTCTACAGACAATAACTTATGTTACGATGACTTTTAAATTATTATTATTTTTTAATACACAATGGCACTACAGTTTTTGGCAAAATCTACTACTGCCACGAAGCAGTGGCGGCCCAAAAAGTGGAATTTAACACTGTTTACCTTGACCTGTTGCGCTTAAAGATATGCTGGGTTAAACCGTTTCCCCGAAGAACATAACTTATAACTGTAATTTTAATTTGCAACCTTTACCCGTGAGAAATTGACGTCTGCATCACTCACTGTTGTGAGTTTTCCCTTTCTGTACCGTTGTGGAACTTTGTCTTTGAGTGTTGCGTCGTTAAACACATCGTGGCATGGTAAATGTTCTTTCCAAAAATAAATGTTTTATCTTTGCTGTGCAAAAGGAAATACGCTAAAGTATTATTATGTACATATTAATTGATTGTATGTATGATAAAATGTTTGTTTTTTATATAAAGTGTATGTTTTCTCTGGACCAATGACAAATAAAAAAATAAAATAATCTTTTACAATTCTTCAGAACTTTTTCATGTTAGTAAATTATGTGGCATTCTTCATTTCCTGTGGACTTTCCGTATTTTGATTTTTTTTAGTACCCATAATGAACTGTGATATTAAAGAGGCCAGTTATGATTTACAATATTGTCGTATGCAATTGTCATGTTGCTCTACTACTGTGAAGAAACAGAAGCAAATGTATTTTTTCAGTGTTTGAGGGCAAGTAAATATTTATTCAAGAAAGAAGCATTATTTTTTAATTCAAAGTTTCAAAAGTTGAAAAGATTAAAAAAAATGTATTTATCCCCTAGCTTGTGAGAATAAACCTTCAGGCAAGAATGCATTTATTCACCTGTGGTCAATTTTCTGCAGCTCAAAACATTTTTGAACTTAGCAAGTTTGCAGTGGCAGAAATGTTCTGGAAACTTCATACATGCCACTGACCAATCAGAGGGCGTCAGCCTCTGCAGCTGTCCTCGGGGTTTTCGGGATACTAGGAGACGAGCGATTTGCGATAATGCAGCCATGCATGAACACTGGTCAGTGATGGAGTCTGATTGCACAGTGTGACTGGTGCTAAGGTTGTTCCTGCTAACCTTTTCCCCAAGCAGAAAGCCCAGCAATGTTGCCTATGTCCCTAACTAGCTTAGAGATTCAGACGCGACACTAAGGTCTTATATGTGGCCTTGTCTGTAGCAGCATGGAACAGAAAGGGAGAGGGTGGCATCGGTGATTCAGGTTCCAGACTCAGATTCATGGAGGTAACTGCTACACAACAAAACCCCCCCCCCCCATCACAGGAGATACAAGCACAACCAGGATTCTGGTGATCCTGCTCCACTACAGCATGGTCAGGCAGAACTTAACCTTTCGCCGCTGGTGTAAAAAGTCGCTCTGGAATGGAAATCTGCTTAAAAAGCTAAGTTTCTCTGCTACAATTCCATAAATATCTATTTGAAGCCGTATGTCCCCCTACAAAGAATTTCCAGTTCCAAGATTTACAAATGAAATATAAGCCTGCCGACTGCTGAAAAATCACAATGTCAAACATGCAATGTAGCTGGGGGGGGGATCTTCTTTACCAGCTGTGCTCAGAGATCCCCAAGCTTATTACAGATCAACGCTAAACCGAAACCTGCTTCACAAAATTTTACTATATTTGCAGCCTGTCTATAACTAAGAAGAAAACCACAGGATGGACTTCTGCTGTAAACAGGGCAATTATTTTAAATGATCCACCCCCTGCCTCCAGCACTAAAATGAAGGAGAAGTTGCTTTGTAGGTGGAATAAGTCCGCTGGAACGCTTGTCCGTCACAGCATGGCTACGCCCTCTGTCTGCCATCCTGTGTAATTACACTGCAGAGAGTTGTAACGACGCTGAAAATGACTGCCGGCGTGAGGCGGACCAGGCTTGAAATGTCACGCAAGGTATTCGGACACGAGGCCGTTTCACATGCACTCCTTTAAAGTGCAACACGCAAATTGTAGGAGAGCCCTACACTCTCTTCTTGGTCTACGTCAAAGCTCAAAATAATCTGATTGGTTAACCACTGGCAGCCACATGTGGGATGGGATTTGTGGGTAAATCTTGGTAACCAAATAACATTAAAATATAAAGTATATCATATATTTGAATTTCCTTTAACATTTCTGCAGTTCCTTTCCGTGGCCTTAATGGACGGCAATAATTAAGCATTTTTTTAAAGTACCCTTAATATCTCTATGTTAATGCATCACTACTGCATATAACCTCATGTTCATTATACATCAATACCATATACAGGGCAGCCAATGAAAAGAACGAATGATTTTCTATGAAGCACATGCAGATAGGCAGGCAAAGCGTGTCCTGCAGCAGCCCAGCAATGTTGACATACACGTTGCATGATCACATGAACCGATGAGATGGAGCAGCAGATAGGAGGAGTTTATTGTGAAAAAGATTTGGCTACAGAGAGTGACTATTTCCGCAGAACTATTTCTGGCCGTCGTCTCGTTATGGGTTGTAATTTTGCAATCAGGGCGTACTATTTTGCCATCGCAATGAACTGCTCTTGCTGTTGAGAGTCATGACTGGTTCCTCAAGAAGATTATGTGCCATTAGGTCAGACTAATGAGTGCTTTGATTTCCTTGTTTGTTCTGAGTAACAAATTAATACAATTATTATTTATTATATTATATTAGGTAACGATTTACATTTACTGCACCTTCATAATGCTTTTATATTGCATTCATAAAACGTTCAGTACACCATCAAAATGTATTCATTAAGTATTCTTAAAACATTCATAAACATCATGCATGTATACCTTAACATCCTAACATCCCTTAACAGCTGTAATGTGCTGTAATATAATAATAACAAACATTATAATTGTATAATCATGTAATGTTTGTTATTAATGTATATTAAAGCTGTTAAGGGATGTTAAGGTGTATTTTCATGCTGCTTATGAATGTTCTATGAATGCACTATGAAAGTGCACTTAATATAAAGCGTTACCTTATATTATGGGGCTATGGAGGAAAGTGTGTTTGTGTGTGTGTGTGTGTGTGCGGTTGGGGGGGGCAGGCTTATATTTTAGTGACTGGGGGTCTGAAGCAAAATTTGAGGGGGGGTTCAAATTTGTATTTTAATTACATGGGTACATGCCTAATCGGTGATGGAGATTTTTTTTTATCTATTTTTTATTTTTTTTGGGGGGGGGGCAGCAGGAAGTCAAATGTTGCTACGTGCCTTCCTTCCATAACTCACGGGGGAGCAATTCAGCTAATCTGCTGTAGGCTGCTAGCTTGGTCCCCATAAGAAAAGCTGCCCCCCCCATCCAGACCCAAACAGGCCTAATCCTTAGCACACATCCAAAATGACAAGCTCCAATCCAAAAGCCCCACTTAGTGTCTCGCGGAGTCCGTCGACGGCCTCTTACGTCGCTGTTGGCTGGCAGCAGTCACCATGTGTACCGCCCCAATCCACCACAGATGGTGCTAAACTTCTGGCTGCAGTTCTGCGTGATTTCCCAGTGGAAAGCATTACAGGTCACCAGTATCAAATAATAGAACCTGAGCAGAGGCATCGTTCTGCGTCACATGATGCGCTCACATGCACGGAGCACACTACTCGCTCAGTAAAGCACCCAGACAGCTGATCTTGATGTGCATGCAAGTAATTTTAATCCAAAAGACCAAGCAAGTATCTGTGGGAAATAGTGGTGACTAAAATTCTTAAGTTTACGCATTAATTGAGCAATAAATATTTGTTCAAATGCGCGATGCAACCTTGGTATTTATTTTACTTTGCAACATGACAAGTGGTTCTACGGGCTGTTTTTGAAACCTTTTTTTCTGGAGTACCCTCGTGAATATTTTCCATTTCCTGTAACAGTGAGGGTGTGAGGTAAATATTTTCTTTTTTTCTGTGTGGAAACTGTCACGGCTAAAAGCGCTTCCTTGTGTTTTTATGTGTGTGTTCAACACATAGTGTGTCTCGCTCAAAACAGAAACGCAACATACAAAACAAACTGGAATGTGTGTCCAGCAGACCTCAAAACAGCGAGTAAGTGAGCAAAAGGGAGAAGGCCGGGGCGTGTGAAAAACTGACCCGGTACCCCCCCCTCCCCAGCCCTCCCTTCCGCTTCTTTGTGTCCGTCCCCTGGTACTATGCAGAGCTGGCCAGCATTCAGATGGCATGTTGCACACAAACGCTCTGACAGACAAACAGACAGATATACAAGAAATTCAGACAGATGGACAGACATAAACACAAACACACAGGCGTGCAGAGTCGCAAACGGATAAACGCGCAGACAGACACACAAACATTCACGCATATGCATACATGGTTACAATGGACAGATGCATGCACATACATACACAGCACAGAGATTTATACGCAGACCCATACACACACAAACCTGTACACATTCAGAAACGTAGACACACAAACATAGAACTAAACATATAGAGACAAACATATAGAGATAACTAGACATATACACATACATGCAGAAGGAAATGTGACAAGCAAGACAGGCGCACTCTCACACATAAGACACACATACATACACGCACACACAGTCACATCTGTGGCCGGTTTGTTTTTCCACGGGCTTCGACCTTGTTTATGAGATACGGTTTTCTACCATCCAGCTGCATTTGCTAAGGAAGTCCTGTCAATGTCGTGGTGTCACTCCTCCAAACGAGAGAGAAAGTTAGATTCACTCTGTGGCAGAGGGAGGGGGGATACTACTAATTTCTTTTCCATACCGATCTTGACGCCGATATTTGGTGCCGGTCCAACCCCTGCCCGGTACCAGTTCATGTCCTGCTCCCTAAAATAATACAAACTATTTAAGGTACCTGGCAGAAAAAAAATCAATATCAACATTACAATCGATCCTGAAAATGAAACATTCAATATGGAAAAAATCAATATTTCTCCATCAATCCACACTCCCTTGCCAGTAACGAATGAACTCAGAAGCTTCTATTACAGCAAGTAAACAAATCATGGTCAGAACTGGACAGAACAAGTTACTGCTGGCAGTTACCAAACAGCGGGTTCCTGTAGATGACACGAAACATGTTAAAAGACAACAAAACCTCACCGAGCCACCAGTCCCATCACCAGCGTATATTAACTTGACAACAGCTGGGGTTTGTGGCAGACATGAACTGAGCCGCAAAGAGAGACTGGTTACAGTGCAGTTATAGCACGGTTCCAGCTTGTATCTCCATGCATTTCGACCAATCAGATGGTGGTGACGCAACCAGCTCGGTTTGGTCATGCTTTCCGTATATGGAGGGCCATGTCAACGTGGGTACGGCTCGGGTACAGGTTGGTTACGGCTCGGGCACGGGTCGGTTACGGCTCGGATACAGATCGGCTACAACTCGGGTACGGCTCGGTTACGGCTCACATATTTTACAACGGAAAACTCTTAGTTCTCTGTATTTTTTTGGTGGCAGTTAAGAACTGCCAGTCTGGCTGATGATGACCCAGTACTGCGAAACCCTGAACCTGGTGTACATGCTTACTGCTCCTGATGCCAGTTAAACGTAGAACAGTGATTAAAGGGAACAGACTGCAAAAAACTAATTAAAAACAGCTGACGTCCCTTTGCAACAGTAATTCTTAGTGGACTATAAACCATCTTCACGCCCCATGACAAGCACGGCTGTGGTCAGTAAATGGAAAGAGAGTGTTTTCTTATGGCAGAAATATTTCTGCATTTCACGTTACGTAGTCACACGGTGAAAAAGTGTCTCTCTGTGTGCCCAAAAATGCATGTTTGGGATTCCATGCATATCCGCTCCCCTGTGACTCACTCTGGGGGGGGCAATGACTTATGCCGGGACCCGTAAACATTACCTGTTGCTCCTCTCCCATCTGCCCACTCTGTAGGTGTGGTGGATGATCTGTATGCCAGGTCACCTTGCTTTTGTTGACCTGATGGAGAGTCTGCTGCTGTAGGTACTTTCCATGACATAACCAGCCACCCGGCTGCCTGGCGCACAGTATCCATATTAACCCTCACTACGCGTTGTGATTTGAGCAGACACACATAGTCTTATGCAGTCAAAGAAAATGCTTAAAGCTATGAAAATTGAGAATATAACAATCAGAAAACTAAAGATTTAATTTGTTTGGCTACTTATGGTTAAGGTTACGGCTGGGTAGCGGTTAAGGTTGGTATTAGAGTTCTCCCCATATAAATGAATGGAGAGTCCCCACAAAGATATAATTACAAACCCGTGCGTGTGTCTGTGTGTCTGTGTCTGTGTGTGCGGTGCGAATATATATCAACCTCTGGTTTAGGTGCATACATATCATTTCTTGGCATTTTCTGATATATTTCTACCAGTTTTTGAAACTAGGATTTTTCATTATTATTTGTATTCCTTAAGTATTATTTTGCTGGTTATCCGTATGTATGCCTGTAAAAAGGTGACATTGGTATACAAATTCATTATCAGCTTGGAGAAATGTCTGAAACACCTTGTCTTTATCTCCTTTTTGCAGAGGACGTCCTGTGGCATTCGGAAGGGTAAACATAATAAAACAATGAGATTGAGCGTTGTGGAGGGCAAACTACTACAGGAGAATTTATGGCCGTGTTCGCCGGAGGTTAATAGCATTTTATGGGAGCTCTAGCTCCTGTGGCTCAACTGCTTTATGACATTTTAATGTACTTTGTTTATATTTTTAATATTTTGATTTATATTCAGTATAGGAAAATTAACTTTAGCCGAGCAGATGAAAGATACGACAATGACCGTGATCTTCTGGCCGCATCACTTCACGGACGCACGCTTTCCAGTCACGTTTCTCTGCCACGTATCACTTTGCTTCTCGCTCTCCGTCACAGGTGCCCTTGGGAAGCCCCCCCCTTAGTGGTCGGCTTGTTGGAGCTACGGAAAAAAAAAAAAAAAAAACGCCCAGGCATTCCTCGCGCTAATGTAATTCTCCTGTTAGGTGTGTTTTCCTGGACTGAATTCCTCCACGCTCAACAGAGACCAGAACGCAAGGCTGAGAGATTGGAAAGTATCGATCACTGTGACATCTACCAACAGCACAGGCCTTCATTAAGTGACAGGTGGAAATGGCCGATGCAGTGCCGACAGCATTCAGTCGATACTCAGAGGGACTAGAAAGATATGCATTTGCAGGTTTCAAAGACTGCGTTATTTTCCATGAAGACCATGCAGATCTTAATTTGTGGGCATGAAAAAAAAATTATGCAACATTGTATTATTTCCCTGGATCATTCATGTTCAACTCGTAAGCAATAAGATGATATAGTATAATAGAAGCTCTAAAATTATTTAGGCATAAAATTAAATTAAGCAATTACTTCAAATTGTAAATTTAGGTTTAAGTTTAAGTTTTTTTTTAGTATAAAATTGCTGTAAAGTAACAAATTACTGTGAAGGGATATCCCTATATTAAAAAAAAAAATCAAGTATTTTAAAGGTTGAAATGGCCATTAAGACAATATTCTCACACCAGCTGAGAGTAGTGAGCCATTACACCGGATATGTAAGAAAACATAGCAAGAGGTTAACTAATGACTTGCACCCTTTAATGAATACCCTTCTGGATGTGAATCACATAGTTTAACTGTTAATTTCAAATAAAAAACTTTTCATAATTCTTGGGAAAGGTAATGAGTAAATGATCGAAGAACATTGTATCACCTAAGCTGGTTATGACCTGTAATGGAATACTGAGGCAATAAAACACAATAAAGCAAAAATAAGCACAAGGAATTTAACACAATTTATATGCCTATTAAACCTGTTTCCTTGCTACTGCTGCGGAAAGAACAAAGAAGAGTAAAGTCATATCATGCAAATATGTGGCAGTAACAATGTTAAACAGCGCCTTTGTAAACATATATTTGAAGAATCCAAGGGATAAAATGGGTGAACAAAGATGATCAGCTTTAACGTACGTATTCATACATTGTCTCCAGGTTGGAATGGACAAAACTGTGGAAAACATAACCATTGAACATACACAGCTCATACTGCACATATCTGAGTTATGCTGTGTCTGACTGTAGGAAGTAAAGAAGGGCTTGTATGTCTGTGGTAATTTTCATATATTTTTGGGCAGAAAAAGATAACACATCAAGAATCAGTTTAATATAAGCAGAAGCAGATTTGACCCCTTTCTCAAGCCCCAAATTCAACAAGGAGCTTGGAAATGTGATTAATGACCCTCGTGTTGTTATGCAACCATAAGTAATACCTGCAACCATAAGTAATACCTGCAACCATAAGTAATACCTGCAACAGCTTCAAGCAAAACCCTTTGTTCACTGACATAAGCTCAACCTCATTTTTCTTCAGTGAAATAGCAGCAGAACACAAAAAGCACGTTGAAACGGGAGTTGTTGCGTCCTCAGAGTTCTTGATGGATCTTCTTCACACAAAAACAGGAATTCCAAAAAAATAACAACCCTACCTCCACATAACATTCCTTACATAAATACGGTCAGTTACCTAAAAGCCGCATGACATTTCTGTTACCTTTTACCTTAGCCAGGATTTTATTTGTGTTAAAGGTAAAGCCCTTACTTTTTAAGTGAGAAATCTACACATTTATTTAATCACTAGTCATTTTAATCTGAAATACTATTTAATTATATTGCAGGGGGCTGATTTAGGTAACAACATATTTTTGCATACCTTTTGACTCATATACCTATATATGTACTACAGCACTACACCAACATTAAAAGAAGTTTATAGGTCAGCTATGTATATTTTATACCCTGATTTGCAGTAGTTAAAGTCTCTCCACCACAAGCACAAACACATAACATATCCCTGTAGACCTTTCCTCCAAAAACATCTCTGCAAGGTTAGTAAAACTTGTACATACATAAACACAGTTCCTATATTTCCTATTTTAATTATCACAGCTAATTGAATTCCTGATATCATAAATTGGTATTTTGGTTAGTTCAAATTCCAGCTCCCTTTGAAATTAATGAGAAAGCGTTTTGAATCTCACTAGCTAAACTAGAATTTCCAATATCAAGAACTGGCATTATATCTAGTTACAAAAGAATTTCTGTTATCGAGAATTTGCATTCTGACTAGGTAGAACTGAATTTGTGATATCCTGTGTTATGATATCCTGTGTTATGATATCCTCTAGAAATACATTAAAGCTAAAAAGGCCGTAACACACTGACATTGTAGGAAACAGCAGCTTTCCTGGGCACCAACATGCTTGTCCCTGTAATGTTAATTTGAACAGCTTTGCTCTTCAGATACTCATGAACTCTGCATGTGGTGGTTTGTATTTACCACATTGTGGGGACCAAATGTTCCCACAATGTCATAAAACCTGTTACTCTTAGCTTTTGGGGATATTTTTCAGGTCTCCAGAATATTAACCTCAGTTTTTTTGGTTACTTATGGTTTAGGCTAGGGCTGGGTGAGGGTTAAAATTGAATTCCTGATATCAAGAATTGGCTTTTTAACTAGTTAAAACTGAATTTCCAATATCCATAACGCACTCCCATGACACACACCCATAAAGCACTCCCATAACACACACCCATAACACACACCCATAACGCACTCCCATAACACACACCCATAACACACACCCATAACGCACTCCCATAACACACACCCATAACGCACTCCCATAACACACACCCATAACGCACTCCCATAACACACACCCATAACACACACCCATAACGCACACCCATAACACACACCCATAACGCACACCCATAACACACACCCATAACACACACCCATAACGCACTCCCATGACGCAGACCCATAACGCACTCTCATGACGCAGACCCATAACGCACTCCCACTGAGACCATCTCAGAGCATGGCCTGCTGCTTCACGGCCAGCTCCTCTCTCCTCCTGGTGCGTCATCATGGAAACCCTGTTCCACCCCTGCATCGGGCGAGTGACAGAGACCTCGGGGACACACGTGCCGGTCCCCCTTCTATTTCTGGTTGAGTGACCGGAACCAGCTGACATCCCTGGGGAGAATCCCTTCCTCGTTATGTGGGATTAAGAGCATGTCTCCATGTGCACAGTGTGCTACTGTTGTGCGTATCAGGAAGGCCTGTTTACAGACAATAGAAGTTTATTTACTACTGCCTGGCACGTTATGGAAAAAGTGTATTTATAGCAGACAGGATGATGGCGCTCACACCATGTGCCACCACAATTTGGGGGGAAAAATCATTAAAAAAAAGCTTCCACTTGACTAGATTGGCTGCAAGGTGATCTGTGCATGCTAACTCGTAATTTGCAGATATCACTCGGTCCATGGGATTCATCATTGAGAAAATTTCTGTGGACATAATGAGCTTTGGAAATTTAATGATAGTTCTTTGTTGGAGTACATGAGGACTAAGTGAATTTTTGGTTCCCAAAACTGTAACATACTGTATGACGAGGAAGTCTGACTTTAGGTCATTGGCGGCCTCCTCTGAAAAACAGCTGGGTGAGTCCCTATGATTACTTTTTCAGGTGTTTACGGATGGATGGATAGGAATGATGAAAAACCATTTTTTTTTTCCCTGAAATGGTCTGGAATGTTGTGATTTTCTTGGAACATTTGTTTCTCTGGTGAAATAACAAGTGTAAACAAAATGCTTTACGCTGGGAGATGCAAGACCGTATGTCCCAAGTTGAAACGGGAACGTATCTCCTCTTAATTCCGCCTAGTAAGTGTTCGTTTACGGTGAGGTTGTCTGGTTAACTCTCTCACTGTACCGTCAGTGGCATCCAAGTCAGAGCCATGTACTGACCAAACAGCCTAGGTAAACCCCTCAGGTGCATGAGGGTCTGTGGTGGAGGGGGAGTTTGGGGGGGGGGGAGGTAGCACCCGTCCTCCCCAGTTGCCTGAGTTGAAACTGCAATTATTTTCATTATGCATCGCCCCACCCCCCCCCCCCCCCCCCCCCCCCACCCCCACCTCCCTCCCCTTTCTTTTCGCTTTTTTAGTCTT
>JAOYFF010000045.1:11478670-11495265 GCA_025773925.1 Cryptomyrus ogoouensis | reverse complement strand
CAGCACCTAGCTCACAGGTAGCCTTCCCTCCTGACTCTCCTTTCTATTTTTAATACAGCACCTAGCTCACAGGAAGCATGCTGATCTGGTGAAAAGGAACATTTCCTCACTACATAAAATGGCTCCCAAGACTAAAAAAAGAGGCAGCATAGAATAGCCACATTATTTTTCAAGGATCTTGAACAGAAACACGCAGAAAGTCACACAAAGGTGTTACAGATAAATAAGTGTCCCACTAACTTCCTGTTTGGGGACTGAATAATCAGCAAGACAGGAATGTTAGGGGTCCAGGTGCTCGAATAATCCATCCACCACCAAGGTTAATCGGGCTCCTTAACTGCGAATGTTCTCTTGCAGATGAAGGCGTTGGAACACATGTTCTCTTTTAGTGGCAGGAGAAGCCATGGAAACAAGCGTGGGAGTATCAGGAGACCATGAGATGACAGAACCGAGAAATTCGAGACACTCAAGTTAAGTACAACAGGAAGCTGAGGGAGGAGAGCGAGTCAGTTCAAGCAGCTGGGATCCAGCCTTTCCTCCCTGGGCTTCACGTAGAGGTGATAATGCCTGATGACAGTACTGTAAATTAACATCAGTCCTCCAGGAACATTTCAGTGCAATTCAAGTCAAGCTGCAAAGGTGCACCTGATCCTTTTCCGGGACGCGGCGAGCATGATACCCATGCGAAGAGTCAAAAGCAATTAAGAAAACAAGATTTACACAGCAAGGACGATGCTTTTGCAGTGAGAGGTGATTAATTTGCCATCAGAGTTGGCCACCTAACCATAACCACTGAGCTCAAGAAAATGCACAGCAACACTTGCATAAAAATATACACTTAATTCGGTGACAGATAAATGATACCAACACACATCTGTTCGTTGAGGCTGGGTGTTTATGCAAACACATTTGTGTTGTTACATAATTATAAGCCTTGGATGTTAATGAGGTTCATTTTTTATTATATCTGTGGAACCTGTTCATGTATGGAATCAAGACAACCTTCTGTTCGAATCAACGCTTTTAAATCTGCAGCTAAAGCCCAAAAAATAGCCTGGTGCTGAATCTTGATCTCTCTATGAGCAAAGGGAAATATTGGAGGTAATCAGCAGAACTGGATAGATCAGGCCCAGAAAACAGAAATCCAGACCAAGATTTTGTTTCAACCAACCAGTTGAGTATTCTGTGATTGTGACTCAGTTCTGGCTCAACCGGTTGGTTGAAACAAAGTCTTGGTCTGGATTTTTACTTCCTGGTCCTGAACTATCCTCCTCACAAGTCCTTGAAGAGCCTGCCATTTCCGTGCTGAGATATTGACACTGAATTGCGAAGAGTGTGGCACCTGCCCCAAGAAGAACTTGAGATACCAGACCAGTGCAATGCTTGGATAAAATCAGTACTTCAAACTGTGTCACATGCCAGGTACCACTGTGTCTCCCCACACTGCATGTGCAGAGATAATGACAGCAGTGACTCTTATTCAGGTCAAGGTTGTGCCCTTCTTTTGTCCTCCATGAAATGTTTAAAACAATCTACAGCAGGGCTTTCATTGCTGTGCAGAATGTCAAGAAACGCTGTTTTATGGAGGACAGCAGGGACAAAAAAGACGAGATCTGTAGAGTTATACAAAGATGGATAAAATGTCATGTCTATTCTTTTCAATGCAATACAGAACAAAAATGTAAAGCAAAGTTGAAATAGTAGCTGTATATGTGGCACTAAAGTTATATTTTCATTAAAAAGACCTATATTTCATAATAGTTACACAACCTGCGTGATTTTTTTTCCTCACTAATTGGTGTGCTTCTTATGAAACGCTGTGACCAGCGTGTATACTTTCCATGGTAGCTGAGTCCGCTGGCTGTCACCATGGTGATATAATGTGTAACCGTACCTTCCAGTGCACAAGCCCACCCCTGGCCAATGATCAGTGCTATGGGTGGGGTGGGGTTATCGGGTAATTCTGGGACAACCTGCAAGGCTGAGTGACATGTGGACTCACTCAGCCACTAATCCCTAACTGAGGTAGAAACACAGCAGCCACATGCCACAGTGAGATGTCGAGCACACAGTTCAGAGTGAAGTAGCAAAGCCATACATGGACTGATGTTCTAGGTTACGTTGGAACGTTATCAGGTGGGGAGACACATTTCTACACATATCTTGTGGTTCAAAGATTTATAAGCAAATGGACAGATAGATCAGATGTAATACCACATTGATTAGATTAGATTTCCATTGGATACTGTGTGTTTGCGTATGGGGTGGGGGTTGGTTCCGGGAGTGAGACAAGATCAGGGTGCAAATCCCACCATGCACCTATAGTTGAGTATTAATTGTTAAGCAAACAAAGCCGCCTTTTTGCTTGAGAGAGGTTCCTCGTAGTCTTCCTGTCAGGTTTTCATTAGATCTTTGCTTTGCTTGCCTTGCCTACCTGGGTTTAGCCTGAATGTGCTTGATAAACCCCCCCCGTTCCATCGTCCAGCTTCCATGTCACATGGGACCGATCAGCACCCCAACAGACGCTGGTCTTTCAGATACAGATCTCTTTCAGTTTAATGGCCCATTAAAGTCGGTATCATGATACGGATTTCAACACATGTATGATCCATCGCCACAACACAATGTTCCAGTTACAGGCTGCATAATATACCGGCGTGGTCTGGGGCATTTCAAAGGGAGGCAACCACAGAGTCAATTAGCTTGGAAAGTTTTCACGGCTGATGGCTAATGAGGGCGAACGGGTCAATTTAGCCCATTAATTACGCCGATGGCTATCACTTGGCTTCTGACTGAAGTTAACGTATTAAGCAATATTTCCAGGAGCTGTGAGTTAAATTGGATGGAGAAGGGCCACATCGACTGCAGATGTGTTTCAGATGAAAGGCTTTATTATAGTTTCTGAAATAAACAGCGCAAACGGAAGGTTTACAGGAACACACCACGTGTCCGCCGTGCCGAACGGCACGCTGCTCTCTGTCCCG
The DNA here is from genome assembly GCA_025773925.1 of Cryptomyrus ogoouensis. Classification (NCBI taxonomy): domain Eukaryota; kingdom Metazoa; phylum Chordata; class Actinopteri; order Osteoglossiformes; family Mormyridae; genus Cryptomyrus; species Cryptomyrus ogoouensis. The sequence goes on along the minus strand of JAOYFF010000045.1, from coordinate 11,492,281 downwards.
GGAGCGTGCTCAGATCCTGATTACCCGCATCACATGCGAGTCATTCCTCCTGCTTTTCATAACGCTGAGGGTGATGGATTTATGTGTGTGACGCTTTTCAGGCAGGGGTGATGTTGTGGGGGGGGGGGGGGTGATCAACTCCAAAACATGCCCGAATAATAAGACAAATCACTGGCAATTATGCTATTTTGGATGGGAGAGCTACTGTGCTGCAGGAAATAGAAGGTTCTGCCAATACCCAGATGTACAAAAGCTCACGTATGGTAATGGAGTCCATGTGGATATAATTACGTGATTTCATGCACACCCCCTGCGAGGAACACGATGAGAGTGATTGTGACAGAAATGGTGAGCCCACTTGTGCAGATAATTGGCACGTGTTTAGAAAGAACTTCTGTGAAAAGTCCTTCTGCCCCGCACCTCTTCAATGTCTAAGCCGGTAACTTGTTTCCACAGAGGAAAGGAAGAAAAACAAATCATCCGTGGGCAGAAAATATCAAGACAGGAAGACATGAATGTATTTTTGATATATTCAACTTTTATTCAGACTTCTTCCTCACTCACTGAAGGAAGCATCCTGCTTTATTAGTCAAACATATCCTGTTGCCCTTCTTCGATCTCATTATTCCAAGTGTTTCTCAATCACTCTCATTTTTTTTTCTCAAATAAGAGGCATGCATCTCACACATAACAAAACACCGGCGTGCAGAAATTAATTAAACTTGATGAAGAGTCAGGACATTATGATGGCCTGGTGCTTAGTACTGAGGCATTAATATTTACGTAACTTATTCATAGCAGACCCCTGCTCCAATGCGATGTATCAGTGAGACATTTGGTTTTTGCTGCTGCCTCTCTGTGTCTGGAGTTTGCAGGTTTTTGCTCTGTGAGTATCTCAGGTCCAAAGGCATGTGGTTAGGTGCATTGTTGTGTGACAGACTGGCATCATGTCCAGGGTGCTCTGCTTCATGCGCTGGGCTTCCTGATATACTCTCCAAAAATATAAACCAAACCCAAAAATTGCTAAACATTTTATTGGCCTCAACATCAAGTACCCAGAAGATATTCTGCAATAAATTTGAACCCATGTGTTACTTTGAATTGTATCAAACATTTACATCCATCCATCCATCCATTATCTGCCGCTTGTCCGGGGTTCGGGTCGCGGGGGTAGCAGCTTCAGGAGAGATACCCAGACCAGGCTTGAGACTCAAGATCAATCCAGACAGAGAAGCGTGATTCGTCACTCCACAGAACACATTTCCACTGCACCAGAGTCCCAGTGGCAGTGTGCATTACGTCACTTCATCTGACACTTGGCATTGCAGTTGGTGATGTGAGGCTTGCATTCAACTGCTCAGCCATGGACGTCCATTCTATGAAGCTCCAAGTGCATGGTTTTCCTGTCTTCACCCAAACATGACCCTGATGACCCACACCTGTTGCTTGTTGTCCCTCGTTAGTCTTTGTATTTGAGTACTTGTTTGTCTCATCAATCCCAGTCTGGTCATTGATGTCGCTCCTCCTGTCTGCCCATGTCTTTCCCCAAGCTAGCTTTCTGTTTTTGATCCCTCATGGTCTCGTATCCCTGCCCCTCTTCCGTTAAGCGAAACCCCTTTTTGTTCAAAAGCTGACTGCCTTAGAGTCCTTTGTCTCACATGTCGTGACTGTAGGGATAATTACAGTCAAGATAAATATTTACCTCTCCACAACTAAGTTCATTGTCTTAATGACTGTTATTGATTCTGTTATACCAAAACATTTGAGTGCAGATGACTAGCATTGTTGAAAGCCAGATGGGTAAATTCGGTAAATTCACTATGCTTAAAAAATAGCGTGAATAAAATAGGATAATGGAATTTTTAACGGCTATTACCAATTAATAATGTTCCGGTGTTGTTGATCCTGTTATTGAGTTAAATAAGTGTAGCTAATGTAACTGATGATAATTTGATGATAAACTTTACAGACAGTGTTAGTCCCTCTTTTTATAATGTATAAGAGCATTCTGGGTAAAACTGTGTTCACAAGTAGACTTTCTTTTTTGTAGAAAGTGCTACTTCGAGCTACTCAGACCACTGAGTTTTGCTCAGTATCTGGGCTGGCTAGCAAGCCAGGTGGAGAAGAAACCTGGGAAGAAAATGCAGGCACCTGGACAGACGCTTACAATGGCAGCCAGTGACACTCTTCTGCAGACAGACATGAGGTGTATGCTCAAGCTATTTTTGACTTCGCCTGTCACAACCTGTGCTTGTGTGAGGTTCTTCTCTGCAATGTAAGGACTTCAGACGTGACTGAGATCAAGCATGAGCAACCAACGGCTGTCAGGACTGGCCATGCGAAAGGCGGACTGAGGAGAATTTCTCAAAAGATGGGAAGCCGTCGGACATTGTTGGTCCAGCTTCTTTTCAGCAATAAAGTTAGAGTAATAGGCTAAGAAATGTTAAATAAGTCATATTAAAATAGATGATTTAATTTAAACCGCCAGTGGTGCTGAAAAATTATTATTATGTATTTTCCTTTCAGTAAACAAGTTACGGTACCAGTAAGATTTCACACATACACGCATTTAATCCCAAATATCACAAATGAAATATAAGTTCTAGATTTAAAATGCTCCAATACTGCCACTTTTGAATATAAGCACTCTGTCAATAGAGTTCAAAGGTCAACGTATTGTTTTAACTTCCTGAATTCCAAGAAGAGCAGTAGCGGAGAGATGGTATGACATTGTGGGGCTGCTTCTCAAACAGCTTCTGGGAATAATAAGAACACAGAACACTCCCATTATCAACTAGGTCTTTACTGTCATACGATCTATATACAATCCACAGCATACAGTGGCATGAAAACTGGCACAGCAATACAGGGTTGTTTGGAGAACAAAAACTCATTTTAAGAGCAGACATGACCTCTGTCCCAAAAAAAAAAAACTGTGTACTAAGCGATTTATTGTTATATCTGAGCAGCATGGAGGCTCATTCGGTAGCTCAGTAGCCTCACACCTCCAGGCCTGGGAGTTTAATTGCTGGCTCCATGTTTATGTGCGTACAGTTTGCAATTTTCCTCCCATAGTCCAAAGACACGGTGTTAGGTGGCTTGGTCTCTCTATACTGCCTTGAGGCAGTTTCTTGAATAAGAGGCTTGAATTTCAAATTATCAAATTATCAGCATAAGGAAATGAACTAAGACTGATAGTAGGTGTAGGACTTTGGAGAAACCTTGTTCGTTACAGGGTTCCTCCAGGTACTCTGGGTTAAAAAGCATTTGGTTTTCAAATGGTGTTTGTAAGTTCTCCATGGAGTGTGATCGTGTGCCTTGTATTTCATAGTACAGTATCCAGCCTCACCATGACTAGATCAGCATTGTGGTACAGGGTGTAATTATTGTACATTTTTTGTCAATAGAATGCAAAAAGTTGCTGTTTTTGTAAACATTATACCTAAGACTGAATTATTTGCTATTAAAAAGGTAGAAGAAAAGTTTGAAATAAGGCAAGAAAGTGATGTAAGCTTGTTATTCGGTGAATGAACTACAGTAATGAATCATATACGCATATATCATGAGGTTGGCTGATTCACTAATATTGAGAGATCAGCTGATAAAATATAACGGATATTGGAAACTGCTGATATCGCTATAGCAGGTGTAAAATCTGCCCAGCTTCCTAAATAGAGCGTTGGCAAGAGAGGAAAGAAGGTCAACAGAAGGGCAAGATCAACCAAAATATAAAGTCCCGGGTCCGAGACAGATGTGATGCAAAAGGAAACATCACTGAAAATGCAGCTGTGAAGCTGCTATATTGATATTGATTAAATATGCAAAAGAAGAGAAAATACATATACTGTGTGCAAAATGCCACGCATTTCAACTGTATTCGGTGTCCTGTGCTAAAACCGTAATACCGTACGAGGAGGAAGATGAAGTTGAACACTCCGATTGATTCGTTTTCACACTCATGCAGTTGTGCTCCTGCTCTGACTCATTGTAACACATGTTCATTTTACCAGACTCCCCCCAAGTGAGGCATCACTCCTAGTTGCTACGGATTACCACTGACATTATGGAACAGGGGCCTCGGAGTTAATAAAATCTGTTTCGTTTGTCTCCACTTTTTTATCTTGGTTTGGCTCAGCGCGGCGCTGGCAGAGCAAAAAAGAAAATCTGGGACCTGTGCCTGTCAGTCCCCGGGGGCCTGTTTGACCTCCCGTGGAAAGGAAAACATCTGATCGTGACGTACAGAGGGAGAGAGTGGAGGTCTGGTTTCTACTCTGGTTTTGATGACTCAATCAAATGAAGCTGACCTTTGCAGAACTGGGCCAGGTGCTGAACACTAGTGGGTATTCAGGGTGGCCCACTGACTGTAGGCCAAGGGGATGTGTAGTTTTGCAGGTTAGGTCTCTGTGTCAGCGATCAAAAGGTCACTGGTTCGCATTCTGTGGCTACTGGAGTGTTTTCACCTTTGGGCCCTTGAGCTCAACCCCAATTACTACAGGGACTGGCTGACGCGGGTTTTCAACTGTACATAACTTGGATAAAAGTTTCTGCTAAATCAATAAATGTAAAGAGAAATCGGGACATCGCTTATATAGCTTTCTAAAAGGACACGCCACTCTGTGACTGGAGACCCCTATCAATCCTATATTAATAGTCTTACTTAAACAGATCTCCACTGATCTGTTTTCCTTCAACTCTTTCCAGCTAAACAACAAATATACAAAAGCAGTAATATGGTAATATGGACAAAGAGAGAACATTTTTATGCATTCTCTGATCATAACAAGGCTCAGGTAATCATTAATCTTAAAATAAAAAACAGGGAAAAGAAACCACTGACAATTTGAACATTCGGGAATCGATGTTATGTTAACCAGAGGTTGTGCAATTCAAATGTAGTCCCATTACAAACTATATGGTTAGATGCAGCACTCTGTAGCAATCAACTGCAAATATGACAGCAATGTTAGCCATATTTCATACTCAAGGAAGTTTCTGCATGGGGGTCGTGGCTGAAAAACCAAGGGGAAAAAAATTATATTTATGGTTATTTGTGGTTATAAAATGCCTGAGAAGAATAGATCATGAAAAATGGCCAAAATGTAATTTATAAAAATAAAAGAACAATTGTAATATGATCTCTTCAATCCAATTCACCATCTTTGTTAGGGAAGATTTAAGTGATTTACTCAAGAATTTAATTGAGAGCTTCATATAATCCAAATCTTGATGACTGTAAGCAGAAATGGGCTAAAGTCTCATGAGAAGTCATGCCCTCATAATGCTTATTGGAACAGAAACTTTCTGTAAGGGACAAAGTGGAATATAATGTACTTTTTATTCTATAATGAGCATTAAGATGATTCAGTTGTCTGGCGAAAAAGATTGCCAGTTGGAGTAATTTAATATTTGAAGAGCATACAATGTTCTGAATTCAAAGCTTTAAAAGAATTAAATAATAAATATTTGGGTTTGCATAGGGACCAGGACAGTGTTTGATTTGCGTAGAGTCTCGCTTAAAAAAATTCTCCTCGGCATGTCCAATTTAAATGCTGCAGCAAATACCAGTCTTCAGGGTTTAGATCTGATTTCCATGGAGTTTGAAGTAACACTCTGTCTATTACACCTGATTGTCTCACAGATCAGAGGTAAACTTCAATCATATGGCATCTGGACCAAAGGGCTGTGGTGGGAGGGGTGGTAAAAGCAGGAGATGGTGCCTATCCACCCTCTTTAATCCCTCCCCCTTTTGTAACCACATAGGCGTGTGACTATTGGACACTGAGCTCATCTGGGTACAGCTCAGGTCAGGTGCTAATGCTCCGGTTGTGGATCTACACCATAAACAATGAATAGGCCTAATATTGCACATGACCATAATTTATATTTCTAAGTTATGGTATCTATTCCTCTTTGGGTAACAATTCACTTGAGGGGGGACACAAATATTAGTACACTCTTATACTTAATGTATTAAATAATCATAAACTAAGTGTTAGTTTCATACTGATCCCATGTTCGTTCATCATTATTCAATCATAACTTCATGTATTTGTATTTGAATAGTAACCGAGTTACTAAACCACTTGTGCACCTTCACGTAAAACATTACCTGTGTTTGTAAATATTTTATTTGCACCTGCTTAGATGCTGACAGCATTTCATTGGCTCTGTACCTGCGCTCAGCACGAAGGCAAAAATGTTGAATGTAATTTAATCCTATCTAATCTAACCTAAAATCTAAGAAAACAGATTTAAATACTCACACTTTACCATTACCTAAGTCACACCATGTATGTAACCCTGGTATCACCTTTATGAGAATGAGTTACGAATCAGATCCCCTTTAAGTCAAATTTGTAGGTGAGTCGGAAAAATAATAATGCAGAACATAATAATAATTATTATTTTAAAGTAATAATAAAAGTAACTACACGTGGTACTGTACTGTACCTGGAGCCCGCGAACCGCTGAAACCACGCAATCTTTTAATGAACGTCACAAAGTAGTGAGTGCGTTTGTTATTATGAACCATTGTATGTAGCCCGGATGTTTTATGTAAGAGGTTTTATGATCTGGGGACTGAATGTACTAGCACAAGTGTCTCAAAACAGCCTCTGGATGCTTATGAAATATCATATATGAGAGAGACGGGGGGGGGGGGTCGCTGCTAAAGAGCAGTTGCTAGAGATATGGGTTGGTGGAGAAGCTAAAATCATGTGACCACAGTGTGAGCTCTCAGGAACAACGCCCCGAAACAATGAAATGACGTAATGTCCTCTCTCCTGATCAGATCAGCAAGGCCACGGTACGACAGAGCCAATGAGAAAGGCGCGTGTATCATTAATGGTTCAAGGCCACGGTACGGCAGAGCCAATGAGAAAGGCGCGCGTATCATTAATGGTTCAAGGCCGCGGCGCGGCCAATGAGAAAGGCGCGGGTCTCATTAATGGTTCAAGGCCACAGCACATGTATCATGTGACTACAGAAGAGCGATTATTGGATTCTAACTTGTTCAAATGTTAATATCCTAATGAACAAAGTATGGAAAATGGCAAAAAGACAGAGATCAAAGTACATATTCAATCAACAAAAAAGAAAAATAGACATAGCAGCATTAAAATGTAGCCATGGTGCACTTCTTGGAGAAAGAATGCAAGGGCAACTTTAAAAGCTTAGAAAGGATGCTGAATTGCATCAGAAAAGCCTGGTGAGACTGGATCCCTCTTGGCTTGACTCATTATTTCCCTTCTTGGGTATTTTCATCTCCTTTTACAGGCTCCTACTCAAATTTAAACTTCAAAGGACTTGCATCCAAAACAGATCATCTGAAACATCTACATTCAGCTGCAGTTCAAAAAGACTGAAGATTCCCGCAAACAACATAAAACTGCAAAATGCACACGAGGTGTAACAAATGAAATATTAAATCTGTTTTACAACAGTGTGAAGGCTGGATAAGACGTTTCACATGGGAGCATACACCAAAGGTTTCTTAGATCATTAATTTGAGAGCAAATGGACTTTCCTGAACCTCAGCTGCTCAGTCATTCGTACATCTCCTTCACTCGGATCCCTGAGGAAGTCACATCTGTTTCTAACAATGTTATCCATAGATGTAGTCGCCACCGATGCAATCATGAGCATTTTTCTATTATTGCCTGTGTGTTACTGTGTGTGATATTGTGTGTTTTTGTTCTTATTTCAGCTACTGGATGCCTAAATTTACTTTGAGATCAATAAAGTATCTTTCTCCCTCTCTCTCTCTCTCTCTCTTTCTATCTATCTTGGGTAATATGCATCTATATTCTTCATCTTTTCAAACTACCAATTGAGCAACTAATAGGAGTTTTGTGATTCGCCAAAGCTTATCTGTCTCCAACAGTGAAGGACAACCTTAGTTTTTTGTTTGTGTGACATAGCCATTTAAACCAGCTCCTTCTTTATTTAAACTTTGTGCTTAATGAAGCACGCTAGGTCAAGTATCCCGACAAAGCAAATCAAAACAGAGCTCCAGATGACAAATTACACTCAGATTACAGTGTCTTTAACCATCAGATCATATTTCTTTCTTTATTTGTTTGTTTATTTACTTGCCAAGTGAGGCATATAATAGAAGACAAACACACGGCTGTCTTGCAGGCAGCTTTTGGAGTCAGTGTTGCTAGGATAAGCGCAAGTGCAAGACAGTTGAGAAACCAACAGCCATACAAAAATTATTTGGAACTCAACATCTGAAAAGCTATACAAGTAAAATCAGCGGAAGGATTAGATTAGTCGAGATTTTCCTGGAAGACATGGGCCTTAGGGTCACGTTCTGTCGTGCTGATGATAGTTAACGGCAGAAGCTTATAGCTACAGGGATTCTCCAGGTTACGAACGAGTCGAATTTGCAGGTAAATGGAAGCATAATGATAATACAGTACATAATAATAGCAATAATTATACGATAATAATAAAAGTAGCCACATACAGTACTGTACTGTACCTCGAACCGACGAACTGCTGAAGCCATGCAATGTTTTCATAAACGTCTTAAAGTTGTGTGAGCATTTGTTGTTACAAACTTGAATTTAACCCAAGTCTTTAATATAAAAGGCTTTATGGCAGTCCATTCGTAAGCATGGTCTGTCCGTGAGTTGGACGTTCTTAACTCAGGCACTGCCCGTATAGCTTTTCGGATAGTTGTGTAAACCCCAGACCATTGTACAACACCCAGGAACTTTTTTTGGTCGGAGCAAGACACGCTGCTCATACTAATGTGAACTTCACAGCCTATGTTTATGTCTTGTATAAAGAAAGCATTGCAAGGTTTTTATGTTTGCTTTTTCTCCCCGGCAGTGCTCTGTTTTAACCTCGAAGACGGACCTTCCGTTTCACCTCACAAAGCGAAGAAACAGCGGTGAATCTCAGTGGTGGATCGCTCCCTCTCTCTGCCCACTTAACATGCGACGAGATGCAAGCAAGTTCTTTGCACCCCCCTTTCAAAGCTATTGTTCTGGGTCGTGATCCTGGACTCGTGGAAGAGGCAGCTTATCTGCATGCACAGTGAGAGGAGACCTTTAAAGGAATTAGCATATTTCCCACGCTGCTCAGTAGCGCGAGCCAGCCGCATGCGCTGCACACCTGTTTCCCCCTCAACCTCTACCCATGCAAGTCAACAGCACAAAAGAAACCCACAAGCGGAGCGTCTTCTGATTGTCTTCTTTGTGTTCATTGCTGCCAGACACCCCCAGACAGAGCGAAGCCCTTTAATGCCACCAAGCTAAAAATGCAAGCCACTCATAAATATGCGAGGCTAGAGAAATGCGGTGTACCAGGCACCCCCAGGGAGGCCTGCGAAAAACGCATGCATGCTAATGCTAACTGTTGCCATGGCACAGCAACACAGTAACTCAAGGGACTGCCCGTGCATCCATGCAGAACGGACTTGAAAGGCCTTGATGAGGCGCTACGCAATTTGGAAGGAGCGTGTGCATGGAGGAATCTACAACTGCCCATGGTGATTTCTCAGACATTCAGAGTCCACGTTGCGCTCAGGCTCGATTAGAATAAGGGGCGTGTTTGCGCAGTTGCCATTCAGAGGGCTTAAAAGAGCAGCAGCAAGATTCACATCAATGAAACCTCGGGGGCATAAATGACTTCAGTCCAGCGCCTTGAGAAAGTAATTTTAAACAATTTCAGAAAAGGTAAATACAGGATGCAGAAAAACATGCTTGAATTCAGAATTGTGCTCCAGAATCAAGAATTAATAACTCCTGTGTTTAGTGTGTTTATTTAAATCTCAGAGGATTATATGCCTCGGAATCCTACAGAAGAGCTAGAGTCTGCGGCCAGGGAGAGAGGGAGGCGTGGTCTTACCTGCCAGCTGTGCTGCTATCGTGAAATGCAAAGCACTTTGTAGCTGCCTGGCTGAATAGATGAATATCAACTATATTCATTAAACCAGCCTTCCTCAAACTGAACGGATGGGTAGTGGGCTTCAGAGGAAAAGGAAAAATGAAACAAAAGAATGGAAGTATAAAAGCAGAAATGTTCCATCGGTGAGACATTCCCATAATAAGTTTAAGCAAAAGCAGAACAGCATGAATCCGTTTTGTGGCATATCTACTGAACACATCTACAGAAGCTTCAATAGATCATATCTTAACAAGAATGTGATTGGAAAGTGTTAGAATGCATCTCAATAGATGGACTGACAGCTTCATGTTACTTCATAGCGAAAATTAATTCTGCAAATATTTTCTCTAGTTTAATGCGACCCTGAAAGTGTGAAAAAAGGTGAGATTTTGGGATTTGGAACATTGTGTACTATGAAATGCTTGTGTATGTGTAAATAATTTGCTCAACTCATCCACCTACCTTTGCAAACCCATTGCCCCAAACAGTTGTGTCGAGCTTGGGGCTTGTCCCAAAAAGCACATTCCACACATACAGCCAAGGGTGAGAAGTGAATCCACATTCCTCAAGGTGATATCTGCTGTTTATTACCATTTAATTACAATCATCACACCCTATCACAGTAATCTTCGTTACAATTCAGCTAAATTCCTAGCACCTGGCTTCATAACATTTCTTGGTAAGATTCAGGTTTTATATTTAATATTGTTCCTTATTGATAATTGCTTCCTGGAGAGAACTTTAGTAGGGCTGTTTATTTGTGTCACAGTTTACATATAGTACTAGTAACTTGATAAGCTGTCGCGCAATAAACGTGTCCTCTTTTTTGTTGATTTCCCTATTGGAAAATCCAGTTGAATCCACATGACCTTGTCACTTGATCACAAACTGGTATGAACAAATCTGCACTGCTTGAACAAATTTGTCACTTGGTTTCAGCTACTGGCAGTGTAAGCCAGATACTAAACCAAATCACCAAACGTGACCATCTGTCAGTTATCTATAACCAAATATTCAATATAGGGCCATGAAGAGACTGGATGCAAGGACGCATGGAACACCAGGTAGGGGACACCTTGAACCAGATGTCCGTCCATCATAGGACACCATTAGACAACTTCCGAAGTTGTCATGAGTTTCTAATGGGATGTTTAAAGACATTTCTCTGAGACATTCCCCTAATTGTTTTTTTGACACTCCAGTCATGTCCTTCAATACAATAGCAGTGCATATGACTTTTGACCCAACACCCTAGTGCGTTTGATTTGAATCAGGAAACATCTTAAATGTCATTCAATCTCTTATGGAATGCTGCAGGACAATGTGGTATTACTGAGTTATGTGTAAATGTCTGGTAAACAAAAACACATTTTTTTGAGTCAAAAAGGTCAGAGAGATTGTGTCAGAGTGTCCCTGGGGGTGTTGGTTGGGCATTTGAAATATATCATTCTGATTTCAAAGCTTTCAGTTCCTCAGTATTGTGATTCATTCTACTGGGAATAACTCTAACGCTACTTTTGTATTCATACTCTAAACAATACTCTAGAAAGCTGGCAATTTTGTTTGTGCGCTGTTGCAATACAGAAATAGGCCACATAGTTTGATCTGCTGGGAAATAATAGCTGCCATTCACTGAGCATAACATAAAAGTTTTGTTTTTTTTGTCTTGACAATTTTGTTTCTCATTGAAGTATCAAAGTTTTTTTTTTTTTATGTATTTGAAGGTATATTCTCTTGTGACACAGAGGGTGTTCGGGAAATAAACACAGCTCCACAATGATGAGAAGCCTGAGATCCCAAAAACTAAACAACAAGTAAACAACAACATGTTTACTTGTATATATATGCAGGTGCTACACTGAATGTAAATACAGCCAAAGAAATTTTGAACCTGCAGAAGGTAGAACAATGGCGAGGTGGCGGGCTTAAATCAATGAGTCACGCCCCCATGGTGGCAGGTGATGAAACCTGGCTGACTTTGATTAAGCTGCTGGTCATATAAAGCGCTTGTTCTGTTAGGTGTAACGAGGTCAGCTTGCTTTTTCTTGGTGTGACTTCAGTTCCTTTTTTCACAACTGCAGTCCGATTAAACCTGTAATGACCAGCAATAAACTCTTGTATCTGGTTAGGTTTGGACAGTGTTTCTCAACCTGGTCCTCGGGTCCCCCAGACAGCCCATGTTTTTGCTCCCTCCCAGCTCCCATCCAGGCAATCCACATTTTTGCTTCCTGCCAGTTCTTGGTAGCAAAAATGTGGATTATCTAGGGGTCCCCCTAGTGGGTTTTGGATACTGTATGTCTGTCTCACCCTGGGATAAGCTGCTGCTACACAGTCTGCTCATAATTATTATTATAAACATGAATCCCAACTTGTTGCACCAGTGTCCAGTTCAAAGACTGACCAATCATAGATTTGCTTCAATATTTCTATGCAGGTGCATTAGTATAGCTCTGCTTTTGCAGTGATGCCTATAAAAAATTCTATATTTGCATTTAACATCTAATCACCTATCAATTAGTGAAGCAGGATTGCACAGCAACAGAGAATATGTAGGGGTATTACCCTGCCTACTAACAGTGGAATTAGAAACTGCCATAGCAAAAATAATAAAATGTTTGAAGTCACACTTTATCTATACGAGAACACACACAGAGGCTATTGAATTTTTACAGCGCACCTGACACTGAATGCTGTAAACTCCACCTTACCCGGAAGAAAGAGATAAAGATTTCGCAGAAGCAATTTTCACACAACTCTCTCCACCCCAGGAGCAAGACAACCTTGAGTGTCACCAGAGTTAAACTCTGCCAGTGTCCCAATTTGCATATTTTACTTGAATTCACACACACACACACGCACACACACATGCACACACACACACACACACGCACACACACACGCACACACACACACACACACACATATCTCTTTGTATATCGCAGGCCAAACACATCAGTACTATTAATCACCAGATTAGGTGTGTCTGTGTGTGTGTGTGTGTGTGCGCGCCCGTATGTGTGTGGATTAGGTTTATATTACATTGTAGGGACCAAATGTCCCCCACAATGTAACAAAAACCTGTTATTTTGATGTTGTGGGGACCATTTTTCAGGTCCCCACAAAGATCTGTGAATTCAATCAAAAAACTAAAACTGCTAAAAGTCTTGTATTTTGCTTGGTTAAGGTTACGGCTGGGTAGGGGTTAAGGTTGTCAGGTTGGGATTGAAGTTTTCCCCATAGAAACGAATGGAGAGTCCCCACAAAGATATAATTACAAACCTGTGTGTGTGTGCAGGGGTCATTGTTTCCAGACTAAAAGTTCTATAGAAAAAAATCAACTTGGTCTGGTTAGGATAGAGATACTTTATTAATCCCCATGGGAAAATTCTCTTTGTCCCATCTTCCCCTTCATACAGGTGAGAGCAATCTCGAGGGTTACAGTGAAGGGGTAGTCAACATGGAGCATCCAGGGAGCTGAGGGGGTTAAGGGCCTTGTTCGAGGGCCCACAGAGATGTGACTATTCCGTCAAAGGAGGGCTCAAACCAGCAACCTTCTGATCACTGTGGCTTAGCCTTCTGAGTCGCACATCCCCCCCCCTCCCCCCCCCACCCCCCCCCCACCCCCCCTCATTACTCACTACACTTTATTTTTTTATCTTTCTTTCTATTTATCGTTTCTTTCTTTGTTCTTTTCTCTATTTTTTTTCTTTTTTT
>JAOYFF010000045.1:11455295-11478660 GCA_025773925.1 Cryptomyrus ogoouensis | reverse complement strand
TTACCTTTCCGCCAAAAGGGGGCCCAAACCACCACCCTTTTGATCCCTGTGGCTTAGCCTTCTGAGTCCCCACCCCCCCCCCCCCCCCCCCATAAATATGGCATATACATATATATTTATCAAGTGAGTTTATGTGTGAAAATTATCCTCCAGTGCAAATTGTGTTCTGGAATTTTTTCAACACATATTCTTCGTATGTAGTTTATTTTGGAAATTTTCAAGGTGCTGAAGTTAAGGAACCTTTCAGGAGAAACTGGCCGGGCTTGGGCATGATGACGAGAGACAGTGTCCTGGGCTGATCGGGTTTTTAGAGTGACAGCATGCTCCAGAGTGAGAAGGCATCCCAAAGTTGGCGCAAGAAGACCTTTACACCGTCATATGTCCTCAACAACATGTGATTCATCCCCGAGAGGTAGGGTGTCCTACAAGTCCAGTGGCAGTCAATATCTGCTCTGGTTTCAACATAAAGTTCATTCTCTGATTCGATAGGAGGGAGGGGCTATGGTCTCACAATGGTAGAACCAAAAAACACAATCTCAAAAAATACAAAGCAAAAGCCAATCAGAGTAGACTATGCATGAAACCGACCAATAGGCTAATGAAGAACCAAAAAAAAAAAAAAAACAAAGCAAAAGCCCTGGTCCAATCAGAGTAAACTATGCATAAAATGCATGAAATAAGAGAAGACCGACCAATAGATTAAACACAGAAAAGGGCATGGATGTCATGGAGATGACACAGAAGTATAATCATATTATGATGGCAGAAGGTGAACAAGTGGATTTGGAAATGCGGCAAAAAAGTTGCAGTAATACTTGAGTGGTTATGAAGGTCTGGATCATGGCACAGTCTAATGAGGATTAACCAAGACCACACAAAATGCAGTCAAGACCCCTTTAGAATCGAAAACTACACAACTGCCAGCCATGGACCCTTCTTCATAATTCACTTTGGGCTATTTTGTGATATTGTAATCTATACTTGAAATCACTTTACTCAACACTGTGAGATAAAATGAAATGTGCCACAATAAACCAAGGTTATCACTTGCTCCGTGCTTCATGTGTGGAATATAATAGACAATAACGTTAATATCTCTTCTTAAACCAAACTTTTAACTCCAGGAATATCTGACAATCTTCCTTAAATGAGGATTAACAAGCTGGAAAGATTGTCAGACTTCATATTTCCATTCTGCGATGTGATGTCACAAGATATAATGCATTATAATGGTCGGTATAAGCAGTAAGGATGCTTGGTGCTGCATTATAAAGGTATCTTTAGTGCATTATAGATGAGTTTCATAAGGCAGTCATAATGCATAATAAACATGGCTATAATGTGTTATGTCTTTTTATAAATATTTATAGGCATGTTTATAATGCTTTATGAATGTGTTTATAAATGACTAAAAACATGGCCTTAAGTAAAATGTTAGCGATATTTCTTTGTGTGATTGTGCTACAGTTATAAGGAGTAATGCACGTTACATACTCATTAGTGCAGAAATATATTTCAAAGAATAATGTCTGCATTGTGCTATATTGAGAAATGTATCTATGACAACCCTCAGGTAAAGTGTGTCACTGATGTAACCATCCACGCTAAGCTATTGTCAGGTTGGCTGCAAATCCTGCCTTAGGAAGAAACTCAAGACGGAAACACATTTTAGCATTCCCTTTGCCAAAACCAGCCAATTAGCGTAGCCTGTTGCTGCTAATAACCAGCACAAAAAAAGAGAGAATGGATGCTTCCAAATGCAATAATGCAGTGTTGCAATAGTCTGTCTGGTCTGCATATTACCCACCATAAGCTTTTCCACAATGGCATTTCAGAGGGCTGCTCTAGCACGCTAATGAAATGCTTTGGTGGACTTGTCCCGTGACAGTAGAACACAGCTTTCATTGATTTCCAACAGAGCCAAGCTTCAGCACAAACATCCTTGGCCGGCACGTCTTTTTTGGGATTGGTGGAGAAAAATATAAATAGGTGGGACTTCTGGTCTTCTTCAAAAAGTAACATGAGTCTCTTATAGCCTTGGAAATCCCCCGAAGATAAAGAAACTCTCTGAGCTTAACGTGCAGCTGTTCAGCTCTACAAAACACAGACCAACCCCCCCCACCACCACAACCCCCACCCAAGGTACATAAAACAAAATAAAGCTTCTTAACAGTCTATTCAGACCTACTGGAAATGTCCATTGGAGCATTGGATCTCTAAGCATCAACAGAGAGGTAACCAAATATGTGGAACCTTCAGTTTCTTCCCCTGAAAGGCATCTATTCAGCGGGCAGAGTTTAAATGAGGATACAGTTAAAAAAAATAGACTGCAGCCTGTTCTGTAATATCTACAGGCATGTATTTGTGCCACTGAACTGCTTTCGACGTTCAGATTGAGTTTGTTCAGAAGATTCAATTAAGTGTTTTCCGCATTTAATTTTTTATTAAGGTGCATGCAGCACAGGCACATAAAAATGCAGAAAATGTCTTAAAATTATAACAATAGCCCCATACTTGAAAAGAACGAACCTACTGGATTCCCACGTTGTTTGCAACAACAAATATGATGGTCCATTTTTATATAATTGGCCTTCTCAAAATGAGCCATGATCTGCTCTCACAGGTGGGCTTGCATTAGTACAGTGATTGCCAAGATAGATCTGTGGTTGGCATTGCAACTTCACCCCTTCAGGGTTGTGGGTCTGATTCCGGCCTTTGCTGTATGACAGCATGGCCTCAACATATTCCAGTTTCCTCATGCCAATTCACAAATACGAAGTCTGTTTACTTCCCCGCCTTTGCTTGGTGTACGCAATTATTTTGCAGGAAGTTAGCCACAAAAACTGGCCGATATATTTAGCCAAGGACACAGTGAAGTGGTCAAAGCGGAGCCCTGACCGCAGCCACACAAAATAAATAAATAAATAAAATAATTGTTGGGATGAATTGGAACAAAGAATTAGGCCACGGGCAACACGCGCCCATGCTGCACTGCGCCCATGCTGCACTGTACAGGCTTATTAAGCAGTGGAACACAATAGCAGCGGCCTTAACGGAAATTAGACGAGAGTTTTCCATGACGCATTGGTGCAGTCATTAAGGCCATAGATAGCGCAGCGTTTTTATTCATGACTACATTTTGTTGATGCTATCAAATAATCAAAGGATGATGTGTACTATGTCACTACTATTTGGATGTGGGAGAGGAAAACAGCGAGAATGGGTTTAATCTGATATAGACAGATGCTTACATGTAATGGTAGAAGATCTTCTGGCTTAAAATCCAACTTGGTGGAATCTTCAGGCTGTACAATCTATGTCATTTGATTACAGGCTTGTCATTTCCCTGAGTCGAAAACCCACTTCCAGTTTGAAACGGCAAACTAGAGAAGTTTTGAGATGCATGTTAATCTGTGGTTCAATTCAATAGATTGTATAATGGCTGAGTAAAATTTGCTGAAAGAAATATTAATTTATTTACTGAAGCTTATTTTTAATTTGTTGAAGCATTATTTTTGAATAACCAGTAGACTTCTCAACTCGTCTAATTTGTTAGTTGTAAATGGAGTTGACTTTTGGCAACTTTAAATGTACTGTTTATTTCTCTGCCTCCACAGAGGTGATTTTCTTCTCTAACAAAGGTCAACTAAGAAGAAGAAGCTGTGCAAAAGGGCAGCTTCCT
The DNA here is from genome assembly GCA_025773925.1 of Cryptomyrus ogoouensis. NCBI lineage: Eukaryota > Metazoa > Chordata > Actinopteri > Osteoglossiformes > Mormyridae > Cryptomyrus > Cryptomyrus ogoouensis. The sequence goes on along the minus strand of JAOYFF010000045.1, from coordinate 11,474,978 downwards.
GTTTCTCTCTTTTCTGATGCCATCCAGACTGATCCTCCCATGCCAAAAAAATGGGCCTGCCGTCACTGTTCTAGTCTTCATAGATTGCTGTCCATAGATTCCTGTTAATGCCCAGCTTCCCAGTTAGCTCCACTGGTAGCCATTTTGGTTCTATGCTAAGTCTGTTAACAGCTGACTTGTCAGTTTTTAACATTGTGCAGGGCCTGTGGGGGACTGTGGACTGTGACGCTTCTGCTGGTTGCCGCCTCAGCACTTCCCAGCTCGCAGTAGCAGTGTGCAGCTTCTGTGCCAATATGACACGTGATCTTTGTCCTGCGTAACTTAAACATCAAGCTAACCTTTTGAGGTGTAAAGAGTTCCAATAGTGCAAAGGTTATGCTTTTGCCCTGATAAATCACAATATCACTTCTTATATGACAATATAATGTATCAGGCCAGATCACTTATCCCAAGGCCAGTTGGCAAAGAGCTGGTTCAGGATAAATGTGTCAAAAAGGGGACGGATTCGAGGTCTCCTAGGAAAACTGAGCGCCAGACATTTTCTGGATGAATGCGACGTGTGAAGTATCTTCACTGCATCATATAAACAAACCACAGGTGGCTACATAGTTTGTGTAATTGCTTACAAACTTCTGAAACATGCATGCATAGTTCAGCCTGAATTCCTCAAAAGCATTTTTTTAAGGTTCATTTGGATATTCATTCTGCTATATGCCTGTATATTACAGTTGGGGTGTTGTTTACATTTATTTAACATTTACACTCCACAATGTTGCAAAATGAGGATGCATTACTGGCCATTGTGCAGTTATACAACAAATAAAACAGATTTATTTTTCCATATGAGTCCCTCCTTTGCCTTACTTTTATAGCAAGAAATTTCCGGTTCTTGGTTTGACTGTTTTGTATTCACAGATTCTCTGTTTTCAGTGCAAATACTGAGAGGTGCAAAACAGGATGAAAAAAAAAAAACACAGACTGTCTTTTTGCACCCGGGTGCAAATAGCATCTGGCCATCTATTTGGCTAGTCACACCCCGGCCCCCTCACTCCACGTCCCATTGCTTCACAAAAATGTAAACACTGTGCGGCATGCATGCATGGTCACATGTCGCTCCGATAACTGAAGGTGGCAAAGTGGGATACAGATATAAAAGACGTAATCATAATAATCATAATAATAATAACAACAAGAATGACAATAGTAAAAATAATAAGGTTCCAGCACTACGTGCTTGGACCTCTAATAATAATAATAATACATTGTTGGCTACTGATACCTGGGTGCAAATAGCATCTGCCTAAAAAAATCTCAGAAAAAAACATTAGAGACAGGAAAAATGTGTTGGCAGAACTGAAATCTGAAAGGAAACATACGGTGCCCTCAAATCGCCACGCGGGTACAGCTCTATCTCTGGCTGCGGCATACAGTCCCGGCCACCTGTGCCATTTTGGACGGTTACAGTGGACGCACTGGGCCCTTAATCGTCTTATCTGCATGTGCACATGCCCTGGCAGATGGGCAAAGAGGTCCAAACAAAAGGAAACAGGCCGTCACTGTTACACACCACTTGCAGGCAGACGGTTGGCGCAGATCGTCGCGATGGATTCCGGAAAGGGGGCACAGGATTGGCTAAAAAGCCACAGGATGTAGTTATTTTTTTGGGGAGGGGATTTGTGAGGTCTCAGCCCCTTAAAGAGCAGATTTTCCATGTGCATCGCAGAGTCATGCACCACTGCACCACTGCACCGCTGCTCCCAGCCAGCTTGCACACTGCCGTGACATTTGACCCAGTGCAACCCAACACGCTGTGATGCGCAGCAGTACTGTGAATAACAATGCAACTGCAGTCCCATGAATCCAGTTCTCTCCGTGGTTTACACATGTACCCCCAGTAGCAGTAATTAAACCAGTGGAAGTTGGCGAATGCAGCTTGTATAAATTTATGTCACGTGCGCAGTGCGGTAATCTTCTAAATACCACTGTCAACTAATATTTTGCCAGCCCTAAACCCTTAAAATAAGCTGCTATTAAAGCTTACTTTAACACAGTCTTTGAGTTTATTTACTTTATGACAGCATTCATACCGTAACAACTCTGCCAGGGGTAGGGGTCAAATCCCATTGGCTGCTGATTAGCGCTCCTATCAAGGCTCTCCAATAAGAATAATACCAACCTCTTTTTATCAGTTTTAAAGCTGCATCTGATTCATTTATTAAATATTATTACAATTTTGTAATAGGAAGTGCATAAGGGAAATGTGAGCAGCATCGCTGTTTCAGGTTACTGTATCTTCTGGAGATTCCAGTTTCACATAACATACAAAAAATAAAATGTCCGTTCCAAAACAATAAACCATTAATGATTGGTGGGAAAATACATACAGTGTCAGGCTCAAAGTTCTATTATGTCAGCACAATAAGATCAGTCAGAATCCTATCTCATGCCTGTGTTCCAATAGCTCTTTCTATCAGAATTACATAAGTATTATTTATGATGTACCTATCTATATATAGAGCAACTGTTGGAAGAACTAGGCAGGGCAAAGGCAAAGAGGGTTCTGTGTGTCAAGGAAGCTAAGGGCACCCTGGAGTTCCTGTCGCCTAGGGCCTTCAGCTCCCGGCAGAATCACCGATGGCAAACTGGTCATAGCAGGGGTAGCTATACTGGGCAGCAGAGACATAGGATTGTGTAGGTGGCAGATGATTACAGGGGTGACAATGGCAATGACAAAATATCAAACTGCGCAGTAGGAGGTGATGGCAAAGCAGTACCTTAACTTACCAAGAAAGCGTCATGGACAGATACACCAGGAAGAACAACCATATGGTGCTAGAAGATGGGCCCCATAGGTCACTAAATTCAGTACAGAGGATGAGCTGAGGGTTGGTGTTTTTTGACATTGTCGGATCAAAGCCTTTTAGACTTTTAAACAGCTGTTTTTACCATGCCGGAAAAGAAGATCCGAAATTCCAAAGGAAGGATGGCTACGGGAACGTGGAATGTACTGAGTACGAGCCAAGGAAAGCTGGATGTGGTAAAGATGGAAACTGAGGTCTTACGAGTTAAAATCTTAAGCATTAGCGAACTTAAACAGTACGGGCTAGAACGCTTTCGGTCTGGCAGGAAAAGAGCAGCATAGCAGAAATAGTGTGGCTTAGGAAATGCCTGGATATCTTTAATGAACCTCAGCAGTCAGCATCAACTTGACAACACCTAAAATATCATAATCATAATTATAATCATATCATTTACATTATGATACCAGATAGGATCCTGGTTTGGGGCATGATCTCTTACTTATAGATTCAGTACTGAAAGGTAGAACACACTAAATCCCCCCATCTGTTTTCACCATCGAGGGACGCTATAGATCTCCTGTAAAGCAACATTTATCCAGGTTGCAGTATGAGATGGGTTTAAGGCCCATGCGAATATTTTTTTTCATTTGGTTGCATGCAGCACCTCCCTGGGTTGTCTGTTAGGAGGCACCACAGCGCCCCCACTCAGTCCACCCTGGGATTGCCGCTATCGGGGGGGCATTCTCAGCACTGCGCTTTACGGTATCTCTGACAAACCTGATTGTGGCCCTTTCTGACAGTGAAAGTACCCTAAATGACACCGGCTCAGTGCCTGATCCGATCCGGTTCTGGGCCGGCAACGGTCACAGTCCTCTGCTCTGCTTTTCATTCTTGCCATCTCACTGTTTATGTGGCATCAGGAAGGATAATTTTCTCCTTCTTTATATAAAATTAGAACAACTTTTTTTTCTATTACATTACGTTAATTACAGTCACCGGTTCATTAGAAGGACAGAACAGTGACTCAGTGGATAGCAGCACAACCTCACACCTCTGGGAAGATATTCACAGATATTCACCTGTCAGCTTCCCGTTCGTCACAGCTAGCTCTATTCCCTGAGACTTCCTGAAAATTCATCTTCTTATTTCCAAACCAGTCCTCCTGCTGCATGACCGTTTCACAGCGAGCTATGAAGGCTCCTTTCATTAGAATATGCCCAGTCTTTGGCCCTATGCCAGTTCCACAACCTTACGTTCCAGCACTGGTGCATGATAACTGTGCAGGGATGTTCATTGTAGTCCCCCCCCCAGAGATTTGGTTCTGAAATAATCTTTTAAAGGGTCTTTTCCTCTTAAACTTTTTCACCCGAAATGTCCTTTCCTAAGCTGCAAAGGGATGATTTTGAAAGCCTTTCCGGTTTGCCTTTTCTTTCTCGATGAGTCCACTGAAAACAGAGTACAAACCGGGTAAAACCAAGGTGTCCTTCTCCAGAAGGGAAACACTCGCAGAGTACATGGACCCCCACCCCCCTCGGGATCTCCTGCACATGGCATAATTCAGAGCGAGAAGGACAGAACACTTTAATGGGATTGACCCACAAAAGCCAGCCCCTGAATGCAATAAGCTGTCGTCCCCTGAAGGAAACAGTTGGTTTCAGGCCCAGCTGCCCCCCCCGCTATGCCCAGATACATTCCAAGCCAACCGCTCCTTTATTTTTTAAATCTAAAAGAAAATGTTCAGATTAGTCTGGGAGGGGTGGACCACCATTAGCCGCTACACTTCAAACACCCTTAAAGGTGCCACACACTGCAAATGACATCCGGACAAAACGAAACTGTAAACATTGGCGAGAGCAATCCGCCGCGTGCTAAAAATGACATCGCCGCTTTGTTCGTTCTGTGTCACGCCACTACCCTAGAAGGCGCAAAAATGTTTTCCACGTAGCAGACCCACATAGAGAGCGCAAATAAACATATTATGGCGGGTGTGTGAGTCATTTTTATAAAGGAGATAACCGCTCTTTAAAATTGGAAGTTGCTCTCCTTATTAATGACTATAATCGGATTAATACTAGCAGCAGCACAGGCTGGGGAACTAACAACTTACACAACGCTCACGGTTACACACCAACGAAACACACACATTCCACGGCAAACATTACATGGTCATGACATTCACTATTAACAGAAATACACAAACATGCATATTAATTTGCAACATTTAATGCTGGTATGTGCTGAATTAGTCCTGCTGACTATTGCTAAAACAACATTGAAGTGTAGGGGCTCAGTGGCAACAATTGCGGGGGGGGGGGCACAGATAAGTGACGAGAGGAGGTGGATTGGAGCTTCACGGTTGCCATAGTGACATGTGGCATCGCCAGCCGGGCAGCAATGTGTCCTCCGGCTGGAAAAGCATGAATGCACAAAAGTAGCCACCAGTGGCTTAAACATCCCCCCCCCCTCCCGCCACCGGCATTGCCCAGGGTTGGGGGGTGACCGTAGTGGTAATTTAATAATGATTGTGCACCCATCCTGAACTCACTCTATCATCCTCCCTCAGAATCTATGTGGGTATGTCTTCAACGATGAAGGTACTATCCAGAACAGCCTTACAATATAAGCTATGCTACAAGTTAAGTTTTTTGCACAGTGGCGCAGTCATGAGTGCTGTCACCTCATACTTCCACAGTCCCCCCCCCACAGTCCTAAAACATGCTGAGGTTAATTGTAGTTACCAAATTGCCAATAGGTGCCCATGTGTGAGTGAATTGTAGCATAAGCATCCCCTGTGATGGGTTGGCACCCCATCCTGGGTTGTTCCCTGTCTTGCACCCATAGCCTCTGGGATGTGCTCCAGCCCCTCCATGACCCTGAACAGGATAAGCAGAAAATGGGGGGGATGGATGAACAGCAGGTTTTTAAGCAGTTAATTTTAATCGCTATGTGAAAAAAGGTCGTTCTCAGTCTGTGGCATTAAGGATTAAGGCCGTCGCTCTTATCTGCATGTCTAGAAATTTTTGCCCATTATTAATGCCATATATTCAGCACTGCTGCACCACTGATCAAGGTGCTTTAACATACAGTCAGTGCCACTGCAAACGCTACTAACAGCTGCCTGAAAAGTCTCACATCCACTAAAATTGCGCACTAAAATATACACATCCAGTGGAAAAGATAGGGTTTGGTGAATATGACTCCAAAACTTAGTAACTTACGGCAAACAAAAATAATTAAATAATAAAAACAGGCCATGTTTTTTGTCATTTATAAACACATTCATAATGCAGTACAATACACAATTGATGCTTATACTGACCTGTATAATGCATTATAAAGGTATTTATAGCGCATTATAGATGAGAGCTTCATAGAGCATTCATAAGGCATAATACACAAGGCTATAATGTGTTGTGCCTTTTTATAAATGTGTATAGTCATGTTTTATAATGTTTTATGAATGCATTATAAGGTATTATGAATGTGTTTATAAATGACTAAAAACATGGCCTTGAGTAAAGTGTTACCAAAAAACAGTGCTGCTAGTGGCCAATAATGTAATAATATGCATTTTACATAATAATTAATAATACTTAATTAATAATTAATAAATGCGTGGATGTACAAAAACTTTGATTTGAAAACTGGTTTGACCGATTCACTGAGAGGAACCGGTTCAAAACAATGATTAGTTCACAACAGATATCACTATCATTCACCTGGATAGCTGTGTTTGCATGCAAGTAGTGTTTCTCGCTAAGACCATATTGTGTTGCAGTTTGCGTGGTGCTTTTTTCTCCGACTGAAAACGCGATTCCACATTGCATTGGACTTAATAATAACTGAAGAGGAGAGCTGACATGCACATTGCATCTGAGTGCAGGGGACTCCAGAGACAGCAGTGCAGATCAAGCTCGTGGCTTTGCCGATTTAAGCTGACCCCGACCCAAGTCTGGACTCAAAATGCTGCCCAATCCCCTAAAATAAAGTCTGATTGTGACATTGAATGAGGGACCATGTGACACTTCTGGTCCATATTATCACTCTTAGCTTAATCCTCTGCCCCATCAGCTAACGGTAAGATGTTCAGGCAGATTAATTGACATGAGGTGCACTTGTCTCATTCCATGTGGGGGCCAGGCACGTGTGCAACCAGAGCAGCTTAAGATCACCCCCCCACCACCACCCCCGCGATGTCCTGTCCTCACTAATGGGGGGTTCATTCCTGACAGCTGTCCGTAAATCCCGGCCCAGGTCAGATTGCCGTTTAGTCCTCCAAAGAATAAATAAATAAATGTCTGTGATCAGAAAACACTCCGTTAAGGTCTGGGAGACCAGCGCCGACCCACTGGGCTGCCCTGAATGTCAGACAAGCTGGCTACTGCTTTTTCTGCTTGAGGCTGACAGGTTTTCGGGGAAGCATGTGTGAGCTATAACTATAATCATCTGTCGTCATGAGAGAATAGCAAGCCACAAATAGGACGTGAGCATGTGGTGAGGCTCCCGTAATGCTGAAGTGCAAAAACTTCATGCTATTGGCTGTAGTTAGTTTACACCACAACCCTGTTCTGGACCATACGCAAGGCCGACCCGACCATTTTTGGGGCCCTAAAAAAAGCTAAATTCCAGCGTCTTGCTAGGGGTGGATTAAATTTGCTGCTGGGGAGGGGCTGATGGAAAAATCTGCTGAGCAGAGCAAGGCAGCGCCCCTGATTTTGTTGGGGCCCTACACAGCCCTATGCTTTGCTTATACCTCTGGCTGATTTTGACCCCATGGAACAATGGCACAATGTTTTTAAAAAGGTGCGTATATTTGCTGTAGATAAATTGTTGCAGTAGCTGTGACACATCATGGTAGCATGAAGTCCCCTGAACTGACCTTCCTTACAGCCTGCAACATGACCCGCTCTCTTAATATAGCACCTTTCGAGCTGCCTAACGTGCTACAAAGGAAGTGAGGTAAGCACCATAGATAAAATAAAACATGCACGTCGAATCTGGCACGGAGCCTCATGCTAATGAAACAATAACACGCACTCAGTCACCCTTTCAGTCTGAAATGGGAGCTCTGAGCACATTCAGTGTTTTGAGTTGAGAGCTTCGCGTGAAGCTGCAGCGATGAAGCATTTCTGGACGTTTCTGCCGTGTTTCAATCTTAGCTCAGGTTAAAGGGGATAGGAGCCATTATTATCTAGTGACATAGGCCCAGAACCGGGAGCCAAGGGTTGCCTGAATATTCTGAGGGCTACTGGCATGGGGAGGGGGGCTGGAGCCATGGCGACCATGCGTTACTAGGCAGCGACGTGCAACCAAACCTCCGAGAAAGTCGGCGGAATTTGTGAACCAAGGGGGTGACAGAACTGGGCAATAATCTGGGCACGGCCGACGCGTGATTTCTCTAAACACTAACCCTGAGCAGAAGAAAATTTCAGTGAAGACTCATTATGGTTGTTAACTGCAACCGGCGGCCCAGTATGAAGCGTGCGTCCGGCTGCAGAGGCAATTCTGAGGTGGAATACGGCACTCAGCATGGCTCGGCAGGCACCATAACCAGGCCATGAAGCCACCCAGAAAGATAGGGACGTAAATTAGGCATGAAAACACGAATGCGACAGAAATACTAACGGCTGGGTGATTTTTTTTCTGAAGATGTGGAATGCTGGGACACGGCGGGGTATTGTGTTAAACCTGTAAATGATACATTCATCAGCTAAAATCACCTGGATATCACCCAGGAGGGTAGTTGCCTTAGCAGCGCAGGCTTAGTGGAAGGAAAACAAGATCAGACTAGTTACTATAAGTGGAGGTGGGATGAAAACTCGCATCCAAGGTGCAAATGAAAAATTTAAAAGCCATATTTACACTGCATCATCCACTGCGTAATCATGATGGCTGATGGCTGTCGCCCACCCCCCTACCTCGTTCTTGAAGCCTTGTTCTGATTGGTCAAACCAGAATCTTTAAGCTCCCCTCCCCCCCAACTAATTTAGCGTCATTTAGAGGTGTTCATCAGCAAAATCCATCCATCCATCTATTAATCTTCCACTTTCCTTATTTGGTGAGATCATAGTGAGCCTGGAGACAGTCCCCGGAAGGCATTTGACATTCCAGACAGGAAGACACTAAAACAAAAATACAACCTAAAACCAGATTGATAAATTCAACAGAGGCAACTATTATCAGTGGGAATTATTCATCACGATCTTCAATTACAATATAAATTATATATTCCCAGTTATATCTCATGTGGCCAATTTGGTGGCAGGAAACATAACAATAATGACCTGGAAAAATATTTCAAAGTCTTCAGGGCACTGAGCTTTAATCACGTTAATAAAGATGAACTACAGTGAACTAACCTTAACCACAACACGGTATTTTAATTACATCTTTCGCAGATACATAAACACATGCCAGTCAGTTTGTTTCATGGTTGCAGATCTTCTTTGTGTTTTAATTCAGCCAGATGATTTTTCCTGCTCACCGAGAAAAGGAACCTTTGGTAAATTTTAAATACATAGGAGCCATATTCACGCTTGGAAGACTTGCTTTTACTTATTGACTCATAAATCACAGGAAACTGACACCGATGGAAATCTGTCCACACATCCTGGGCAATTATTAATAATCTGTGCCCCCCCCCCCACCCCACACCCCCAAAAAGGCACAATGCGTATCTGCGCCATGCAAAGCAGAGACACACATGCGTCAGGTGAGGTTGTCATCATGCACAAATAGCACAATTAACACACCCCAAACTTCTATCCCAGAACCGTTTGACCCATTTCTGTGCCAATAACATGTCCGGAGGGGGGGGGTGACACACCTATTGTTCCCAGCGCATCCGAGGGGGCCTTTTTTGGGAGCAGCGTGGCTGATGGCTGTGGCCCAACCCCCCCTCTACCTCGTTCTTGAAGCCTTGTTCTGCTGATATGACACAAACCATAGGCACTTCCTCAATAGATCGCCTAGAGGCTCAACCAGCACATAAAACACATTTATTTCCTTGTCCTACTGTCTAATGTCGGCCTTTTGATTTAACAACAAATGCTTGCAGCTGAAACTACAGCAAAACCACTAAATAAAGCTCAAAATGTCAGGCAGCACCTCTGTAGCTTTCAGCAGTAATGTCACTTCCTCTATTAATTTAGACGTAGCCCCTTGTTGTGACATTCTATTGGCTGATGACATCCGACATTATGACGAACCCAAGACAGAAACATGAAGTGTAGAGCAATGAAATGGGACTATACATTCCTTCATAATACATTATACTGACCATTATAATGCATTATTAAGGTATTTATACTGCATCATCACTGAAAGCATTCATAATGCATAATAAAAATGGCTATAATGTATGCGTTTTTCTAAATATTTATAGCTGTGTTTATAATACTCTATGAATGCATTACAATGCATTATGAAGGTATTTATAACACAGTTATATGACTGTTTTAAATAAAGGGTAACACTTTACATTAACTGCACCTTCATAATGCTTTTATATTGCATTCGTAAAACATTCAGTACACCTTCATAATGTATTCATTAAGTTTTCATAAAATATTCATAAACATCATGCATGTATACCAAGACATCATAACATCCCTTAACAGATGTAATATACATTAACAACAAACATTATATAATAATAACAAACATTATAATTGTATAATCATGTAATGTTTGTTATTAATGTATATTAAAGCTATTAAGGGATGTTAGGATGTTAAGGTGTATTTGCATGCTGCTTATAAATGTCCTATGAATGCATTATGAATGCATCATGAAGTGGCACTGAATGTTCTATGAATACATTATGAAGGTGCACTTAATGTAAAGCATTACCAAATAAAGTGTTAACGAAAAATAATGGTGGGGACATAATGGAGTGAAACCCTGTTTGAGTCATGATAAAACAAAATTACATTAAAATATGTTTATATTAATAAACACTGTCAATTTTTGACATTATTACAAAATGCATAAAAGAGAAACAATATTATAACCTGTGGGGGGGGGGCAAACATATTTTCCTGGACACAGGGGGTCCTTTGTTCAAGAAGGATTGAGAACCCTGATCGAATGTAGAAATTTAATTTTGTTACTCATTTTAATTTTTGTTTTCCTTACTACGGTACGTTGACCAATTCCCTGTTTAGCCCCTGTAATTCATGAAAATGGAATCCTCAGATTAAATCACCCCTGTCCATCTATCTATTTATCCATCCATCCATCCATCCATCACATGATTCTCTTTGCTGTTAGGACAGGGGAGAGGCGTACATCAAGCCGCTATCATACTGTGACAGCAGCTGTATATTCTGGCAGTGAAACCCCTGAAGTGATGGTCCTCTCTCTCAATAAATGGAACCCCAGAAAACTCTGAGTCATCGCCACTCTAGCACAAGAACACAAACAAAGCCATAAAGTAGAAGTTAAGGCTCTGAGATTGATAAGTTAACAGCCTCAAAATGTAAGGGGTGAATGAGGTCAGACAGAGTTTGCCTGTCACCCACTAATTTAAGCCAAGCGGCAGCCTCCTTGTGAAACATTCCACGGATCTGATGGTTTGAGGCCCCCGGAAAGAGGAGTTAATTCCCTGCTTCATGAGCGCTTTAATACAGTGTAGTTCAGGAAAACAAATTTGCATTCCTAATACTTTATAGCTTTAAAAATTTCACAAAAATGTGTTTTTGCATAATTAAATCAGAATGTAATGAAAAAGTGATGAAGAAAATCTAAAGCATTGTCATTAGTTTGCATTAATTGCATCTTAATTATCAAGAAGGGGATTGTGGGTAGCCAGCTTCTCCAGATATTACCTTGTCACCTTGCACTCGAGTGTGTGTGTGTGTGTGTGTGTGGATTAGGTTTATATTACATTGTGGGAACCAAATGTCCCCCACCTGTTAAACCTGTTATTTTGACATTGTGGGGCCATTTTTCAGGTTCCCACAAAGATCAGTGAATGCAATCAAAAATCGAAAAATGCCAAAAGTCTCATATTTTGTTTGATTACTTATGGTTAAGGTTAGGGCTGAGTAGGGGTTAGGGTCGTCATGTTGGGATTAGAGTTTTCCTCATAGAAATGAATGATTCTGACAAAGATATAACTACAAACCTGTGTGTGTGTGTGTGTGTGTGATGCAGCAATACCACATCCAGAACAGAACCATACATCTCCATCTTAGACCCAGATAATTTGAACCTTAATCAGAAAACACAGCTCAACTGATAATCAATGATTGGAAGGACTTTTAAATGGGACTTTACTGTAGGTGGTGCTTAATCCTGCAATGAATTTACCTTAAGCTTCCTTTTGTCTACTCAGTTCTTGTTAAACTAAATCAAGGTCATGGTTTTTGCACTGAAGTGAGATTTAAGTAGTCACCTCTTCACATTCACAAGGGTTAGGGGTGCAAGATCCTCAAGAATGTGACCATTTGCAAATAATAATTCAGCACGTTATTAAAAATTTTTCAAACTATTAAAATTATTAAAAATGTGAGCTTCCACAGTCACATAATCAACTGACATGTGGGTGAGGCCGGTTACTGAGACAAAGATATATAGCGTACCAAAGCCAAAATGCACAGATCTTGGATGAATTTTACCAAAAATAACTTTTAATATTAATATACCGGTAGTATTATTAAACACACTAATACATATTAAATGGCACTAATATTTACATATTATATGATTTTATGCAATCCAAATCATATTTCATATTGTTTATATATTTTTGAATTGCATGCCATCAAAAATATTCCCATTTTATTCCTCATGCCTGGTTTGGGAATAACTGAAACCGTGAAGGTCAAATTCACTAATCTGGAGGGATGACTGCATATCAGATTTAATGTTGTAGATTCAGTCTACACCAGTAATTCTCTACTATATCTGAATACCATAACGCACGAAGATGGAACTGTCCCTCAGTGAACTTTCCATACTGTGGGGAAAGTATGTACTGTACTTATTACACAGTAACATACAAAAAAATGATGTCTTGTGGTGCAGCAAGAAATGCTATTTGTGCATTTTTTGAACAACCTGATCGAAAACTTCAATTTGGAAAGCGTACAGAAGTTGACAGTACTGTAGATGTAGATGGAAATTACCAAAAAAATACTAGCAGTCTGAGCCACCTATACAGGGTTGACAGGGTTGTCAACTTTGGTCAGCTGGCTGGCGTGAGATTTTAACAGTTTTATTACCTTGTAAATAGTCTGTAGGGTTTGCAAACTACCCCAGTGCTTTTGATGTAGCTAATTTTAGGGTTATAATGGAATAATATAGATTTGTTGTGTGAGCGTGAAAGTCAGAAAGCGCGAGTGTCACGCCAGATGCGAGATAGCTGGAAATCCTGTAATAACATGACGTTGTGAAATGGGGATTTTGCAACAAACGGCCCCTATGGGTAATGAAGGGGCAGCGGAGAGCAGTCACCTATGCAGTCGCCAGCCTCTCTTGCTCATTTTCACCAGCTCGAGCGTAATGAGCTCCTGTTTACGGCATCTTACTCACTGCTGACTGGGGTCTTAGCGGTAAATCCCAGCGGGCACCATTTGAGCCTCTGCTGGAGGGGGAGACGTGTAGAATCAAAGAAACAGGAATAGCGAGTGGCAGGGGAAGGGATTGTGGAGTTATGGGTAATGACAGTGTGACACAGCGGGTTACGTGCCTCAGTATTACTGTGTGTCATCTGCCGCCAAGGGTGTTGACTTGCCAGTCTCAGACCGTTCTGCCGTCGTCTCGCGTAATCGCAGTGCCGGGCGTTAATGAACCGTCATGGCCGAAGTGGATCTGGGAGCTTCAAGGGCGTTTGCGCAGGAGATGTCGATAGCTGGGTAGCGGGGCGCGCTGCATTCTGTGTTGCATTTGAGTGTGCGGCATGCAGGTTCAGAGATGAAGAATACAATTCCCAGGCCCAGATGCCATCGCTTAATGGCAGTGATGACTTTCGGTTCAGGAACGACGCTCCTATTTACGGCATCGATTTTTCTCCCTTATTACGAGGCCAAATGAGCTAATGAGAGGGAATAGATGTTAGCAGGGCACTGTCTGCCAGCATACAGTGCAGACGCATTAACCAATGGACTGGTCCAAGTCAATAGTGGTGCTTATTACTGCCTAATGCTCCTGTTGTTCGGCTTGCCACGCGCATTCTCTCACAACATGAGCATGTTACACAGTCAGCAACGGGGAATCCTGGCCGTCGGTTGACTTCGGAGAAAGCTTAGCTCACTTCTTACGTCAGGTTCTGATGAGTATAAAAGTGAACATGGTGTAATGCCTTAACAGCTACCAGCAGACACCCATGTGAGATCAGAGCAGGTCACCACATATACCAAGCCTTGCCAATGGCTCAGTCTCGATGATCCTTTTGTATTGACAGCTTTCCACAAAACAAAATGCATGAAGAACATGGATACCACTGCCCTGTGCATCACTAGCTTTTACTGTGGTAACTGGCAGACAGATTTCGTGAAGCCAGTTTGATAATAACCAGAAATCGCAGCATGTCCAGGGCTAACGAGGGGAATGTGCGCCTCGGTTTAATGATAGCTTTCCTCTTAATTATTTCCATATCATTTGGACAGTGCTCACACCGAGGCTCCAAGAACATGGCTTTCGCGTCGCCGTCCAGGTCCGTTTTCAGCAGAGAACAAGGTAATTACAGCGAGAAGTGGGAGTCGAGGTTCATGACGCGTGTCTCGCTATTAGGCCGGCTACATAATTGTCAGTTCACAGTGTGCATCGATTAACGGAAATGTCGGTATGTACCGGAAGTGCAGGGGTGGACTGTGTGTGGTGAGTGTGCACTTGCAGCCTGTGTATCAATTAACAGCAATCAATCAGCATCGCAACCTTCAAATAAGCAGCCCATGTTAGATAAGCTTATTAAGTTATGCAGGTACAGTGTATCTAGGACCAGTCTTGCTGTTAAATTTGGTATTGAGGGCATCACTATTGCATAACCACTGAAACAACTATCCAAGGTAGTGTCAGGAACAATGGACACCAGGCAAATGACATCGAGAACAAATTTAAACACAAGCAAGTTATCAGATAAAATTCCAGAGGCTACAAGCACATGACAGGGAACAACCCAGGATGGGGCGCCAACCCATCGCAGGGCACACTCACACACCCCATCCTGGGTTGTTCCCTTCCTTGCGCCCATAGGCTTAGGACCCCCCGCAACCCTGAATTGGACAAGTGGTTTCAGAAAATGGATGGATGGATGGGTGGATGGATGGATGGTTATAATGCTTTATGAATGCATTATAATGTGTTATGAATGTGTGAGCTTCCTATAGACATGACATTCATTAAAAGCGCTGCCGGAAAGTGTTACCACTAATATCAGTTATTATGATTATCTCTATTGTAATTATATGTCTCCTGTTCCTCTATATTCAGTTGAAATAGAAGAATGATTCTAGTCACAGTGACCCTGGATCATTTTCACTTTGAAAAGTGAGGATGAACAGTTCTGGCTGTTACTTTCGTCACATCTTTCCACAAACCTGTAAATTGCTTTGTGAAAGCTGAGATCCTCTTTGTTCTGGAAAAGGGTTGGGGTTGTCTCAATGACTGTAAAAAGTACCGGCCACTCAAATTAGGATCCAGGAACACTGCCTGAAGACGTCTAAACAATCTGCAGGAGGTCAGATTAACAAAAAAAAAAACCTACTGTTTTCTTAGATTATTTTTGCAATAGGTTACTGTTAAATTCTCCCCTCAGTCGCTGTATAAACAGAAAACCCTTTTTAAAGCCAGTACAACAGATTTCAAAAGCTTCAGGTCTGATATGCTGAAGTTGACTTGACACGTTATAAATCTCTCTTGGGAAATAATAAGTTGCTACAGTCGGGGATCTCAAACAGACGGGGCACAATTTTACAGGTAGCGACACGCAGCAGGTGATCACAGAGCTGAAATAATTCTGCCCTCAGCACAATGACAGAGAGCGTTGCCGCAGTCTCCGGATAATGACACATAGGTGTGCCGTACCAGCTTCAAACTGTTCAGTCTCTGAACATTACTGCACATAAATAAAAATGCTTTCATTTAGGGAGCGTCTGAAAAGAGAAAACCCCGCTCCGTTACACTTACAACCTCCAATAGCTATGTCATTAATGAAGGTCCCCTTGTGAAGGCGTAACGCATGCCTGGGAAAAGACAGAGAGCCCTTCAGATAGAAACAGGACACTGTGCTGCTGTCCACTTCCGAATAAGTCGAAATTCACCGAGGATCGAGGGTGCAGAGGAAAAGTCAGACAGCAGCCGGATGGTGACCTAAAGGACTGTCTCATCTTTTCCGCATTTCCTGCAATGAGGGCTTGCGCATTTTCACCAGGTCGCAGCTCTGTCAGGGTCCCTGTAGCACAGCAGAGATATAAAACACAGAAACGCCCACAGCCAGAAGTAAATTTACAGATTAGAGTCTCTGGAATATTTCATGAGAATTTATTATTAATAATGTACAATGTTTCCAAAACATGTCACATGCTTATAATAAAGTATATTAAAATTCATCTTCACATGGGAGGGAAGGACTGACCCATTGTTCCCAGATGTGCTTGCTGTCAACATTTGCGTTTGTAATTAAGGAGAAAGCTGGTTCCTCTAATCTCTGTGAGGCGCTGGTGAGCTTTTAGCAAAATAAGATGAAGACCATCTGTCGATTGTCAGAGGTGTTGGGAAGTCATTACTGCTGTAGAAGGAAGCTTTTCCGTGCCATATTTCTGAGGGCAAACAGCACATTTTCCGTTACAATGAGCACATAATGTATGATAAATTTTTTTGGGGAGTGGATTTTCTCTGAGAGCGGTCGAAAGAAGTTTTCCAGCGCTATGCCTGGAAACAGGTTTGGAATAAATTAAGCTATACCTGTTGTTTATTCGTACTTGAAATATTTTAAAGGTTTTGGATGCCAGAGAACGATTTAAAGGATTTAAAGTAATGAGTTCCCACCCGTAGCACATTTTCTCACATTTCTGTGGCTTGACACAAGGCCGTCTGAACTGTCAGCTTGGATGGCTTTGGCAATCTTTCTTTTTATGGAAGAAAATTGTTTAAGATCGCACGAGTTGAATGTGAACTGAGTAACGTTAAAATCAGAATCACTTACAATCCATCAAGCCGGGTCATTTGAGACCCCAGGGATTATCCACAGCTGAATCGTCCAGTACACCAAGCCGACGTGCATGAAAATTTGAACTGAAGTAACCAAGGCTCATGACCATTCCGCTAGCACTGCTAGTGGCTTCCAGTGTCCCTTGCAGCCTGCCAGCAGTGGAGAGTATCGCTATGACGACCAGCTACTCAGTGTAAAAGGGCTGTTGATCTCAGACGGCAGTTCTGGTGAGAGGGCACTGGGTTCACCTTTCACTGCAGTCTTTAAGAAACTCTGCAGAGTCACATGACCCTCTCAGCAGTGCCGCGTGAGTTTACAGTCAACAAGGGGGGCAGCAGTGCTGAACCGGTATTAAAAATCCACAGCATGAGCTGCTGAGCTAGAGGAGGGAGCCAAGCATGTAGCTACTCAATAAAATGATGGGTTTGACCTCCGCCCCCCCCCCCCCCAAAATTTTTATTACCAATTAGGCATGTAGCTAGGTAGTAAATTATAGGTTTGAACCTCCCTTTGAAATCAGTTTCAGCACCCCCCACCCCCACTCCCAAAGTTAGCAAAATCCACAGATGGGAACCCCTCTGCCCCCAATTAACTATATATATATATATACCATAAAATTTATTTCTGGCTATAGGCCTGCAAGGACCGTAACTGCAATAAAGTTTTAAAATGAGAATTCTGCTATTGCATGACTGGAGCGAACTGTCAGACGACCCAGCGACTGAATTGCTGGAGCTGTAAATAAAAGGATAACTTGGCTCAATGCTTCAGTAAAACTGAAGATATTTGTTTCTGTAGTGTATCCCTGTGAACAAATGCTGGACTCCGCCCCCGTCTGTCAAAACTCCGCCCCCAAAGATGGCTGCCTTGGTTTTCTGTGCTAATAACCATTTTCCCTCATGACTTCAGTGTATCAGTGTGTGTGTGTGTGTGTGTGTGTGTGTGTTAGTTTAGATGAGTAACAGCCACTCAACTGCCTATAGAGCTTTCGATGGGGAAAACCTTGCATTTTATGAAAACTCACCAAGCACAAAATAATTTGCCTCAGAGGTGCAACAGATGGAGTAATCTGTGTGCCTTTTTCATTAAATAACCTTGATTCCTTTCTGTGTTAAATGAAAACAACATAACTGAGGCATGTCTCAGTCTCACACACATTCTCCAATTAATCATTTTCAGAACTAGTTTTAACATTTATGCTCTATCTGCTAGCTACGAATTGTATTTCAGATTACTCGGTTAATATATCCCACAATGGTCATGTATTTTATTTTCTCTTCTGAGTTCCTGAAATCTGCGTCCCTTGTGGCTGAATGATTTGAAAAATAATGCGTCATTCGATTTCTTTTCGTCTACCTTTGGGTCTCTATATTAAAGTGTTTGCCTTCTGCCTTTCAGCTTGCTTTGTGTCAGAAATTCACCGTATCATGAACAGATTTGAAGATGTCAATAAAGACAATGGGTTGTATATTGATTTTCTGCTATGATAAATTGACAAGGCCAATGTACACATAGGATATACAATTCCTGATATTTCTAGTGATTTTCCATTGGAAAAAAAAGGCAAAACAAAAAGACAAATAAGATATTTTAATTCCAGTTACCCTGAGCTCAGAATCTTGGTCGCAGTCCAGACACAATGCTGGGAGCTGGAGTGGACAAAAGCTAGACCAGATCTGTCTGTCTCTCTGAGCCCAGGGACTGTAATGGCCCACATCAGTCTCTCAGACGGAGAAGTGTATCTCAGTGAGGGGGAATCTCTAATGCTGGCGATCAGCCCAGCAGTGCGACGAACGTAAACATCCGCCGAAACGAGTAAACAGCGCAGATTATGGGTGAAAAGGCCTCTTTCTATCTCCCAGAGGACAACGAGACTGAGAGCCAGCTTTTCCAGAGTGTGTGAGGGCCCCCTAGAGATGAGAAAATAAAATGCCGCCTGCTCAGACTTGTCGTGGGTGTGTAAATGAGGTTTTGTGTTTACACACAATTTGAGGTAAAGGAAATGCATCATTTGGGCCCCCGGCTCTCAGGACATACTGTACTCCCACATCCTGTGGTTTGGTCCTGGGGAAACCCGTCAACGGCAGTCAGCTTCCTGCCCCCACCCCCCTCCGATACCTTTTCCCCCCTCCAGACCCTCCAACTCCCACTATTCTACCTGGAAGGTGGAAGAATATGCACACGATCATGGCATGTCATGGCCGAGCTGCTTTGGTGCAATGCATTGTGGGAGCACGATGGGCGCATTGACCAGACTTGCTCTTTTGCATTTCCAAGGGCTTGCTTGTTCCGAAACCTGAAATGCTTTGCGTGGTTGCTTCCCTGAAGGTCACGCCTGCTATCATTCATCTGCTACGTCCTTCACACAGCAGACTTTTGTAGCTGAAATGATGCTTCAATCAAAGCATTTGTCCAGAACCCCAGGAGCATTTTGGGAGGTTAACGGCCCAAAAGAAGTGTGACGGTTCTGCCAAGGCCGAGACTCAGACTGGCGGCCTTAGGGTCCTAAGCACAGAGGCCACACACCACCCTGCAGTTGAGGGGTAAAACAATATGGGACATATAAACAGTAAGTCATTGATAAAATGGATTTCTTAGGTTATATTGAACCTCTTTCCCTCCCATCCATACATTTTGTTGTAGCCTATCCTACTTCCCAAGGCGGGGAACAACTCAGGATTGGGTGCCAACCCACTGCAGTTGAACCTGTTTGTTAAGTAGATATTT
>JAOYFF010000045.1:11432046-11448088 GCA_025773925.1 Cryptomyrus ogoouensis | reverse complement strand
GGGGGGGGGGGGGGGGGGGTGTCCTCACGGTGGCCCACATCTGATGGAAAATTCAAGACTCCCTTTCAGAAAAATACGTAAGACCTGCTAATAATTCTGGCCGTTACACTGTCACACAGATGCCAGAGACTCATTCATGTATATGCACAGTGTGAATCATGTTTACACCTCTGATTAAAATTCAGTAGGGCATGCATTTTTGATCCTTCCATTGCTTGTTTAATGCATCAATCAAATCAATCTTCGCAACTATTTAAATTATCATCATGGTGGATCCAAATGGAGATTTTCCAGTGGGAATCACTGACAAGCGTAGTTTCTGACTTCCGGAATATAATTGACAGAAGATCTAAAGTGGGGAAAAAGCAATTATGCAAAAACATTAAGCAGTAATTTTCAAAACCAGTTTAATTTATAGAGGCTGCCACTCTCAATGGTGTATTTTGTTAGTACCCAGTTACGCATTTTCAAGGGGCGGGTGCTGACGTCATCTACATGAAGAAGTCAGAAGTATGGAACACATGGGAGTGATTTTAATTTCTCTACGACCTCTACTGGAATCCGGTTGGATACATATGGAGACCTTGAATTTTATTCCTTCCTTTTCTTTAATTCACAGGCTATTTTTACTTTCAAATCACAGTAATACAGAAATGGAATGAATGAAAAAATTAATTTTCCCTTTTGTTTGGAATTTGTTTGAAAACTTTGACTCGATTAGCTCCCAGGACAGACATCACCATCCCTGACAAGGTTCTTTTTACAGTCCATGTACTCCATTCCTACTGCATACTCCCTTGTCCAATTCTTGAGCACAAAACGGGGAATACAGAAGAAACTTGGATGAGTTGAGGGTCTGGCCGCTGGTCCGCAGTTAAGCTGGATGACATCATCCGGAACTTCCTGTACTTTCATCTGGTGCATACCCATCATTTGATACTATCTAGCATCTGGTTTACTTCCTTATAAGTTAAGGCTATACAAGCTTATAGGCCATCAAGCC
This sequence comes from Cryptomyrus ogoouensis, assembly GCA_025773925.1. Taxonomy (NCBI): domain Eukaryota; kingdom Metazoa; phylum Chordata; class Actinopteri; order Osteoglossiformes; family Mormyridae; genus Cryptomyrus; species Cryptomyrus ogoouensis. The sequence goes on along the minus strand of JAOYFF010000045.1, from coordinate 11,447,085 downwards.
TATAGCCTAATGTTGTGGCAGAACTGCACAGTGGCTCCATCTAAACCAGATTCCCCGTCATGGTGTAGAGTGCAAGACAGCAGGCAAATCACAATTCTGAGTTATAAAGTTTAAGATAAATGGTTACCTGTCAGTCTGTCATCATCATAATGAGTCAAATTTGATAAATGATGTATCTTTGCACTTGTGACTTAATCTAGCATAAGAGCAAGTGAATAGAGTTCACCTTCATCTGAAGCACTTGTGATTTTCAGAGTCAAATAATGGGTATTTGGGTAGTACAACACATTGCTGTATATCAATATAAGCGTAAGTATATCAATAAAACCAAGAATAGCCGAGGTGAGTCAGGAATCCCATAATTCCCTAGGCCAGACAGGTTCCCATCCGTCATGCCACCGTCGTCCTGACCTTCTCCGCATGTCCACACAGCAGCTCCCTGTGAAGGTCACCCGTCCGCCAGAGGTAATTAAATCACACGGCCCGGCTCGTATTTCTCCAGTGCCCTACTGCCCGTGAGTGGGTATTAATTAAACTGGGCTCGGTACGGCCCCAGTGCCTGACGGGTCTGCGATGAGATATCCGTGCCGGCCTCATTACCTTCCAGTCCAGGGTCACCGCTTTGCCGAGCATATTGACAGTAGGTGAAAGGTCTTTCAGATCCTGTACTGGGAGGCTGAGATTTTCTGTGCAGTCAAAGAAGGACAGAGAGGCCATTAACATCATGACTCTTCTTGACGTGCCATCTATCCTCCAGGATATGCTAGGCCGCATACATTCACTGAATGCCTACTGCTTTGTCTTTAAGGCTGTGAAACTCAACGAAAGAGTAAAGTGCTAATGAGCACGGGGAATGTGTGGTATTTGTCTAACCACACCTTCCCCTTAAAGTTCTTGCAGCCTCTACTTCTACCCATTTTACCTAACAGAAGGACAGAGAAGCAGTCACTGGGAGAGTAGGACACCTGGCAGGTAAAAGTAGGCCAGTGAGCAACAAAAATAACTTCACCATCAGTGTAATGCATCTCATCAATGCAGACGTTTTCAGTGACATTTCAGCTATTAAACTTATCAATAGTTATTAAATTGTGATATATTATATTAAATACTAATTACATCGTTATATATTGTATGCATAATTATCTCCTGCAATGGGTTGGCACCCCATTCTGAGTTGTTCCCTGCCTGGCACCTGTAGCCTCCAGGATAGGGTCCAAAGCCCCCACAACCCTGAATAGGACAAGCAGTTACAGAAAATATATGGATACATGGATGGATGGATGTATGGATGGATATAATTATCTCTCACATGTTCATGCTTGCTGCAGTATTCTGACTTTTGCTTTCAGGATTAGGCAAGTGCATAAATATAGCAAATGGCATAATTTCTTACTGTCTGGTAAAAGAATTTTAATGTAATTCCTGGAAAACAAGACTGGATTTTTTAGGCGGGATTTGGCCTCTTTAGGATTTTTGATCAAAAGGTCGGTCCTATGGCTAGAAAACCTAATTTCTTCCACAACCAGTTTTGATCCTAAGGGATGAGGGTGCAAAGGAGGGTCAATGCTAATGAGATAAAAACGTTCAGCATGTGTGTTTTTCTCTGGGCTGTTCAAACTGCTTTCCGTTGTATTTCTCACTAGTTCTGTACCCAGAACTGGCAGCTGTTTTATTTTGCCCCCCCCACCCTGAAAAAAGACTGCTAAGTGCAGTTGATAGATATGTGTCACCTCTAACAACGAAGTGCCTTCCCTAGCTGGGTCGGAAATGCATCCCCAAGGCTGAACATCAGAGGAAGTAACTGCGTCTTTTTTCAAGGCCTTCACTGTTTGGTACTGGTTTGTTTACTGCTGACCATCACTGTGCTCTCCTGACACAAGCCTGCCATCTCACTGCAGACCTCGTTTTTCCAGACTGCGAGAGGTCAGCATGCTCAGACGGGCTCTGATAGCCAGTCCCACACGTTTTCTCCTGTCACTAACTTAGCCATTTTATTAATTTTTTCGTTCCCTCGGGTCTTTTTCCACTCTTTGCTACAGTATAACATTAACTGATATGTTACACCACAATGCTATTCTTGGTAAATGTCTGTTAAGGGTACAACAGGGAAATAAATCGACCGGAATTTCCATGAAATTACACATTGAAGTGTGAACGTCTGAATATATTGTGTTAATAATATGCATGCTTTAAAAAAAAAATTCAGTGTGATGCACAGTTACATCTGCGAATGATTTTGGTGCAAGTGACACAAGGGCCGAGTACCTATCATACTTATAATGCCTTGATTAGTTTCTTTTTTCTACCCACTATAGTATGTATTGTTCTTAACCAAAAAAAATAAATATATATTTTAATTTTGTTCATTATGCATTCTCAACAGGCTTAAAAACATCGTCATTTAATAACTATCGACATAAAAAAAATCAGCACATATATGACGTCTGTTGCTGATCCGAAGGGCAAACAGACCTTGCGGTGACTCTCGGCGTCAGCTGCTGACGGAACCTGAAGGAAGGCCAACGGCAGTAAGACACGGTAATTGCCCCGTTCACGTCATTAAACGGTTCAATTACAGCTTTATGACCTTTTAAACCTTCTATTATCTCCTAGCCTGTTGGAAGTTGACATTCTTTTTTTTTTTTTTTTCGGAGTATGAATTACTTCCAAGTCTTGAGAACCTATACCTCAGGTTACTGTTTATATTGGAGCCATCCTAGAGGATCACCAAAAGCCAGCTGAGACTAATCTTTCTGTCCAGTATTAACAAGAAATATATAGCACAGAAAACTTATGCCACGTAATTGGCATTATTACGTGTCATTTGGTGCTGGAGTACAATGCAGATATTCTTGCTGTAGGGGGGGGGGGTTTTACCAGATGTGAGGGTATCACTGCTGTGGGCACTTCTATAGCTACGGGGGGTCCATTCAGGTGAGATGTGTTCTGACCCAGCAGTGCCCCGTTCAAACTAAGTTTAGCCCTCGTTGGAAAGAGGCGCCCAGAATTTACAAAATGACCAGCCGCAATACTGCGGGGAAAAAAAACAACACGATACCACAACACATTTTCTCAGTGTTGTTGTCTCTCCCTGCTTTCTGTGTCATCCGATTTCTCCGAAAAGGGGACAGCAAATGAGATAAGGACTCTTCCCGTCGGTGGCTGGCAGGGCGGGGTGGGCCACAACGCCAGGAATCCTCATAGGTGTGAAATCAGCCGAGTGCTTTGATCCAAACGACAGAAGTCAGGACTCCTGGCTCCACGGAGAACCCCATCAAGAGCGGGATGTCGGTGAGTAATGGAACAGAATAACAGGAAAGAGTACAGCGCTAACTTAATGCAATCTGGTTAGGCAACATTACAATGGACAACGACTGAGAAACCTGAGAATCCCTCTGATTAAGCTAAATATTGTAACAGACCACAAGCCAGTGACCTCAGACAGACCTTCTACTCTGTGTCACCCTGTCTGCACTTTAATCCAGTAAAGTCTTATTAAGGTTTACAGAAAATTGTACAGGCGTCATTTTACAGAACCTGCCATTCAGATGTATAAGGTGGCCTTTCGATGCACTCGGCCTTATTCTTGTGAAATCATTCATCTCCACTCCACTAGCGCCTTCCCACACTTTAAGGTCGCCAGGTCAGTTTTCCGGGGATTGGCACGGATTTGCCACGCATGTCAAAACAAGACAGCACCACCCAGTTCACATTTTATTAAGCAGGGCTCTCATGTGACACTATCCTTGGCTGCTCGTGGATAGGTGTAGGTCATGCCATAAGCCAGGGCAGTCCGATCTTCCGCGGTCACATCACTGCTGCTCAGATCCTCACACTGGTTTCTGACGTACTTGGAAAAAAAAGAATAAATTTCATTCGCAGAAGCACATTAGAGTGTGTTAGTTTTGTCACATCCTGTTCACAAATGTTGCTCCCCTTCCCAAGACATACATACACATTGAGCAAAACTTGGGGTCCAAGCACGGGGTCAGCAATTATATGGCTCCCCAGAACATTTTGTGTGTGGGGGGGGGCATTGCTCAAGGGCCCAACAGAGACGAAGCTACTATGTCAAACAAAACATTCGAACCAGCAACCTTCCGACCACAAGCGTAAAGGGCTAACCCTCTGAGCTACACACCATACCTCACATCTCTTGGTCCAGTAGATAAGACCACTCTCAGATCCCTGGAGATGTTCTGCTATCCGGGAAGCAACTGAAAGGGAGTGAGTCCAACTCTACTGACCCAGCCATCCTGTACAGTCAATGCTTCAGTCCTCATATCCCTTTTGCCTTTTCTCTATTTAGTCATTTCTATTTTCTAGAGAAAACTGATAAATAAAATAAACCGTAACATTATTTCCAGCAGTAGGCCCTTCTGATTTAACTAACTGCAAAGGAGCTGAAAATTACATATTGACCATATCTATAATGCCGCATCTGTGTTTTCAAAAATAGGTCAGTAGGTGCTCCAAATAAATAGGTTAGTCGCTGTTACATGAGCAGTTGGGCTTTCAGAATAGCTCAGATTGTTGTTTCTCAATTAAAGCATCATACTTAAAATAGATAGTGTTGCAAGCGTGGGCCACCATGACAAAACAGAGCACTACTCACTGCAGACAAACACCAACGCCCACTCATGCCCGGAATGTGTGAATCGAAAGCTGCTAGATCATATAACAACCGACTTGAGCAGACCAGACAAAGTTCAGGTAGTGGTAGTCTGCTCCAGTTGAAGCTCTTCTGAAACTGGTCTGTCCTTCCAGTTGTTCTTTCTGTCCATCTTGCAAAACAAAGAGTTACTCTAAGGTTTGAGCTCTGTGGAGCTGGGCAAGCTAGTAAATTAATATAAATTACATCGTGTTCCACATTGTAGAGACTGAGAACTTACTTTCTTATGTATACAGTACAAAACCCTCCACTTGTGCACATCTGCAGTTTTCCATAAAGTCGTGCGAGGAACTGGCCAAACACCATCAATGAAATGATTTAAACATAAAACAAAGGTGTATGTTTTAAAAAATAACATTCCAGAATATACTATAGAGCACAAACAATCACTCTTGTTTCTTTTGAGCCAAGAACATCACTTTCAATGGGTTAGGGTTAGGGTTAGGGTTAGGGTTGTGGGCTCCTCTCATATATGAAATCTAATAGTTTGACAATTAAGCCACATATAGAACAACTGGTATACATTTACCATTCCTGCTGTCAGATTCGATGAATTTTCAGGTCCCGCATACCCAGCTTTGTGTGTGTGGAGTTCACATCATCTCCTCATGTTTGCGTAGGGGTCCTGTTACAGTCCAAAACAGAAGCTCAGGTGAGCGGATGTCTGTAAAACAGGGGTGGCCAATCTTATCTGCAAAGGGCCGGTGTGTATGCAAGTTTTCGCTGCAAGTCCCTAAGTAGGTCACTAATTAGAGGACTGATTGGCTGAAGAGTCCTCACACCTGGGTTTGAACAGCTGACCTAAAGGTTATCCCAAAAACCTGCATTGCATACACACCGGCCCTTTGCGGATAAGATTGGCCACCCCTGCTATAAAATGTCCAGTGATGGACCAAAATTCCATCCAGGGTGGACAATGGTGTGTGAACTGTGCCTTCTGACATATACTGTGAAATTGGACTAGCAATGAAAGATGAGTGATTTAGTTGTATTAATACTGTATTAATACTGGATAATAGATTTGCTACTTAAAATGTGGAAGGTGATTCACAGCAGCAGGTGATTCTAGAGACTCTGGGGGCCCCAGGCAAAAAAACCCATGCCCCCCCCCCAACTCCTCCCCAGAATGGTAACATTTATTACCTTTATTTAACTGTGAAGTGTAAATTTATAACATCAACAAAAACAATTTAATAAGCACAAGACCTTGTCGTTGTAGTGTGCTATGTAATCGGCCGCCCTCAAGGGCCCCCTCCCAGCTCGAGGCCCCCCCCAGCTCGAGGGCCACCTCCCAGCTTGAGGTCCCAGGCCATTACCTGCCCTGCCTGTCCTGTTGCTGTGCCTCTGAAACTCACAGTGCTTCACCTACTACAAGACCACATGTTTCAACTTAATAGCCAGATTCCTGTTTTTTTCTGTTGTTTAGTAGGTATAGGATGGAGACTATTAACTTATTTTGATTTCAGCCCATTTCTTGCCCGCCTCCAATAGAATGACCAAGAATGACGACTGCGCAAAAATATGTCTTGTTTTGACTGATATCAAGAGCAGGGAGTTTATGGGATAGCGGTTAAGGCTGTGAGCTTGTCACCTGAAGGCTTTAGTACACTTAAAGACATTATTCTAACTAAATATTCCCAGTAAAGTGGTACACATTGCGTAGAGGAAAGTATGGGCAGTCTGGCTTACGAAGCGATCAGTTGACGTGACAGAAGACCACATGAAAAAAGAGAAGGCTCACATGGGCCAGGTGATGCCACAATGAGCAGTCAGATGTTCTTCAGTCACCACGTAAGTGTGAAGAGGTCCAGGAAAAACTTCAAAAAGAACAAAATGTGGGTAGAACCTGTTACAAACGGCCTCTTCCTGTTCCGACAAGCTTTTGTTAAATAAATTGCTGTTATGACCCTTTCAACCTTAGATGTCAATACCTCACCAACTCTGATGATGATGGGGATGGTTTCCAATTAACTCGCCTCATCCCAGACATTGTAGGTTCAGAAGATTATGAGCTCAGTGAAGAAGGGCTTGTCTTTGTGTTTTCTCAGACAATTTGGAGTTGGTTGACCTGTGTAAGTTGTGAGAAACTACCATTGATATATTAGTAAAATATTAGGTTCTTTCTTCTTTTTAATTTGTTGAAGCTTGTCCTGCCGTCCTTCGTCCGCTGTGGACCCCATGTCCTGTTCTTATTCTTGGCTCCTGGTTCTGGCTATTGGCCTGTTCCCTTCCCCTGATTGGTGTTTTGGTACCTATCTCCAGTTTTCATGCAGAAGATGGGGTTTTCATCCCCATCTTCTGCACTTCAGTTGTCCCTCGAACATCTTGTCAACCCGCTGACCGCTCAGCAGCCCAAAGTCCTACCTGCTTCCTATGGAGACCATCTCCAATGGAAGCAGGGGCTGCCGGACAGTTAGGGGTGTTTTCTGTTTGATCTGTGCTTGATGCCAGACAATTGAGTGAACAAAACCATTTTGATGAAGTTCTCTGAGTACAGCATGACGATCATTTATGCCCAGCAAACTCATGTGTGGTACTTGACAGCTACTCAGGATCAATTAACATATAGCTACAGTTGGTTACCAACTGTATAGGAACCAACAAGTTGAGTACTCTGTCATTGTCAACAGTGAATGTTCGTTATGCTGTACTCAGAGAACTTCATGAAAATTGTTTTATTCACTCAGTCATCTGGCATCAAGCACCACCTCTGATTATGACTGTTTGCTTCCTCATAAGTTTGTGTGACTCTGACTATCTGCTAGCCAGCAAGACTGGAAATTTACGCATCAGAATTTACGGTAATTCAAAGAAGAAAGTGAGGAACTGTCATTCACTTGGTGTGGACTTAGTTTATGTTTTTCTTTTGTGAATTAACTTTTCATGGACAAAATGTTATGAATCAGTTATGAGTTCCATTTTTACCTCTGACACACGAATGAAAAAAGGTCTGATGCAATAGTTAAGGTTTAGGAGAAGAAAGGTTTTTGTCAAAAAATGGAAGTTTGGAATGGAAAAAGAACTGGCTTGATATTTTAATACAGGAAATATATTTGTGAGAAGAGTTTTCACATCCTAATTTTTCAACATGATTCTGAAAACACCCTTTTCTTGCTGGGGCCTTGAAATCGCCCTAAATCTGAAAGCTGCAGGGAAAACAAAATTCTGAACTTAACATCTGTGATTCGAGCACATTTTTTGAAGTATGTGTAAGGATACACAGAGAAATATGCAGACTCGCCTCACTTCTAACATTAAACCAGATGGCTCTGAATAGAGAATGCAGAGTTTGCCTGCCATAATCCTGGCAAACCGTCATTACACATTAAAATGTCGCCATGTGGGGAAATTAGCATATCCAGCAGATTGCCGTATTGTTTCCTTTGATGTGCAATGGATAAAACTTACGCCAAAAAACTATTCTAATCTATTATTCAATGGTATCCATGCCTCCAGAATTGCCTTTGCATTCAATAGAGCAGCCTTCAAGGGGAAATATATAAATGTATGTTATTTGTTTTGGTACATTTGTTATGTCCACCATGTTGAGTTTTGTTTTTTGAGAACATTTGGTTTCCAAGAAATGTGCAATTGACAACTCCTCTCCCCCCAATTTTCTCATAAGGAAATGAACAGAGCAGGGCTGTTGTTTTGAAGTTATGCGATTTAACTGCTAGGAGAAGGCAAACATGGAAACTCATTTCTCGGACTGAAATGTTTTTATTCTTTTCTCCTTCATAATCGCACCTATTAATGCACAGAGACCTTGACCATCACAGCGGCAAAACAACTTTCATCGCAGCAATTGTACTGCTCTGATGGTGTCTGTGTTCAAGGATTTCTGTGCCCTGTCCTTCATAGTTTCTGCCTCATAGGTACCTGACAGGACAGTTAAGCACATGTAGACATGCTAAATACGCATTGCAGAGTTGAGAGAGGGACGCTACCCTTGAACTTTAGGCATCTGTGATCGGAAAGTCGTCGCTTCGACTGCCAGTCCTCAGTAGAATAGTCACATCACCGTAGGGCCCTTGAGCGAGGCTCTTAACCTCCTGTTGGCCCCAGATAAATGGCCGGACCCTGAGCTCGCACCTCAAGCTTTGCGCTCGTGTGTATGTTCAGAAAAGCAAGATGGATTATGTGGAAACTAAGAAGCATTGAAATACTTGTACTTGCATAAATATAGTATCATTTAATTTCATCTGGTCCATATTCTGTTCCACAGATTACCTGCACCTGGCATGGACATGCTACATAGTCACACCCACCTCCAGACGACCTACTAAACTAATAATCTATTAATGAATTTAAGATCACTCCTATCGACGCGCCTTTGCTCAGCCTTGGGTTTGCCTGCTTGGTTCTGGCAATCTGGCTTGTTGGGTCTGTTTATTGCTTACCTGGGTGGCTGAGGGTGCTGTGCATGTGACTAAAAGGTCAGGGGTTAGCAGGATGATGTCACCATTGTGCCCCTGAGCAAGGCCCTTAACCTCCAACTGTTCCCAGGACTGTCAGGCCGTGCTTTAAAAAAAAAAAAAACATGTCCCTTTGGCCAAAAGCATCTGCTACATAATGTTTGCATTTGGGTGAGGTTTCCATTTGTCTGTGCCTTATTTTGAACTTTGTTATATATAATTTTGTCCTGACATTGTGACATCAAGTGACAGCAGTTTATTATGAATGACTTTCTTTAGGATTATAGAAACTGGGGCATGGAGGGGACATATACGATATGGGGTATATGTCCCCTGTTAATGTGGCATCATTGCCCCGCCCCCGCCAAAAAAAGACCCTTATATTTAAATTATTAAGTTGTGCCCCCCCCACCTCCCCCAGTATCTCCCCTGCACCCGTGACTTTGTTCATTGGTAAGTTTTTTGGCAAACAGCACTTACAAACATCACGTGTCTATTTAAAAGCTTTCCTCTTCTGTGGTTTAAGCAGTCAGAATTTGGATATTGGTGGTAAATCAAAACAGGGCCATATTAGCCAAAGGAAAAAAAAATATATATATATCCGGCGCTGATTGTTCACAAGCTGTGTTTATGATGTAAATAGTAACCAGAGATGCTGTTTATTGACTGACACATGTCTTGTGCTGGTAAATGGGGTGAGAGCTACACCCTGCAGAAGGGTGACTGTGGTTTCACCTTTATACAGATCAAACGGAGCCTTTGCCTAGAATAAAAGGTTCAGGAAATGACTATATTGCAAGTGGATTAGTGAAGTGGGTGTTATTTGTTAGACTTATTTACTTTTTCTTTCTGACAAAAGCAGGGTTATTATTGCTAACTATAACTATTAAAAACTCTTTTGTAAAGTTAAATAAGATTAAATAAATAAGTGAAATAAAAAACACCCAACAAAACAAAAAATATAAACATTGATTCTGAAACTAACTGAAATAAAATAGAAGACAAACATCAAACACTTTCTCTAACCATTTTTAGTACCGTTTTGCTGAAGTAATGGTTTGTTTATCCTGAATACCATTAATAATACTCGGAACCTGTTTTGCTCATTTTGAGGACATTAATACATAATTAATGCATATTCATGTGGGATACTCTAAAGATCAGACACATAAAATAGCTCTACCACTTTCAGTCTATGCCTAGAAATTAAATTGCTAAAATTTAAACAGAAACTAAAACACATAACAAAATGATGTTATCCGCTGCGTAGGGCTGTGTAGAGATGTGTAGAGATGTGTAGAGGGGCAGGTGCTCAGAGGGTAAAAGGAGCACTCAGTACCTTAAAAGCTCACACACAAGTTCACGTTAAATAGTTTATACCAAATGGCTGGGTGCCCAGGCTACCCCAGCCTCCACTGTCCGCATGGGCCTGATCTTAGTTATAATTAGATGCCGCTTCCTGTGAATACAGGCCATTAATATTTGCATAGATTGCCATAGTCAGTAATTTCTGTAAAGACATTTCTCCTTTTCCTCAGAGTGGTTAGCGGAACCTACTGCACGTGTGTAAAGCAAAACAAAGAGTCGTGTCTACACACCGGAATAAATTGGTGTGAAAAAAAAAGTTAAAAGCCAAATATTTACACTTAGTGTTTTCTTCGGGGGATTTCAGTCAGCGCTAAGCTGTCAGCGCCGTTATTTGCGTCAGGAAGAAGAACACCGGACGTCCCGAGTCAGCCACAGGCCGGCTATGCAGTGCCGCGCACAGGAAACCAGGCCTTAAACAAACAAAAAAATGCACGCTCATGGTGGGAAAGCCTGTGCTGCACAGCGGTTAAGAGGCACAGTAATGAGGCCGCGCTACTGCATGACAAAGAGGAAGAATCCAGTGCTGATGTCGTACCTCACTGTGACCCATGACTGATTAATATTAACAGTAAAGTAACTGTCATTCCATCCAGAGTAAACCCTGCCCTCTTGTGCCCTGTGCTGATTGGGTAAAAGTTCAGGTCCCGAGTGCCCCTGGCTATGAGAAGCAGTAGAAATATGGATGGATGGAACAGTTATGCTTTCGCCAGTAGAGTTTCTAGCTATTAAAAGATCAGGGGCTAAGTCAAGTTTACCCTCAGCTTGACTTTTATTTTTTCTTTGAAGGAAGATTGGCATCAGGACTAAAATACTTAGGGCTAGGCTTAAAATGCTCAGGGTTAGGCTTAAAATACTCAGGGCCTTCGGTCGGACTTATAACGACACCCATGGCTTTTGCATTGTTTTGTTTACGTGACTTTGACAATGCGTGAAAGTCACTTAGCAGCACAAGACTCACTACCTGAACCTCTTGGGGGGTGAAGACTTGTTTTAGGTGAGTTTTATTCAGAAGAACAGGAAAATACACAATGCTCATACCTCAACCGTTCAACTGTCCAAAATTTACCAGCTCATTGATGGCACTAACTACTTGTGCCACGCGTCGTTTAAATTAGATTGTTGCCTTCTTTGGAGTATCTGCATGGAAATACAAATAAACCACAATTAAACACAGAATAACCTTATAATGGATCATTTTATTCAGTATTGTGAATCACATCTCATCCAATACAAATTACACTCCGGCATTCACACAGAAGTGTGATTAAAATTAAACACTCTGAAAAAATCTAGACAACAGAGATGTAAGATATAGTTCAAGTATCTAGACCCCTATTATTCAAATCATGGTCCTCGAGGTCTGAGCTCCTGGTTTTCCAGCCTTCCTTCACCTGTGAGCCAGGTGTGAAGCCTCTGGCCAATCAGAATCAGTAATTATTAAACAACTACCTGGGAGAACTGAAAACACGGCCTGGATTTGGAATCGAGGTCCAGATTTGAAGAGCCCTGACCTAGACTGTCCCTTCCAAATTTTTAATGACATGTATTCAGTGACACTTTCTATGAATGCCATGTACAGAGGAATCTATGGACACGTTCATCACACATTACAATGCACTCATAAAGGATTATAAACATGGCTATAAATATTTATAAAAATGAATAACACATTATACTAGCCATGTTTATTATGCATTATGTATGCTTTATGAAGCTCTCATCTATAATGCTGTTTAGATACCTTCATAATGCAGTAGAAAACATCCGTAATTCTTATAGCGACCACTATAATGCATTATGAAGTTATCTATAGTGCATTATAGACCTTCACTGGAGCTTATGAAGTATTATAATCAACACTATAGTGCCTTATGACTGTCAATAGAAGATGCTGTAATGCTTTATTAATTATTATACCAAACATACTCTCTACTGATTGCAGAGCTCACAGCTAGAAACACTTCCAGAATAAATATGTCATCTTATAGAGCAAATGCTATATAATATACCGGGTGCACCCTCAGATTCTGAATTGTGAGCATAAATCCCATCAATGAAACAAACTTGTTTTTAAAAAAAACTTAATTATTCAGCACATAAAGAAGGATTACTGACCTTGAATGGAAACTGGTCACCACATTTTGGCTTAATGCTCAGGAATACAGCAGATCCTCCTGGGGGGTAAACTGGTGTCGCTTTGGTAACAAATCCACTTTTTAACCTCTTTTACCCCTGAGAGGAATGTAGTTAGAAATATGAAAATCAACCTCTTCTTTTGAATATGCACATTTTATCCTAGTTTTGTTCTCAGTTTAGCCGCATTGTGAAATAATGCTGAACGAAACCCAAAGGAGTCTGGAGCCAAAGTGAAACTCCAGAAATCTTATGCAAGCAAGCCGGCTCCCGACAAGAACCTGGCAAAGCTGAGCACTGGAGGAAAGTTCTTGATCTTCATATCCCACTCACTTCATTAATGTCTTCGCCTTGGTCCCTGCAAATGACAAAGGTGGTTCAAGATGTGACGCTCTTCTAAACCAATATTCAAAGACCAACGCTGTCAACATCTGTCTGGTCCTTGACAAAACATGCTATGGACGTAGAAATTCAATAGCCTTCTTGGAATATATGATAGGGATGTGGGCGTGTTGTTGCTGGAGAAGGTTGGTGATTGGGCCTTGGCCATCTGACATCCCATAGTAAGCAGCATCCAAGGCCAGTGCTCCATCAGCAGTTTGTGCTGTTACCCGGAGCTCCGTCATTATTTGCTCTTTCAGGGTCTTTTCTTGTTTTGTTGCTTCTTCTCATTGACCTCCTCTATCAGAAGGGCTTCCCAGCAACTATGGAAGAAGATATGCAATGAACCCCTCCCCCTAAAATTCATCCCACTCTATTCACCTACATTATTACTGTAATTTTAACGTGAAAAGACTGGTAGATTGCATCATTCTCCACTTTTATACAATGCAGTAGCACGCATGTGTTTGGTATAAATAAACGGTAGGATTTTAAGCTGGACCAGATGTATTTGAAGCATTTTGCATTTGCATTACTTCCGATTACTTTTCCTGATATATACGGGGACGACGCCCACTCGCATTTTGAAAAATTAAGCAAGAAACAAGGAATACTGCCCATGTAGACATGCACCAAACCCTCGGGATCATCCTTGTTATCTTTTTCTGTCTTTCTTTTTAAACCGGAGGGCATTATAGAGAATGGAAAACACGTCCCGACCAGGGACCAGGGACTTGATAGGAATTATTCAACGTTTTGGTATTTCACTCGCATGAATATTCAATGAGGCTATTTGGAGGAATTTTTCTATTTATTTGTAATGAAGTTTTCCTCCCTTGTCAGCTTACGAGGTCCTTAAGCACAGTTTCGAGCCGACTAGTCTGACAGCGTTCGCATAAGTAACTCAGAGTCATGTGACGATAAAAAGGAATAAAGAATGACATAGCATTATAAATTAAGAAGCTCAGCCTTTATTCAGGATGTACATAGGCCATTGGAATGGCTATATTTAGTCAATGGGACCCCAAAAACTCTATCGTCCCCTGACAGGGAGGTGTATGGAGTTGCAAACATGGCACCTAAGCATGCAGTCACATATGGAATAAAGCAACCACCCAGGTCAATCATATGCAGCTTGTGCTCTCTAACCATCTACATTCAGAAACAGAAACACAGTAAAGCAAAATGCGAGCCGAGACCAAAACAACAAACTGCAAAAGAAATCAGGATCAATGAAAAGGAAGAAAGGATTTCTTAGCCCAGCAGCTGTGTCTGAACACATATATATTATATATTATACTTAATTATATATTGCAAGAATGTATTTATTTATATATAAGTGAATAATGCCAATAGCCTTGAAATTTTCATCCAGGAGTATGTTGCCAACTATCTTAGCAAAGTTCCACTCATTTTCTTGAAAATGTCTGTGGACTTGGTGAGTATTGCAAATTTAACGTAAGTTAGTCTTTGTGTTTCATGGCGACTGAGTGAGTTTCGGTTCCCAATACTGAAGCATACAGTATGATGAAGAAGTCCGACTTTAGGTCACGGGTCTCAACTCATAAACAACTAAATCTGGACTGGGTGAGGTTTGGGCATGTGCCCTTCATTCAGCAGCACACGGGGACTGTGGCTCTGTTTGCAGGAGATCCCACATCACCGTGGGAGTCGCTGTGTAAACACTTTCCATTCTGTCTGGCTGATAAGACCAGTAGACTGAGCAGCTGGCAAAAGTACTCCTGGGGCAGTGGGGGGGGGGGGGCACTGTCCTTAATCTGGTTGTATCCTCTGAAAAAGGAACAGCATAAATTTGACAAAACCAAGATCACAATATACACTGAGACATTGTACGGTAGACATTCACCATCCCTCAAGATGCAGGGTTTAGAGCACGATTCCCCAGTCCTGGTGCGGGGGGGCCAGTTTCAGGGGAGTAGCTAGACATCCTGGGCCACCTGCTTCAAGTCACTCAGTTGATTTAGCCGATCAGGGGTGGAGGAGGGGGGGGGTGTGGGTTGGGGCCCCTACAAAGTGCTGGGGCCCCTGAATCCCTCATGGTAAACCTGC
>JAOYFF010000045.1:11398194-11415824 GCA_025773925.1 Cryptomyrus ogoouensis | reverse complement strand
GCACCATGGGGTCCCTGCTATGTCTCTAAGCACAAATCGGAACCGCCTCGCGCACGCAAAGCACCAAGATCTCGCTGCTCGCCCTCTCATTAAAAAACGGCCCCCCCGCTTTGTCCCTCAGCCCATCCTCCCCCCACGGCAGAACACCTCCTCTGCGACATGTGCCAGAGGAGCACCTGTAACGCAAAAATGAAGAAGATGCTGCTGAATTACTGAAAGCCAAACTGAATGGGAAATGGCACAAGTTGGGTGTTTTTTTTTTCACACAGGAACACTTGGGGGGGGGCTGGCTCCATCTGAGCTCCTGGTGCTTTTACCCGAACGATCAAAAGCGCCCCTTTGTGATGCTTTGAGTGGCGCCTTCTCGATACCCGACAATCAGGCAAAATCTATCAGGGGCCTCCTGTGCATGAAAATTTCCTGACTGGGAAAAAAATGCAACGCTTGGCCACACCCCCCTGTTCCTGCTCCTCAAAAAATTGTGTGCACATCACAGTTTAAACACATATACAAATACTGTTTAGTGTGGTCCCTGTACATTACATGCAAAGACTCCCTTTCTCTCAGGGGATTTAAGAAGTGATGTCAAGGCACCATCGCACTTCTTTAGAGCCTCTGCTTCATTTGCGATGCATCTCCATACATGCTTACAAAAGACACTGAAGGTTTTTAATCCTCATGCATTGTAATGCTGGAAAAAAAAATTATATGTACCCTTTGTCTTTTTTATTGTAAGATGTAAGGGGCTTCTGAGGTTAGAAACCTGACTAGGAAGTAGTTTCACCGTGGTTTAAATATCGATGGTCTAAATTCAATTTTGCCCAATTAAACTGAAAATATTGCTGCTGAAACGATTGATCTTATCCTGCCCTATGCTCATATGTGTGCAATTACAGAAAACCATTGAAGTGTCTGAAAGTAATACTGTCTACATCTGGTCGTTCTCTGCTTGGAATTATATAATAAAAAGTCCATCTGATGTTGATTATGAACATAATAAATGATTCATTAAGTGAAGTTAATCTTGATAACTGTTATTACAATAGCTGGATATTAGGTAGACACATCTATCACAGAGGCTTTCAGTTTTCACTACCATTCATTGCATAATAAATAGGTAAGTCTAAAGAACATCCTTGTCAGGATCTGTCCCTACTTTGTCTGTCATGTCCCCATTTGGCCAGCAAATGTCATGGGCCATCCCATCTCCATCCCCATTTCCAGTCTAATGTGTGGTTAATTGGTTCATCATTCACATCTGTCCCTTGTTCTACCCACATCACCTGGTGTATATAGTGTTAGTGTAAATGCTCCCTGTTGGTCGCTGCTCTTGGATTGTCAGTGTCTGTGTTTTCTGCTACTGTTCACTGTACCTTATCTTGTGTGTTAAGTCAGTCCTTTCCCCTCTTGATTGACCCTCCCTGCCTCTTGTTTTGACCCCTCATTGCTCCTTTTGTTAATTGCATTGTAAGTGTTATCCAATAATAAAGTCCCCTTCGGTTTATTTAAAAGTCGCATTTGGATCGTCACTCCTTCGCCACACTCAGTCGTGACAATCCTTGCCTGCGTGGCATCATTTTGTGCTCTCAGCAATGTCTTATCAGGTAGATTAAACCAGTCAACCAGAGATGGGGCCCTATAACCTTCCCACTGTGAGCTTCAAAGCTTTAATTCTTCCATTATTCATTAAATGCAGACAGTGCTACAACAGATTCCCTATGTCACACAATGTCAATCCTGCACCTGAGTGACAACATCACAATTTAATATATAAATGCTGCATAAGTAACATATACAAAGCATTCCTAATTATTACCTATAATGAGAATGAAAAACAAATCCATCCAGAGGAGAGAAATGGCGTGGTGGAGAGATTTATATCTGACAGACTTTAGCAGTCCTGTGTTGATGTTATAAGGAATGCCCTGCTGTTCATCTGTGTTTACATCTGACGTTTTACTCATACGAGACGTTCTTACCCAGAGAGACACCGCCACTGTGGGAAGGGGGGGGCTGTCTGATGGTGCAGAATGCCCAGGAATACAGACACACTCTCTGTCTGCAGAGGGGGGCTATTTAGCTGATAGTTGTGGAACTTTATTGTATTAAAGGGGACCATGCCATTAAGCAGGATGTTAAGCCTGGGAGAGCAGGGACAGGTGGCAGGGACACCACAGTGTTGAGACTGAAGCAGCAACAGCAGTTATAAAACGCAGTGATTAACATCAGTGATTAATCCAGACTGGGCCACTGTAAAAACTCCAGTGACCAAGAATAAAGGTTTCTCATTTGTCATTGTGCAGCTGCCTCCATAATGACATAAGTAACATAAATAACGTTAACTATATCATACCATACCATACCATACCATATCATATCATATCATACCATACCATACCATACCATACCATACCATATGATATGATATTATACTGTACTCTGAAAAAGGTTGGCACCCCATCCTAGGTTATTCCTGCCTTGTGCCCATAGCCTCTGGAATAGGCTGTGGACCCCTGAGAACCTGCATAGGACCAAAAGGGGTGGAAAATGAATGGATGGATGGATGGATGGATGGACTATATTAAATTAGACAGCACAGGACACTAAATAACTATTCTGTAATATACAAATGATAATTATAATATACTATGCCATACTATACTATACAATGCTATACTATACTATACTATACACTATACTATACTATACTATACTGTACAACCATTGGACACAGGACTATATATATTTGGGGGAATTCACTGAGAAATATTTTAATAACTAAGCTCAAAGCCAATGCAGGCAAATAGCTCACAGAAGTGGTGGAGAGTCTCTGTCCTTCTGCTCCAGCTTAATAAAAATACAGCACAATGCATCCCTAAACATTCCTTCCCGAGGCTTCTCAGTTCCTGTCAGACTCTTTAGGAAACACGTGGCTTCTTATTTTGGCCAGGCCTGAGTCTGAGTCTCACTGCATGGGCCCAGAGAGTCACAAAGGTCAATGTGACCTTGCCCACCCCCAGGGGGTGCTTCCCAGTCCTGGGTGCTTCCCAGTCCTGTGTTCCCCAGTCAAGTTTTAACGCTGCTCCCCCTGTTAGCCTGTGGCCATCCCTGGTCTAACTCTCTCATTTTGATCCCTTATGATCTTGTTCATTTCCGGTCCTTGTTGGTTTAATTCCGATAAAAACCCCTTTTGTTTCACCAAACGCCAGCCCATGCGTCATTCATCGTACATGTTGTGACTGTTTGTTTGTTTGTTTGTTTAGGTGTTCAAACAAAGTTCTAAAATTCCTGAAAGGATTTCCAGCAACCCCAGGAAAATCAATCAAGCAGAGCGATATCGGGACTCATTGTATCAGCACATCAGTTAACAAACAATGGCATGTGACCTTGCTTATGGTGTGTCTGCATTTGGTCACACATAGCCATGGCTTGTCAGTGTCTCCTTGAGCTGCACTCCCTGCTGCGCCAACATGGAGTCAAAACAGGAAACCAGGCTGGAAAAAAACCACCGCCACAACAGGGAACTGGCTTCAAACAAACCGGCTTTCTTTGGAATGATGAGGGCTCCTGTCTGCCCCTTTGAAACCTTCCTGTGGACCTCACAGTGTCACTTCCTGTAGCAAGACCCTCCAGGCATGCAATGCATTATGGGCCCACCAGCTACAAGCAGCCCAGGATCCCAAAAGGAGACCCAAGTCAGGCAAAAACACTGTGAACAGTGTGGAGAGCAAATTGTACCCTCTCTGTGTATTGCATTTTCATGATCTTCAGTGCAGAGGTTGAAAGTTCAGGTGCAGATAATACAAATCCAGACCAAGATTTTGTT
Organism: Cryptomyrus ogoouensis; assembly: GCA_025773925.1. Lineage (NCBI taxonomy): Eukaryota > Metazoa > Chordata > Actinopteri > Osteoglossiformes > Mormyridae > Cryptomyrus > Cryptomyrus ogoouensis. The sequence continues at coordinate 11,411,998 of JAOYFF010000045.1, read as the reverse complement.
CCAACCAACCAGTGAGTATAAAGTGTCTCAGTCACAGAATACTCAACTGATTGGTTGAAACAAAATCTTGGTCTGGATTTGTACTTTCTGGACCTGAACTATCCACCTCTGCTCCAGGGTATAGTGAAGGGACTTCATTATCCTGTTGCAGTCCAAAAATATGTGATATGAGGAACTGGTGTCTCTGACTCCGCCATCGGTTCTGTGTGCACAATGATGGACTGGCATTCTGTCCATGGTGGCCCGGTGCCCTGTGCTTCCAGGGATGGACCTCAGGTTCATTGTGACGTAGACTTTTAATTTCCGGGGCTGAAATGGCATGTGATCCATATTATAACTTACGGTTGATCAATTCACAGGATGGGAAACATGTGACATACAATAGACAAGCGATACTGGCGTTATAAAAATAGAAACGTTACCGCTGTTGAACTAACTTCTGCTGTGTGAGATGCTGCTGCACGTTCTCCTAAGAGGAATTGGGTGTGGCTAATTAACCCAGGAAGAACAGCAGTTCGGTCATTTCTTTGTGTGAAAACGAATGCAGGGTCATCCTCTGCACCTGTCTATTGCAGGAGGCCCCTGCCGTATCACTGTTATTAGGGGACAACAATGCCAGAGTTGTTATCGGGGGCGTAGAGAGAATTCCTGGTGGAGCGGTGACATTTCAGGCTGAATACTGTGGGCCTTGCTGTACCATGGGGAATGACAAGAGATGTGCACATGCAGATAGCATAAATGCATACATGCACTACACCACAGCAATAGCCATAATCATGAACCATGAAATATCCATGTGGGGGGGGAAGAGTAACAGTCATGTCCACTTGTCTGTTTGCTTTTGAAAATCGTATAACCGTTTCTTTAAAAATAAAAACACATGACCTTCTGCATCATGACATTCTCCACCATGGTTTCCACATATATCGTGACGTCGGCACGTCGACTGGTTGGGTGATGCAGCAGGGTCATTGTAACATCGGTGACATTCAGAATTTGGAACTTTGCTACAATTAGCTGTCAGAATGTACCTGTTACGATTTAGTTGTCATTTACGTTTTATGAGTGTGTTGTAACATATGGAGAAACCTAGGTAACATATGCAAATCTTTTGTATATTGTAAAGATTTACTCATTATTATGGGCAGTAATTAGCAGTAAGCCGAGTAATTATAAGTAGGCCTACATATGTGATGTTAAAATATATAGTATTACTTTCAGTAACTGCTGTTATTTATGTAACTGAAAGATTTATAAGGCTGATCCTATATGAAGAAAGAAAGCTTATATTGTATTGCACAGTCCATAACAGTGTAGGTCCATTTGTCATTGAATTTTTTTTTCAGAAGCTAGAATGGATTTTCAGTTGATTTCTCAATTGTAAATCAATTTGTTTTTGTTGGTCTGGTGACAAGACAGCTTTAAATACAGAGCTTTATTGTTCAGGGTTTGTTCAGACAAAACTTACATCTCATCCCCACCCCCCAAATGGGGTTGGCTAGTTGAAAGAGAGTCCCACTCTATCCCTGAAATTGGGACAGAAATTACTCTGAGATCAAGACACCGGTGACCGAGGAGGGCTCAGCTGCCATGTGACTGTGCCTCACGCACCTCACTGACCATGCAGGATTCCGCGATAACCAAATTTGAATCCAGTTAATAGGAAATGTGCAACCACAACAGAACGTGTTTATGACCCATCCATATACGGCCTATTTCTTTTTGTTTCTGTCTTTCTGCTTTCGAAGGTTGCTGTTCAGGAATGCATGATTGCAATGTTTTAAATCTGCTTTATGACGTATGAACTTTAAATATCAGAAGACCTGTTTTAAAAATTCTACTTGTGGCTTTTCCCCAACACTTAGTATATAAACATGAATCTAAATCTCATCAGTATCTAGGAACTTCTTAATTTCTATTCACTGACATTCACATCAAACGGTTTGTACACCCTCCCGGTATACGCGCTGTACACTTACTGTATAGCAGGTATGCACTGCCACCTCGTGGACAGTAACATTTCGGAAAATTGTAATTACTGAGCGCCGGTTCACACAAAGGAGACAGCAGGCCTAGCGCATCAGATTATCTTCATTTTAAATTGACCATTTCTTGGAAGAAACGTCATCTTTTGAAGTTCCTAACAAATTTAGTACTTAACACTTGAAGTTTATTTTCACAGCCTGTTATTTGTTTAGGTACTCCAGTTCAACATGAGTCAAAGTGCGTCATTTCTCAAACTCCCCCAGTATTAGGTAACACCAAGGATCATCTTGCATTTAATTCAAAATTCTGCTATTTAATCCGACAATACCTTTTTGTTTTACATCGGTCAAATGCTTGCTTGCGTTTCTCGTTCCACCAGATGGAGCACATTTTGAACACGAGATCGCACGCTGAGCTCGCCAGATGATTTTTCTGAATCATTCATTCCTATCAATCCCGCTACATTGTTCATCATGGGTGGCTATTCTGTACTATTATTATTATTACTATTATACAAAACTAAGCTATCAGGAATAGCAGTCCACAGTGCTAACAGAGCTAAGAATAAGGAGAATTAAGTTGCTTTTCTCAGTAACTGCTTTTCAATGGCATCTTAGACAGATGGACTGGACGGATGTACTTGCTCAGAAAAGCGCTTCAGGTCTTGAATCGTCCATCTGCCAGCGAGACGAGACTGTTCGTTTACTAATCGGACAATCACATGCATGCAACTCATGTATAACTTCTTCTATAACTCAATTCTTTTATAATTCAATTCGGACCACGAGACAGAGGTATGAAGAGGTCAAATGATCTATTAATAAGTTGTGTTTAAATTAAGGAAAGGCAGCCTAATCCTGTATAATAAGAATGCAGTTGATCATAAATATTAATACAGTACGCCTATGGGAGGTGCTGTCTGAACGAGAGCTCGCTGCCCTCCCGGTATGTTCTAGGTAAACTCCTATAACTGGTAAAGACAGCGGACACGTTACTTATACTACAGATCGATAAACCTTGTTTCCCGTGTCAATTGAAATGTAAGTACCTGTGTGGTTTATTACAGGGTCAGTAATAAAAAGCAGTCTCAATCGTTGTTCTTTTATATATTACATTTGTAACGTAGATTTATTTGAATAATAAAGAAATCTGAGTCAATGCATATAAATTGTACTGTGACTTTTCTTTATGAAAGTAGTTTCACGCTGAACATCTTGAACGATTTAAGATTTTCAGACTTTATTGCCTAGTTTGTCAAGCACAGGAGGGTAAATTAATCTTAGTCCTTGAAGAAATTGACGTTCTTTTGTTTTTTCCGTGCGCGTTTGATCCTATAGCGTGATTTTATAAAGAACTTCCGTGCATTTTTATTGCCAGACAATACCTGCATTTAATCATTTTCGATAAAACACAAATTTATATGGATTCTTGTATCAATTACTGTGATACGGTATTTTACTTCCAGGAAGTCTTCACATAAAAAAATCATGGTTGGTTCTTCTGTACCGTAATGTTACCCTTACCTTTTCCAGTCCAACCACTCTGCATAATTGTTTTGTAATATTAACCAAATTCCTGTTTAAATGATGAAATTTTGTTGCACAGCAATAACCAAATTAAGCCCGATATATTTTGCATCATGCTCTGTTTGTCTGTAGCGTGCTCTGTAGGAGGAAAATGAAGTTACCCACGAGGATTGCTTTGGTATTCCTGGCTGTGATTATGCTGACTGTGGTCCAGATGTCTGACTTCAGCATAGATGACTTTCAAGACATTTTTCAAGTTAAGGGTAGGGAATTACAGAAACATGGCTCCAGAAAGCAAAGCCTAAAGCGGGGACTGCTATCAAAGATTGAGCATTTTTTGGGCACTGATGGGAAGGATGTGGATGTGGACTCCGCAGGCAAAAATGTGAAGGAAGTCCTCAGAGCGTGGGACATCACCGCCTCAAAATGCTTACCAAATCGCAGCGTTATTAACACCAAATGGTTTCAAGCTCTGGAACCCAAATTCCAGCATTATGTGCTCTACAGACACTGCAGGGTTTTTCCAATGATCATTAACCACCCTGAGAAATGCGAGGAGGACATCCATCTGCTCATTGTTATCAAATCCATCATCACCCAACATGACCGTAGGGAACTGATCCGGAAGACATGGGGTAAAGAACAGGAGATCGATGGCAAGAAGGTCAAGACTGTGTTCCTCTTGGGTGCTGCATCCAAGGAGGAGGAGATGGTCAACCATCAGAAACTGCTGGAGTATGAGGATCACATCTTCAAAGACATATTGCAATGGGACTTCCTGGACAGCTTCTATAACCTCACCCTAAAGGAAACTCACTTCCTGAAGTGGTTCTCCAAATACTGCAGGAATGTCCAGTACGTTTTCAAGGGAGATGATGACGTCTTTGTTAACATCCCCAATATTATTGAGTACCTTAAAGAAAGCCCTACAGAGAACCTCTTTGCAGGAGATGTTATGTTTATGGCAAGGCCTATTCGTAAGAAGACTAATAAATATTACATCCCAAGAGGACTGTATAACAAGTCACACTATCCTCCATATGCAGGTGGTGGTGGCTTTGTAATGGACGGATCTTTGGCCAGGAAGCTCTTTGAAGCCTCCAAAGCTGTGGAGCTGTACCCCATCGACGATGTCTTCCTGGGCATGTGCCTGGCACGGCTCCGTGTCAAGCCTATCAAACACCACGCCTTCAAGACCTTCGGCCTGGTGAGGGACAAGAAAAGCAGACTGAACAAAGAGCCGTGCTTCTTCAAGAGCATGATCGTGGTCCATAAGCTGCTCCCCCCAGACCTCGTTAAGATGTGGAAACGGATCAACGGCAAACTGGTTTGCACCCAAAAATTTCAGGTTATATAAGTGCAGCTATCAGAACGGATACTAGAACTTGGTAAGCAGCACTGTGAAGAAGAGAAGACAAACTTTGATTAAGTCAAAGTTGCTGGACATTGATTAATTCATTTAAAGACAGATTTATTTAAGGCTGGATCCTAATTATGTGTTCAAATTGAGTTGTTGGGAATCTTTAGTTATGGTGTTTTGGTCTTTTTTTGTTACCGGTGATGTTGGATACAGTGTCTCTACCTCATTGGTATTACCCCAGAATTTATACTTTTTGTTTTGTCAAACGTTCTAATGTTCATGAGCAGACATGAAGACTCATACAAGGAATTATTATTATTTTATTTTTTTTCTTTTTAACTGGGGGAGGTGCTTATGTTATTACATGTTTTGTATTTTGCTGGATTAATTGGTGACCTAATGCATTTGTCCTTTGAGTTCAGTCAGTTCCTATATTAATGTGAAATGTGCCAGTATTTTAAATGGTTTGGAATGCAGTTCTGAATCATGCTTGGTACCTTAGACACCTGGCTTTGTGAGGTCATTTTTAACAACCATTTCGCATTAGAACATTTTATGCCGGTCCGAAGAATTACTACGGAATGCTACAGAACTCAGAAACACAGTTGCACTGCTTCACACTGTCAGCTAAAAAGGCAAGCTAGAAAACTGTAGGGTCCTATTTCAAGGGTGGACGAACAGGCGTGTTTGGGAAATAGGGCATTTGATTTCTGATAGGATACAGAGTAAGAAGGAATTGTTCTGAGAATAAAGCTGGGATCCTTTCAGGAGGTGTGATATGTAAAGGGGAAAAAGATGACTCACATAGGAAAACGCATGCCCAGTCTAAAGATCAGTCAAACTGTCTTGTGGAAGAATCCAACCATATCTCTACCTTCTTGTGGCCCTGTTTTCTCCCAGATTGCTTTAATACAATTTTGTTTTTATTTTATTTCATTTTCGAAAGCACTTGTTCAACTTTTAGTTTCATTGCAGATGTAACTAGATATTTTTCCATCAAAAGTGAAATAAATCTTCAGTCAAAAGTGTTTATGCATGTTCCCTTCCCTTTCAACGAAAGAAAATATGTGGTACTTTAAAATATTACAGATCACAAAGCATTAGCTATGAAATCAACAATTTTTAGACCAAATAGGAGCTTCATTTTAAGTTCCACTTTTTATTGTTGGTATTTAATTCTATTTTATATGATAGCAAATGATATTTTGGAGGAAAGCCTTTGATAGTGTACACATGCTCATTTCAATGCTAATGTGGGAAATGTGGGGCCATTATGAAATAAATGTTAAAGGCCCCACTGGACTGACATTCACACCCAGGGTGTCCTTTCCTTTGTTCCCCGTGTTTCCCAGTAAAGGCTCCAGGCTCAGTGTGATACTGCACCAAATAAGGAGTTATTGAAGATGGATGGATGGAAGGGTGGTACCACTGATCCAGCTGATCTGACTTTTCTATTACTACTAATTCTAGGCAGAAGTCATGCCAAGAAAGAAATGCCCATTTAATCCTCAACATAAAGCTATTTCCTACATGGCAAAAGGAAGACAAGTACCCAGCCTAGAGTTTTCTAGATATTTTCCAGAATGTTCCCAGGTACCTTCGAAAACAGGAGTTCAATACAGCAATGAGGAGCTGAGCTTATGAGCATTGATGATGGATCCTCTCTGTATTGTGTTTCTCAAGCTGGAATTCGACCGTGCAGAAGGTATTTATGTAGACAGTAATTAAACTGAGAACTTGAGAACTGAGAGTGAATTTGGCCAACAAATACCCAAAATCTTTTGATAAGTGTCTTAAAGTATTTAATGACTCATGAGTCAGCAACTCATCCAAAGACAAACAGCCTCTGCATAGCGTCCTCTTTATTACACTGGGACGTTTGTATTTGTTTGCTCTGGAGGAAACAGTGCCCTCTTCTGTCTATGAAATGCCTTCGCCAGCAGTTTTTCCTAGGGGTCTCCCGTCCACCCAAGCCAGAATCTGATTGGCTTCATATGTTTGATAAGCAAGACGGACAGTGTGGCTGCCAGCGTCTACTGAAAACGTATTATGTTGTGAAAGCGAACTCAGGCTCTTAACACTACAAAGTTGCAATGTACCCACTGAACCAATACACCGGCCTCATGTGTTATTGCGTAAATGAAATAATCCGGTAATATATTCTATCTCTTGTTTCATACACTAGTGCAAAGTGAAAGCAAGCTGCGTAGAAAAGAAAAGAAGAGAAAATAAAAGAATGTAACACAACTGGTTTCACCATGACTTGCTGTTTTAACTAGGAATTAGGGCTGCACAATATATCGTGTCAGCATCGTCGATCACCGTGATGCGCAATAATCAAATCGCCTATGTAGGCGATCGATCACCAGCAGTACCAACTTATTTAACAGACCCTATTGATTTATAATAAGTTGCAACTCGCTATTGTTTATTTCGGATACATTTAATCTTTTTCTTTTTGTTTTATAAATATCGTGGTATTACTCGCAAAACTTTCACAACTCACGAAGTATTATTGCGATATACTATCGTGCAGCCCTACTAGGGCTTTATGCTAATGTATAAGTACATTATTAAAAAGTTTCGTTTTACAGCCACATGAGGTCAGTATTTACACCTTTTTAGCTGTGCCGTCCCGTTATTTCAGGGACGTTTAATTACTACTTCACGCCATTACATCTGTCTTCTATTCACTTACCCTGGAGCCGATCCCAGGCAGTGTAAAGAACAAGGCTAGGATACATGATGAACAAGATGAAGTGCAGGGCTGATTTATAATCCCAGTCTAGCCCTGAGCAGAAACCTCCGACTCTGGAGGCATTAGACAAGAGTACTACACTGAACCATCATCAGACTATTTCCAAAAGTCCAAATCACAGCGATGACTGTCACTTTATTTAAAACATTCATAATGGATGTCCCCAAGTGTACAAGATAGCTATTCACCAATGATTAGTCGAGAGGGTGGTTTTTAAAAAATAGATTGTTAGTGTCTTGTCTCTTGAGAATTGCTAGACATTTGGTATCAATAATAAACAGGTTAATTAAGATAGCAGAGCTATCTTAGAGATACAAGAACAGGCTCGGCTCCAGCAGGGGAGGGCTGGCAACAAGAAGCAGCCTGGGAATTTGCCGTTTGATACTATGAGGTGTATTTTACTGCCAACTGGCCCTCATTACACGGACCCACTGGGAAACTTCCCAATCTTCCGGATGGCCAGTCTACACCCAGGCCCCAGTGGTATATTTGTATACATGAAAACAATAATATAAGTGGAACTTCACAGAATAAAGCATTATGGTCCAGTATATTCTTAAATTAACTTGTGTTATAAACCTTCATAGAAAACAAAATAATTATCCAGGGTTACCAATCAACCAATGTGACTCAGACACATGCTCACCTTATCTAGCAGAGTAAAATAGCCATACGCTATTAAATGGGTGGGCAGCATATGAAATGTGGCCTCATACCTCCAGAGTCATTTGTTCTATTCCAGCATCCAGCTCTATGTATGTGTGTCAGTATACTGCATATTCTCCCTATCTACATGTGTGATTCTTCCCACAATCCAGACATACCAGTTCAATGAACTGGTACCGCTGTATTGTCTATAATGTGATCCACCTGAATTCTAATGCTTAGCCACTCAGTAACTGAACCTCTTCACCTGTCTGCTTGCTGCTTGTATTCAGTTGCAGCCACATGAGTGTATATATCACACTTACATGGTGCTCTTTGATGGATCTACCCCCCCCATCCAGGGTGCCCCCTTACCCCTGTCCTCTGTTTCCTCCTAGGTCACCAGGACACTGTACTGGATATGCATTTAATGAAAAGGAGTATTAACCTAATTTTCTTAAGTATCCATATGTTAAAATACTTAATATTTTCAAAGCTTACCCTGAACTGTATACCATAACTGCAACTATTTAACTGTTTTAGCATTTTTTTCTGATCGCAAACATGGGCTGTCGTTCAGCATGTCCTATTGAAATGGACACCATTTAAGTGAATGCTGCTTGACTGAATTCTGACATTCACGATCCTCAATATGCTGCAACTGTTTGCAAAAGTCATTTTTAATGAATCGCATAAGGCACTTTTCCACAAACAGGCGACCGCCAGTACGACACAACACAAAACCTTTTGCTTTACTTTGACCTATAGGTAACCACTATTTATGACAATTTTGGTGAGAGATTTTCCTATGAAAACCCTTTGGTATGATGAATAATATATATATATACACACACACACACACCTCTCATACATCTCTTTCTGTTTTTTGAATACAAGAAATCTATTAAAAACTATTAAAGTAACATATTCATACTTTCAAAAAATGTCCACAGCAGCTATAATACGTACAGCTCGCTATTATATCAGAATCGGTATGCTTGTGTTTGCAAATGTATTTGTTTTGTTTTGTTTTTTTTTACTGACACAATGGATACTGAAGTATTGCATTGATATTTAACTAATATTCAATAACTGTACAATGTAACAATGGGGAGCACACACTCATAAAAGATTAACAAAAGAATGGGTTTGATTATAAATGAACGTCTATTGTGATCAAATTATCTGTGAAGCCACTGAAGTGCACATTGACTTTTTTTTTCTTTTTTTTTTTTACTTTTTTAAACATTTACAGCAATATATAAGAATAAAATTGAAAGACAAAAACATTACAATAGTAATTGACCTGGAGATGTCATATATTTCAAAATAACATAAATAAAAAGTAATTATAAATACCTCTTTTATAAACATATAAATAATATTTTTAAAACATAAATACAACATGTATATGCAGTACATAGGTTCAACAGCCGTGCCTAGCCAATTTAGTCCATACGCCATTGTCTGCGTACTTTTGTTGATGCGTCTTCGTACCAAAAGTTGCTCTTGAGGTTCCGACTGTGTCTTGGGTGAAAAAATGACCAAAATGAAGTTGCTCCCAACCAACGGCTGACAAGACGTTCTGCAATGGAGAGGGTTAGCTGTGTTAAGCAGTGATGGGAATGAGACTGATACCCAGGTCCTGGGAGTTGTACTGTCAGTCATATTCTGCTCTGTCGGTCATATCCTGTTGTATCCCAGCGGGACCTGATAAAGTTACCAATGGGAAGCGGCTGAAACCAGTGAGTGATTGATATGGTTTAACCCCTTGGGGTCCAACCTACCGCCCCGCTTGAAGTCTCTCCTCCCTCGGCACTTGGGCGATTTATTAATTTCAGTCTCCTGGTCTCCTTATTTCTAAAATTGCTCAAGTCATCTAAACGTCTTAAGGGTGGACATGTTTCTTCTCAGAATAAATGACATTGGCACATTTTTTTTTAATGGGGGCTGTTCACTTCTGCTCGCAGCCGTGTCACATAGTAGCTAATTCAAAACTGTCCTACGCCAAGCAACGTTGCCGTTTCTTAAACCCGCAGTTAGTTTTATTAACACATTTATCCACGAAAAGGCTCTATTACCGTTGTCATCAATGCAACAATGTTAAGTCAAACGGTCCATCCAAATTAGCCTATTTGCGTTTCCGATTACTCTAGTGGATCGTTAGTTTGTCTGCTATAGGAGCAGGTGAATTTACAAGTGTGAAGTGTTCGGTCTCAACTTGGACATGAATAGTACGGATCATCAAGAAACAAGCAGAAAATGTGTTTATTATACTACATTTCCGAAATTTGTTTGAGAAAAGCCATGTCATCTGTTCTTAGAGCTGTCAGGCAAAAAAGTAAAACATGCCCTCTACAAGCTGCCGGACTCCCGCAAATACAGTGGCAGTCATTATTTGACTAAGAGGCAAATGCACTCACCAAAACGCATGGTAGGCTGCCTTGCCTTTAACAGCCCATGCCGCTTAAAGTTCCTATTCGGTCCATCTTATGTCCAAAACAGCCATTCCGGGAGGATGATGTTCCCTTTTTGCTCCCGGCTTTGTGCTTCCGCGTTACGGTTTGGTCGTTCAGGACTCGGGACCACACGCCTTTGGCCCGCTGCTTCAGCCGCAGGTCCCGCAGTAAGCGAGACTGCATGCTTTCCATATTTTGCTCCTGCTCCCCAGCCGCCAAAAACTCGGACAGCTCATCGCCCAGCAAACTTCTGAGAGACTGTAACATTAAAAATAAAAATAGGGTCAAACCGAAACGCTCCCATTGATTTACTTTCAATCCTAATCTAGCCTATTTCATGCATGTGAGGACCGACGCGCGTCGAAAATATCTTCCCAAGCAATGACAGCATTTATAAAAGTATTACATTAAACAACCTTATGCGAAATTTAGTCCCGGAATGAGTAATTAAAAGTTGACATTAAGATCTGCGGAAAGCGAGGGAGTCAAGTGTCAAGAGACAAAAATGAAGAATGTGGTTAATGTTGAGTGCAAACTGAAACGTGCGCTCTTTTCTTCGCTTGTCGAAGTGTGTAAATTGGTCATGGACGTTGTACAATTGGTAAAGACAGAGTAAATAACTGCTGCAGGTGCATTACGGAATTTTATAGAAAAAGGGATCGATTTTATAAAGTAAAGTATGTTAAGGTATTTGGTGGTTACATTTAGAAACCACGCCTGTTTTATTACATGACTTCTTAATCATTTTTTCCTTGCCAGCATTAAGCTGTATCACGATCTGTCGAATAACTTGCCAAATGGATACGGCAAAAGAAATACGCCGCGTATTATAACGAGCCCTTACCTTTTGCTGTGCCGGCGTTAAGGGATTTGCCTCAATTGCAAAAGAAATTAAAGTAATCAATAGTCCACATACTATAGCATGCGATGCGTTCATCCTGTGTTCTAGCGCCGTCTCGGCTATAAGCGTGAAGTTAAATCCTCTAAAACTGACTGTTCCGAGCAACTTTCAAGTCTCCAGACTCCCAATATAATCTAATGCCTGTCTGTCTCTGTAATACGCCATTTAAAGAATTTATAACCCCCAGCGATGATGTCACCCACCTTCGTAATTTTGTCCCCCCCCCCCCCCCCCTCCGACTTCAGTTCGACAGAATGTAACACAGTCGTATATTTGTTTGTCTAGTATTAATTATTATTAAGGCAAAATTGCTAAATTAAGAATGTATTCCAATTGTCTTCTCCTTCTTCTTCTATAATGATCAGTTATTGTTCCCCAATGCCCGTTGAATTTTATTACTGTTTACCCCCATAGAACCTGTCGCCGATGTTGTATTCCATAATAAGTCTAGTAATATAAAACGTTGAAAGAGATCAGAATTTATGTACCTTCACCATAATTAGCGTTAATTAAACATAATTGCCAGTTATGGAAAGCAATTAATATAAATGGCAAACAGCCGAATATTTTATTAGATGAAAAAATACAAGTGACGTAAAATACCGCAAATAATTATTAGTAGCAATAAACTACTAATAAATCCAATTTGAGGCTGGGAATAATTGTTTACATTCCATGTCTGGACATTTAATAATATTTCTGACATTTCAGTAACATATTTGTGTACAGGTTAGCTGATATAAAATAATTCAAGCGCTTAAGAATTTAGTTAAACTATAGGCTTAAAAAATAATATTAAACGTTAGTGTCTCTTACCCTATTGAATTTTGGCAATCTTAGTCGACATCTTTTGTCAAGTGGCCAGATTTACCGACTGTCAATTTAGTTTGTAATGGTATGCATTTTTTTTGTAATGGTCAATTGCATAAAAAGGCTCTATCAGTAGCTAGACAAAGATTAGTTTGTTAAGATGACGTCAACTAATTGCGATTTTATGCTGTGGTATTAAGCAAAGAAATGGTCTCGAAGGAAACGTTTTCCAACACGGAGCGGCAGTATTTTCTGCCGCCAGTGTCAGGTGATTCTATTCTGGTGAAAGAACAGGGAAAGAAGCTTTACCTGAATACCTATAAAACTGTACGAAAAGGGAAAAATCGATTTGATCGATTTCACATGCTTTAGATGTCTAGATTGAAGTGGTCATTTAAACAGCCAACACCCGTGAACTAGTAATGGGGAATTATGCAAAACTATATATGTGACGTCCTAAAATGTATTCATGGCTATTTCGAATAACGGGTGGTCTTGCGTTTAAACTAAAGTAGTTTTTTTTTTTTTTTTTTTTTTGCTGTGAAATAAAGTGCCCCACTAAACATTTAAAAGAGAAAAACTGTACAATATGTTTCCAAATAGAGAATCCCACACAGTCTAATAGTGTTAAATCAAAACCAAAAGGAAAAATGGAAAAGCAATTTGTCATTGCCACTTTCAAAATTAATTGGTGGAAGTGATTAATACAGGTTACACTGTAACCATTTTCAGCTGCTCTCACGTGGATAATAGAGGGCAAAAGTATATTGGCCCTTGAGAGCTCTGTATGAACAGCTAATTACATGGCTTTAAAAAAGGGCAGAAAAGTAACTATTACATTGTGAAAAGTATCCGAAGCTCTGATAGACGTTAAAAATAAGCGAGATGGAACAGCGGATGTAACAGTCATCGTTTGACTCACAAGAGGCCGTTCCAGCTGGTTTGAAGCACACTGTATGAAATATAATTACATTTTTTACTAACCAGGTATTATATCAGATTAATGTAATGCTGCTCATGTGTATAACAGTAATCGTGAAAAAAGAATAATGCAGAGTCATTGACATCTGCATGTGTTAATCTCACTGCATAATGGCTCATGTGTAATGACATTCAGGTACTGAGCTGGTGCTGTTTACAGGTCTAGCATGGTGGGGCGCACTGCAAATTTCACCAATGGGGACCTCCTAATTTAAAACTAAGTGTCCCCTTTGGTAACAGACTCTCATGCAAAATTCACCCCCCCCCCCCCCCCCCCCCCCGCCCCCCCCCCCCCCCCCCCCCCCCCCCCCCCCCGCCCCCCCTCAATCCTCACACCTCACACACGACGCTGCTGAACAAGAAACGATCGAATCAACA
>JAOYFF010000045.1:11387053-11398094 GCA_025773925.1 Cryptomyrus ogoouensis | reverse complement strand
CCCCCCCCACCATCCCCAGGTTGGAAAATTTTACACATTTCCCTAAGGGAAAAGAAGGGTTTAACAAATGGTGATTAAATGAAATAATAGAGAGGAATAGTGATGCAATCACCTATTGTGAGTGAGTTGGTGGTTCAGGTTGGTGGGAAGCTGAATTGAAAGAAGTGGGCGGAGCATGACTGGGTCAGAATGACAGCATTCTTGCCCTGACCACATGTCGAAGGGGACACACCCTATATCCAGTCCCTGGCTCTTTCGGTCTTTCCTTCCAGGAAACTGTCCACAAGCTATGAACATCTAAGCAAGCACATAGCCAGGTAATAGAATTTTTAGGATTTCACCATCTTGTCCGTCCTCCCCCTAGCCCTCAAAGTTAGTTTGACCCCACCCCCAAATCATACCAAAGTGGACCCAAGCTGGACCCCACATGACATCTAGAACTGAGAGCTGAAATCCAGCAGTACCTGTATCCGTGCGAAATATTTCCTGCTTTATTTAACGTACCATTCTGTTTCATCAGAGAAGCTAAATTATGCCCAAATACCTCACAAAAGCAAGAACAGTACTCCTTATATGCTCCCTGTGTTTTATACAAGTTAATTTTCTGAGTCCGAAACTCAAATAAAGGTCAGAGAATCGAACAAAAATGCAGCATGATTTGATATAATTTTATATCGCCTATGCAGGGGGGGTTATTCTGGTTGGACACCAGGCTACAACAGGTTCCCACACAAGATTAAAGAAAAGAGTTTAATTATTGCTAGCCAATGTCACTCATTAGAGAAGAAATTCATTAACAAATCATTAACAAATAAAGGTTATGGCTCTGAATTTACAACCATACATTAAAGAAAAGTGTTCTACATAATGTGGAAAAGTAGACGACAACGGAGAAACTTTTACCTTTCAACTTCTGTTTCTTGCTAGAATCATATCTAGCCACTGGCAGAATGGTCAAGAAATTAGTTTTTTGTGTTTTTTAGTCTTGGGTTTTTAAAGGGGGCGCGGTTAAATTCCCCTCATTTCCAGGGGATCCCCCCCCCCCCCCCCCCAGGACCATTTCCAGGATAAGTGGTTGGAGGATTGATGGATGCTTGAATATCATGAACCTTGTAAAAACATTTTTAAATAGTCTATATATTTTTTTTAATTTGATCACATTGAAAAAATAAAATGCTGCATCCTGTTTTGAATTATTCTGGGACACAAGTTGCCCCAATTTAATCCAGACCGCACAACTGACCCCCCCCCCAACATTTCCTTTAATCTAGTCATCATTGTTGAGACCTGCTTCCCCTATGTACACTATACTGCATGGCCCTCTGACAACTTAAATAGCTCTGGGGTCAATGATCATGTTAGCACGGCTCTGCCTGCCTAGTCAGCCTACTGGAAGGGTTAAGCTGGACACTGACTGTGCATCAGTCTGTCTTTCTCTTCCTTTTACTGACGCCTGGATCCAGCTTCTTGCTGTCACATGTAAAACACTTATGACCTGCTGTTTGCGAAGCAGAGGAAAGGAAACAAGCCCAATAAAACTTTTATTCATAATGCTTTACTTTTAGCCCAATGGAACTGAGATGTATTTCTTGGTGAGACACTACAGATGCACCAAGCAATGAATGAGCTGCCCCTATTCTGCTGTTTCCCCCACATGAAAGCTTAAAAACATCTAAAAATGTATGCATTAACCATTTTGTGGTCAGCTCTTCATAACTCTCTCAATGGTTTTTACGGTGTCATTGGGAAAAACTGTTGCGTTTTCTAAATGTGTCAGGATGAAGTAGGAAGAGTTGTTCAACATCTGTGACACTCGAAAAATCTTCTTTCTTGTTACAATCTTGGAAGCCTGTCTTAGAGAACAGGCTTACATTTCCTGTACAGCTGAACAAAAGCTAAGGTATAGTGTCTCTTTATTTGCAACACAAGTAGTATTGCATGGCTGCTTCAAGATAAATTGAATTGAGTTCTAATATATATTGAATGTTTTACTAACAATAATAATAATAATAATAATAATAATAATGAGTATTTTAAAAAGGAAACATAGTTTTCAGTTGATGGATTCACTTTGTCTTCTGAGAAAATAACATGAATAATTAAACCAACGGAACATTTCAGAAGAATAAAATAAAAGCAATTATTAAGAAACAACAAGCAATAAACATACATTTCCTGCTAAAGTTATATGTTATCATGTAAGTGTTTTATATATTTTCCTGCAGGCTTTTCTCTTGAGTGCCTCACATCTTAAGTGTGTTTTTTAGTATTAATGTGGCCATAATCATGCAAGAAAAACACTGACTTGTAATGAACATACAAAAACATTGTGCTTTGTCATGTATGACTGAAATAAGAAAAATGCTTGTTAGCCTTATATTAAACATGCATTTTTTTTCATATGGCTAATATTAGCGGCAGCAGAAGCTATAGATGTGTTCCCATTAACACTGTAGGCAGCAGGTATTTTTTTGAAGGTTTATATTTTTCACTAATTTCCAGAGATATGCAGATCAGGTAACAAATAATGTTTCGTTTGCCATTGTAACTTACCTACAGTAGTGGCCAAAGTTGTGGAAACGCTTCCAATTTCTAGAGATTGCGGTACTATACTCCAGTTACTCCAGTTACTCATTTAATTGTCCAAAGCATGATATATGTAAAGATTCTATGACTGTTTATAAACATATTCGCATAGTAAATAGGAAGGACATTGCTGCCTTGGAAAGGGTGCAACGGAGGGCTACTAGAATGATTCCTGGTCTTAGAGGAATGTCTTATGAGGAGAGGTTAGCTCAGCTGAATCTGTTCAGCCTCGAGCAAAGGAGACTAAGGGGGGACATGATCCAGGTATATAAGATTCTAACAGGTCTGGATGCTGTTCAACCAAATAGTTACTTCAATATTAGTTCAAATACAAGAACTCTTGGCCATAGATGGAAATTAGTGGGAGAACATTTTAAAATGAATTTGAGGAAGCACTTCTTTACACAGCACGTAGTTAGAGTATGGAATAGTCTTCCTGTTAGTGTAGCGGAAGCTAAAACCCTGGGTTCCTTTAAATCAGAGCTAGATAATAGCTTAACAGATCTGAGTTATTGAGTTGAATTCTTCCCAAACTAGCTTGATGGGCCGAATGGCCTCCTCTCGTTTGTAAATTTCTTATGTTCTGAGTTCTGTGTCATGACCGTATGAGGGCATGTTGCAGCATCTTAAACCAGCTAAAACCAACTATACTAGCATAAGTTCGTTTTAACGGGTTTTTTTTTTCAGCAGCTTTTCAAGTTTCACGTTTTATCGTCGCGCGTTTGGAGGAACATATTGAAATTCTCATGCCACAGCTGCAGTGGAGGGGACAGGTGCATGTGGGGGCAATAGGGCAGACAGCAGTGCAATACTGGGCAAACTGCAGCGTAGCAAAAGACAAGACAGTGCAAAAAAAACAAGACAAGACAGTTTTGAGGCAAACATCATATTTGGAGATGCACCAAATAATGGAAATATTATATGTAGACAGAAATATGCTTGTACATTGGTTGCTTGAAAAATATAAGCCCCTCTACCTGGACGACTGAATCTTACATGTGCTCCTATGTTCATAGGTAAAAAACCCATCAATTATGACGAATGACAAAAAAATAGACGCAATAACGATTGAATTATAAAGCATTTGTATCTGGGGATGGTGCCAATTTTGGTAGCTATGTGACTGAATATATGAAATAAAAAATAGGGAGCCTTGAATTATACTAAAACAATTCAGCGCGCAAGACTCTCCTGTTAAACTTCATTTCCCAGGATGCACCATGACCTTTCGATCTGTTACCCGGAAAGAAAACTTGACTCAGTATCAGCACTATTCGAGACATAAGAGCAGGTAATCAACGAGCTTGTACATTTTCAGCAGTTTTTGTCTTGCGAAAAAATAAAAGATATGTAGTGTGCCGCGCTCTCTAACGATTATCTAATTGCATTTTGTTACATTTATCTTTGAGAGGTCTATGTACTTCGAATTTACGACGTTATGCGATAGTTATCCAATAAAAACGAGTTTTAACGTAGGTTTTTAGTAACTTGAAGCGAAACAGTTGCGAACTCGTCACCCGTGAGTTTGCCTCCTTCAGATTTTCTTATATTTTGTGATTTCATGAATGTTATATGAAGAAAATATTGATAACATCTGTGTAACCTTTGCCTTCAGTCTCCTGTCGAGCTAAACTTTCTTTTTTCTTATGTACGGACATCTATGTAAGCCATTAGATTTGTGCCCCCGTGGCCAGGTACCTGCCACACGTGTTATTAGTGTTTTTTTAGGCATTTACTCGATTAATTGCTCACTCAGTGGTGAGGTCGCCGGCCAGCTAGACTGCAGTGCATATCCGCGATTCCTGAGATCTGCGGCAGATGTCTTCGCTTTTGTCTGTTTGACGCACTCTTAACACACATTATTCGTCCAGCTGTTTGATCCCCCTGACTTTCTTTTAATTTATTGATATATTCTACTCTTAAATTAATTCGTACGGTGTCATACGATTCCTTATGGTGTTCTTGGCTTTCGTTTCTTTATGAATTTTAGATTGGAGCTAGTTTTGATCAGCCACTTTTGTCATATAGTTGTATGACGTACAGTGTATGGGCAAAAATGTATAGGCGTCCCTGTTAATCAGAGGAATTGCCAAATAAAGCCATGTCATTGTTGACACAGGTGTATGAATAAGCACATAGTCACGTAATAACCTGCAACAGACAGCAGTAGAACATGCATCTGCACAGACGAGGTTAGTGACCTTTCCTTCGGCACCATCACAGGACGTTGTCCTTCCAGCTAGTCAGCTTAGACACTGATGCCCTGATAGAGCTGCCCTAGTCAACTGCAAATGAATTGAATGTGAATATGAAGATGTCAAGTTCTGTTGCGAAGTGGCAGCCACACAAATTCACAGAAAGGGACCTGATAGCTCAACATGGATATCTAAGAGAATGGCAGCAAATCCCACTAGAATGTTCCCACGTCTAATGGAAAGCCTCCACAGAAGAGTAGAGGCTTTTTTTTTTAGCAGTAGTGGACCAAATCCAGATGAACACTCTTGGTTTCAGAACGAGATGTTGGATTAGCTGGTGTTGATATACACCTTGCCGTATATTTTACATACGATGGTCTGTTTTTTTGAGGGGTTCATATGTCGTACAATCAAACATTTAGTTGGAATTTGAAGTGATTTTTCACATGCTACAGCACACAACAGTGAACTGTGTCCTTGGCATTTAACCCATAGCAGTGGGCAACTAATTTAGTGCCTGGCGAGCAGTGCTTGGGGAAGGTTTGGGGGGGGGGGTATCTTGCTGTTCGGGGATTCAAACCAGCATCCTTTCAATCATAGGTATGCTTTCCTAACCATTAGGCCACCACTGCCCCAGTAGCTAAACTTGAATCGAACCATTCCTAATTGCTTCATAATAATAATGAAGTACCATAAACTTGTAACTTCTTGATGATGTACTGTGCCCTGTCTTCTGCATCAAATTCAGCAGAAATCATGGAGCCTCGATGGCAGGCGAAGGGGTCTAGCCACTCCCGGGAAATGAGACATGGGAGCAGTGCATCTAATATGCCCCAGAAAGATGCCTACTCCAGGCTGCTCAGCCAGCACCACAGCAGCGCCTTCCGGGCATACCTGGATCAGTTTGCTCGGGAGCAGAATCTGCAAACTGACCACAACAGACCAGGTCTGGCAGGGATCGGAGCACCGGGCACCAATGGCTGCTCTCCGCATCCGGCAAAAGACGCCGAGTCAGAGAGCTGCCTGTCTCTATACATGGGCAAGCTGAATGGGCGGGGGGGTGGGCCCGTCCTCGAGCCGCCGGGGCCAAAGCCAGGATCAGGGGCACGGCGGCCGAGGCGTGGCGAGAGGAGGGACACGAACACCAGCCAAGATGCCGATGTCGAGTCTAGCGAAGAGGGGCTCCTGAAACACCCGAAACCGCCGAAGAAACAGCAGCATGGCGGGGGAGGGGCTTTCAAGACCCCCGCTGGTGATGCGGGGACCAACGGCCCTGTAGGGCCTAGCGGCGGGCAGCAGCACAATAAGCAGAAGCACAAGAAGAAAAACGCAGCAAAAAACAAGATGGACGCCGCGCCTGAGGGAGGCAGAAGTGCTGGTGCCGTCAGCTCAGTCACAGCAGCGCCAAAGGGCCACATTGACAGAGCAAAGTCAGCGCAGCCTCAAGGTAAATCAGCCACAGGATCCTGATTCCCGTTCAGGGTTTTTGTACAGCCTCACATACCGATTTTTCTGTGATTACACCAAATAATTTAAAAGGCGGTGCTGTAGATGTGGCTTTCGTTTTCAGACCAGGTCCATTCAGCCCAACTGACCCCAGACAAGAACAAGAGCAAAAATAAAGGAGGCAGAGGGAAGAAGAAGCAAGTGTTTGACGCGTACCTGTCTACGGATGAGGTGTCCAAGGGGCTTAAGAGGAGAGAACTCATTCAGGTAAATCTGCATGATGCAGGCCACCCAAGTGCCACTGAAGTACTTTCTGTTAATGACTATTTGCAAACATTACTGAATATGTGTGTTTTTGAGGGCGATTCTACCAGAAATTGATTTGTCTTTGCATCTGGTAGTAATTTGCATCAAACAGTACTTGAGTTTATGTAAGTTTGCATGTCGTCTAAAGTATAGTTAGGTGGTATAGTTGGTGGTTTCTGGTTTTGTTATCTAGGTTTATGTCCCTGGATGTTTTGTGATGGTTACACCCAATTTTCTTGAATATATTTGTGGTAAACCATTTTAAATTCGTTTGGCAAATTATCCTTTTTCTTTTTCAGGGACCATTAAGGATCAATCCTAAGAAGTACCATGAGGCCTTTATTCCTTCACCTGTGAGTCCCCCCCCACTTTTTGTTCCATCAAAACACTACTTTAGCTGTTTAATGGACGGGTCTTGTAAAAACGGTAGGGATTTAAAAAGTGAAACTGCTGCTATACGAGAACAGTTCAACACTGAAGGATGGTTGTAGGCTGACATTAAAGACTTTTTGAACAC
This sequence comes from Cryptomyrus ogoouensis, assembly GCA_025773925.1. NCBI lineage: Eukaryota > Metazoa > Chordata > Actinopteri > Osteoglossiformes > Mormyridae > Cryptomyrus > Cryptomyrus ogoouensis. The sequence continues at coordinate 11,391,044 of JAOYFF010000045.1, read as the reverse complement.
AATGCTAAGTGCTTTCAGGTTATGCTTAAGGATGGTCTTGATGAGGGCAGATCAGCATAAACAGGCTGGCTGTTCAACAAACTAGCTGTCAGGTTAGTAGCTTATTTCTGTTCTAGTGCTTTGATCTTGTTGAGTACATCTTATAGCAGGCTAACCTGCAAGCGCACATCAAACGGCTGTACGCAAATCCAAGTCACCGTGCTACAGAAACATCGGTGTTTGGAACCTCAGGTTGCCCTATAAACATGTCTGGAGAAATCTGAGTAAATACTGGGGAGTGTTTTGCATTTTCACTTGTGGAAAACAAATTATAGTAGAGTACAACACTAACTTGTCTGTTGGCACACTGGCCCAAAACAGTAACTCTCAAGCCAAAACACACTCTCAACGTAGGAGGTTCGTCAGATAACACATTGACCAGGTAAGACCTTCAGTAGAGACTGAAGTCTGTTTAAACCTCAGGCACCTCACAATTTGCAACATCTGCCTCAAATTTTTATATAATTTTTTTCTAAAGCTTTCTGACGTCAAGCTGATGTAAGCTTGGGTTCAGTTGGAGACTGCTGGCTTGGTACTAGTTCTCAAGGCAGCTCACATTGCCCTTAAAGTTTGCATGTGGTACGGTGCAGGTTGGAGTTAGCTAGATATGTCAAGTGTCGCTGAACTTTGGTAAACAACCCAGTTTGACTCGTAGTCACCAGAAGATAATTTAAGACCTGTTCGCAATATAAAATGCATTTTCTTAGTATCAAGGAAAGTCGTCGTCGTTGTTGTCTTTCAGCTGCTCCCGTTAGGGGTCGCCACAGCGGATCATCCGTTTTCATTTCTTCCCATCCTCTGCATCTTCCTCTTTCACACCAGCCACCTGCATGTCCTCTCTCACCACATCCATAAACCTCCTCTTAGATCTATCTCTTTTCCTCTAGGCTGGCAGCTCTGTCCTCAGCGCCCTTCTTTCCAACATCTCTCCTCTGTACGTGTCCAACAATTGGAATCAAGAAAAGAACCATAATCCAGTTCTTTCGAATACAAATGCAATATATTAAGGCTAACTTTTGTAACGTGGGGTTGTATTTTGTGGTGGAGAAGATGCGGCGGAACACTTAGCAAGGACAGCGATTGTCTTTTAATTACACACACTCTTCACCAACCTTACAAAGCCTGGTTGAATGGCTGCTGGCTTGTCACACATGAAGCGAGCAGTATTCATACAACCCGTAACGTTACTTTGAGTTAGGGAGATAAGAACATAAAGTCCCTCTCAGTCCATGCGGCTATCTGTAAGCACGCTTCTTCAGAGCGTGGTGGCGTATACGTACTGACATCACCAAAACATTGACTCACGCTGTCTTAAAGAGACACCACACAATTGCAACTGTTGCACTCCCCAAACCATGATAACATGGCACTGGTTTTAGGCATAAGAAACACCTTGAAATATACTCAGAGTGTCTTGCCATGTGTGTTTAGCCTGCAGGTTGGTCAGTGACATGAGGCTTAGCAGTATATCTCCATTACTGCACATGGCAGCTGCAGTATCAATAGATCTTTACCTGTAGACAGTAGCAGGAACATTTTAAAAATCTGCGTCGGTTACTTGAAGTGTTGCTTCACTTGTCCTCCCTAACCCCGAAGTTAGGAATTTGAGCCTGGCATCATCTTGAATCTCCAATTTGACTTGAGAAAAACAGTTAGAGATATTATTAAGATGTTTTTAATACCCCCTCCGGCCTTGATGATAGATTGTAGATTTCTTTGGCAGGGTCTGCTGAGAGATAGTCATCTTTTTTGTCTTCAGCATATATTTGCATACAGTACATCAGTTTGCTTGACGCTTTTAAGTCTGCCCGCTTGGTGTCTGCCCCGTGTCAGTTTGCTGGTAATAACATTCTCGGCCGTGTTCTGGATGTTAGAGAGCATGATGGAGTTGTGGAAGGTGGAAAAATTCTTGCGTGAGCAGTCCAAATTAATTGCTTTGCATCTACTGTGTGTTCAAAAGTTACAGTACCTTTTGGCGCAGTTTGTTATGAACAGCTTTTTGTATTTAAAACTTTTTTTCTTTGTATTGATGTGTCCGTTTACCTTTTGTGCTTTTAGCTTTAGCAGATTGTGGGGATATTATGAATTGACATTTGAGGGCTTGGAGTTAAAAACTTCTTGGGAAATTCAAGGAAACAAAGGTTCTGTGTTCAGCTTGGACTCAGGTAAAGCTTCTCAGGTTGTTTGCCATAAGGAGAATCCCCCCTAAGTGTATGTAGTGATCAGATTGTTTTTAGCAGTTTTTTTTGAGCTGTGCTCTCATTCTTCCTTGCATTATGTTATGTTTTATTTATTTTTTTTTACTAAGTGAAATCCCCTGTCATCGGATGTGCAGTTGTTTCGCATTCACCTCTGAGGAGCATTTGCTTTGGCAACGGAAGTAATGCATTTAATTAAATTGGTACGGCGCAGAAGCACCTGGAGCTGAATGAAAACTCTGCACTTGAGCCAGTGACATTTCCTTGAGGGTGTTCATACCTTTGTCTGTTTGGGAGTTGTATGTTACGAAAGTTTTCCAGCTCAAATTTACTATCTCTTTATCTAGCTTCGTGAGTCATACACAGTAACGTTTAACAAAAAATAATTTTCTAAAAATAAGTTTTAATATGTTTGAGCATAAACCTTTCTGCTGCTTTTATGCTCCTTTTTTATTGGCAAGCGAATACTTCGTGTGATTACTCAACAAGCCATGCCTCTTATTCAATTCAATTCAATAAAAAAAAACTTTATCACCCCGCTTTAGGACGGCACTCGTGACATATTCCTGGATGGGGTCGCGGCCCGGAACCGTGCCCTCAACGGGGACATTGTGGTTGTCCAACTCCTCCCACGGGAGCAATGGAAGGTAAGGATACCCTTACACACTAAACATGGTACTAATTAAATTAGATCAAATTCAGTTATGATGTCATCGCACAAAGTACAAGTACTCGGACAATGAAATGATCTATTAATCTATTAATGTTTGCGCTTCCTATAGGCAATTTAGTTTCTTAATATAATGTTTGACTTAAAAAACCCTTCATACCAATAGCTTTATAATTGACAATTACATGTCATATACCATAAGCTCCTCTTTAGACAGCCTAGTACCCATTCAGAAGGGCTGGCTCAGCTTGGGACTCTCCATCCTGTTCCTTCCTCCTTTATTTATCTGCATTCCTTGGTCTTGTTGTAGCGTGTGCTGTGAGATGCCCTGTGTGGCCTGGCTTCACCCGGCCTGTCCTCCAGAGCGCTGCGGTATAGAATTTTCTAACTAGAATTTAGTGATCAATTGTCATTGTTGACACACCACAGCACGCAGTGCACAACAATGAAATGTGTCCTCTGCATTTAACCCATATGTGAAAAATGTGACATAGCAGGGGGCAGCTAATTCAGCACCCGGGGAGCAGTGCTTGGGGGCAGTAACTTGCTCAGGGTACCTCAGTAGTGCCTTGCTGGTTGGGGATTCGAACCTGCAATCTTTCGGTTATAAGTGTTCTTCCCTGACCATTAAGCCACCACTGCCCGCGTTCCGCATGTATTCCCCCAGTTCGTTTTTCTTCGCTCCCTCAGGCGGCTGATTGTCATTCCCGGCACGTGACTCCTTGTCTCAGCAGCGTCACTGCCTCCCGGCATGGGGCCGTCTCTGTCCTGGTATCTCACAGTCCCAAACAATACCCGCCTTTCACTCATTCAGCCTGCTTTTTTTTTTTTTTTTTTTTTTAAGCAGCCTTTGAATAAATAGCGTTTTGTCAACATGCCCGATTATTTTTGAAGGATTCGGGATCTCAGATTTCAGGTATTATTATTATTTTAATTTTAAAGCTTAGCAGTTTGGTAGGTTGACCTTGGCGCTGTCGTTTTAGTCCATCCAGGGGCCTGTTTCACAGAGCAGGATTACTTGCTTAGCCAGATAACTTGCCAGATTTAAGGTAGTCTGGGCTAAATGTAAGTTGATGAAAATATG
>JAOYFF010000045.1:11368567-11386953 GCA_025773925.1 Cryptomyrus ogoouensis | reverse complement strand
TTAGCCCAGACTACCTTAAATCTGGCAAGTTATCTGGCTAAGCAAGTAATCCTGCTTTGTGAAACAGGCCCCAGGTCTTTGATTTGACTCGGTCGGGAATCTCCAGCTTAGTGGGTATAACCTTCACCTGGTACTTAAGTGAACTTGTGCTTTTGCATCAGCGTCTCTTGGAAATGCCGAGTCTGTCTGTCTTACGGGTTTCATGCCGCATTTGTGTTTGAAACACAAGGCTGATTGTGTCGGTATTTTGGGGGGGGGGGTGAAAAAGCTTCACGGGGCTGCTGTTCACAAGGTTGAGAGGAGATACAGCCTTTGACTGCATAAATGATGGTTATTTAATGAGTCAAACGAGAAGCGAAGGCCTGAGGCCAGCAGATGATGGAAGCGCACGAAGAGTACATTATGTAAACTACTGTAGCCTCCCTTAATTACCAACGGTCTTTAATTTGCTGCCAACCCTCAGATCGCGAGTCATTTTTATTGCATGTGCATTTATCAGCATCAAGGCTCAGATTTTTTAAATTTTTTTTAATGGAACAAAGTATTATCTTGACATGCTTTTAAAAAATAAAGTACAACTACTGGAAAAAACATAATATTTGTATTTTTACTGAAGTGGTGGGCTCAGTGGAGATAAGTTTACACGTGTTAAAGAAAGTTCTGGTATTCCGTGTCTCCTAGTCGGTGTCTGCAGACTGTTTTGACTGGTGAGTGTGCAGTATAACTCTCATCGCATGTACCTGTCGAAGGATAGGCGATATAAACCATGCGGTACTATATCCCGATATCCCGCCATACTGATTGTTTAATTGTATTGCTACCATTTCTTTGTTACCGTGTTTTCTAATCAACAGGATGTAGGGGCTAGTTTTGAGTTGTAGCCATTACTGCCATAATCAAGGAATATAAATAGTGCTTGTGTGTTGGGGAAAAAAATTACCATAATTGCTGATATGAAGTCAAGACCTTGATAGGGCTGAGTAATTTCTGTATTAACACAATTTGCTGTAGTTTATGCAGGCTGAATTTCAATGATTTACTTTGATGTTTGTACAGAAATGGCAAAATTCAGGTTTAGTGCTGGAATACCTAATCACCAAAATGTTCTGTTTCGTCTAATGGATTGATAATTGGTCTGTAATTTTTTAAAGTGTGTTTTATGTCCCTAGTTTTATTCCATTTAAGCTTGTGTGTGTGTGTGTGGGGGGGGGGGTTTCTCTCGGGAAGTTATTTTTGCATTTAACACTTGATGCCATATGTCTTTGATTTTGATTAGGTTGTCTTTGACAATCTGGTACTCATAATTTTTGTAATTATGTAACTGGATGAAAGCCATTCCTGTACTGCAGGATTGTCCGTCAGTAATTTTCAGTGTCTTGCATGGTGATTGTAAAGGTAGAGTCGGGTTTGAAGGTTAGATGATGGCCTTTCGCTTTCTTCTATCTGGCTTAATAATCAGCGCCTGTTTTCCCCCGACCGGTGATTAATGTAACGGCAGGTAGTGACCTATGATGCTGCTGGAGGGATGGGATGTCACAGCTAAGCCCCCATTGTTCCGGGGGCCGTATTGACAGGGGTGGCCACCTTAAATGTCACGTCGAGCGATCTGGCAAATGGACCATGAGGAATCTCACGGCAGCGCAGCAGCTAACCTTGTATACACGTTATGTTTAATTTTTGTTTTCTTGTTTAAAACCTGGACATTTTCTTTGGATTGCTGCGGAAGCTTATGTAGCTTTTCTCCCTGACTTGCGTTCACCCCTGCTTCATACTGTCGTCACAGGACGGCTGATGATGTCCTTGTGTAATGGTAAATAAGCCCTTGGTGGTCGGCGGGCCATGTGCTTGGACAGCGGAGAATAAGCCCCGCCCCAGTGTGCTTTGAGCCACACCGAGGCCTTCCCCTGTGTTGCGTTCCCTCTGAGCTCCCCGGCCGTCTTCGCGGTGGTCCAGACCGACTGTTTTCCCTCTCGTAAAAGGCCGTCTGCTTTTTGTCAGTGCTTTTCCATGCGTTGCTGTTGCTCTCGGCCCCCATTGGGTACAGCGTCGCACAGTAGGACGTGATATGCAGGGCCATATATGTAATGAATGTAATCTGGTTCAGCCGAATGTTGGCTTGTGGCATTAAAGCAGCGTCACCATGTCTTGCCTCATTATTACCTGCAGACACACTGTCCCTTAGCAGGCGACTTCGTCCATGTGACCTGTAGGGGCTTCCTGTCTGTGAGTTGGGCAGAGTTTGGCTGGCTGAACTGGGAAAGAGTCTTGGAAAAAACATGCTTATGAACTGGCTCACCCTGAAGATGAGGATGGTAATAATGATGATGATTTTATTATTATTATTAGTAGTAGTAGTAGTAGTAGTAGTAGTAGTAGTTGTATCCATATTGTATTAAGTATTATTAGCAACAACAATAATAATAATAGTAATAATACTAGTAGCAGTAATGGTAATAGTATTATCATCATCATCAGTCTCCTCCAAGGATGTGGAAGAGGAAGCTGGGCTTGCTCAGTCAGTGTTCCCTGAGCCTATCAGCAGAGATACCCAAGAGGAAGTCATCCTGATTCAGGACCTTTCTTTCCCACAGGGAGTAGTCCTGGCCTGACAGGCACACAATGGAGGCCTGCAGGCGTGCCTCCCAGCCGCTGGCCTGACAGGCACAGGCACACAATGGAGGCCTGCAGGCGTGCCTCCCAGCCGCCGAGTTCTGGAGACGCTGGTACAGGCAGCGCAGGCTGTCACACCACCGTGACCAGCTTCCTTTACTGTCACTTCAGGCTGCAAGAAAATACTCACTGCCGAGCGGCTGTCTAGCTTGTGTGTGAAATGTTAATCGGGACGAATTTGCCAACTTAATGATTCTTTATTTTTTAAAACCATCACTCATAGACCATGGTCTAATATTTGCTTTCAGATTGTCTTCCCTTCTCTCCAAATGTCAGCGTATGTTTGTTGCATGTCAGGTACTTCTTAAAATTGTTGTCATTTTGAAACCTTGTTTATTTTGTTTTCTGTTTTTGAACGCTTTGTAATCTCCTCATAATAGCTTTTATGTTGTATCCCCGTAACCATGATACTCTATATATCTTTTGATACTTCATTTGCAGTGAACAATTTCTGGATTCATTACTCCGTGTGTTTTCTTGACTAGGCTCAAAGTTACTGGAATACTTTCATCGTGGTAAACGTTTCTTGGTTTTAGAGAAGAGGGAAAAAAAAAACAGTGGAATAGTGCTATTACCGCAGTTATTTATGTGTAATGTTTCCGACAGTGTGATGCTTTGCGCAGTCAGAAGGGGTTATTTTCCCCTCCTGCCCTGCCCGCTATTGTTTTATTGCCGGATTTGGTCTGGGATAGCCCCGTTTCAGCTATCGTGCCCCCGCCCTGCGCGTACCCTCTGCCCTGCCTGCAGTGAGGTCTCTGGGTCAGGCAGTAGGAGTAGCCCCGGCTGTGCATAATCTTTCTGCAGCAGCTTGCCGCGTAATGCTGACGTGACATTCAAAAGGCCTTGCTTGTCAACAGAAGATAGGCTGGGCTGATTAAGCCAGTACATCACGGCACAGGAACAGCCGTGATACGCAGTAGGAGTGGAGAATATTAGAGGACATCCCCACCAGGGCCTGATCATTTATCATTTTGTAAATTTCCTTCCTTTAACCTATCATTTCCCTTAGTGAGTCAGTATGTTTTGGCTGCACTTTTATAACTAACCTTGATGCATGTCTGTTGATATTTAGTCAGGAGACTCGAGCAGTTATACTTTTGACTCATCTTCCTGGAAGAACATTACCGGATGCTTTTGTTGAACACGTCCTGTTTAACTTGTTCAGGTTCTGAATCTAATTGTAGGGATGAAACAAACAATTAAAAAGTGTACAGCCTTTTTTTATTATTCCTCATTCTACATATTCTACTTTTAGATAAATCTGACACTGAAAGTCAACCTTTTGCAATAGTTCCATTGAATTGCTAGAGGGTAACTCCGGAAGCTCTCATACTTGAGAGTGATGTATGCTGGTTGGTCAGATTTCCACTTGCCACTAATGTGTGCTGGCCTTCTCATCAAGGAAAGATATCTGGGTGATTTTGAGCTAATACGCTTTCGGTACCTGCCCGGCTGGTTAATTTTTCTCCAGCATGGTCTGGTTTCTCTCGAAGGTTCCTAGCAGGTAAATTATCTCGTGGTTAGCATTATATCACTCTTTTATCTCAATACACAAAAAATCTTTAGGTTATCGTTAAGTTTTTGCGAGGTGGGCTGTTGGGGAAGAGTTGTGACCTCACTTTGATTTCCGCGGCGGGTTTCTGCTGTTGATTGCAGGATTTCGCAATTAATCTCCGTTAAAACGTCGTTTTTCCTTTATTTTGCTGCCTAATTAATTGGGGTTTTTGTAAGCTTCTATGAGAAAATTATGGGTGAAATTAATATTTTAGGTTGCACTGTTGAAATCTTGACTTTAATTTTAGTGTGTTCTTTTGAAAAACGACATGGCATAGGCTGGCAAAATAGTAGAGAGATCCTTTAGTTTGTGAAGTAATTTAAATGTGACATTTGGGAATAGAGAAGTCATACACTTAAGCTTTTTGGGCCAGTTTTTACATTTTCAAGTCAGTGTGTTTTTGGGTAATGCCTGCCTGACCCTCTTCTTGTTATTGACCGTGTTACCGCATTTCAGAAGGAGCTTGCGTTAATTTAATTTTTTTTGCTAAATGGACTTGCCTTGACATAAAATTGAGTAGAAAACCAGTTAAGGAAACTGTCACATACGTATGCAATATCTGAAATGTGACACCTACTTCTCAGTTGCTGAATTCCTGTAGTTTTCCTGGGAAAAAGGTTTCCCTGAAAGTAAGCTGTTTTATGTAATTATATGAAATGACGAAATCTTGGGCAAACTTTCAGCAGTTTGGTTTTATTTGAGAGCTTCTCTATGCCGTCTTGGAAAGTCAATATCATGCCGCCTTTCCCCTCCCGCAACTCAGGTGATTAAGTCCGACACGGACGGGGAGGGGAGCGGTGAGTCGGAGAACCCGGCCATGGGGACCTCGGCCCAGGGGTCGACGGGGGGAGCCCAGCCCAGCCCCGACGTCATCGTGGAGGCGCAGTTCAGTGACGGCGAGGACGACGCAACCGGCACTGATGCACTTGCTACCAAGGTTGAGATGATGAATCTCCAGGCAACCACAGGTGCGCAAGCTGACATCTTGTGCTTTCAGCACCATTACACTTATGGCTGAAAAGGGATTTTAGTGCATTAATATTCTGTAGCTTGGGGGCAACACTATGGTTCAACCGTTAGCACTATTGCCTCATGCCTAAGGTGAATTGTAGTAGACGTTTGTCCGTAGGTGTGAATGGCATATGTGTCCATTTTGTCAAGGGATCCAGCTCTTTCAGGGTAGTCGATGCTTAAGATTATCCCTCTCACCTCAGCCTTGACCCCTCCAGCCTGCTTATGGACAGTGGAAATGAGTCCCGTACCCATAGCCGTAACTGACTTCCAGTGAGGGTTACACTGCGTCATAGGAAAAGAAAGGATTGTTCTCCAGCTATAAGCACCGGAAGCATAATTAATGTTTCCTGGTTTATGGAACTCCTTATACCTATTTTAACCTTGAAAGTTGCACTGCATGTAAACCACTGCATAGACTCGCCTTTAGTTTAATTTTATGTGAAGGAGGTTGGTATAGATGAGGCGGATTTTGTGTAGCATTTAGTAGAAGGTGTGGTCCTTCAGTATTATGCACCAGTCACTGGGAATGTTTCCATTTTCCGGGATTTAAAAAGGCAAGAATTGAGGGTATTTGGGAATGAAAACTTCCTCTAATTATCACCATCATCATCATCATCATCTCAGTTTCTGCTGTCTCGGAGGCGGCTGTGTCGGGACTTGCTGCACGCAGGTTCTCCGGGATGCGATGCTCGGCTCATTAATTGCGAGCGTCAGGCGCTGTGTCGTATCGCATCCCGTCACGTCGCTCCTGATGCAGAGCAGGGATTGAGCCCCGGGAGAGGAAACCAAAACACAGATGAAAGCAGCAATTGTGTGGCAGGTGTTTGCGTAGCCAGCTTTGAGCCGTCTCGAAATCTGTCTGGATTGGTTTACTTGACTACGCATTACGTTTATTTATTTTCGCAAGACAGTGTTTTGTGTAATCGAACAAATAGGAAGGGAAAAAAAACACAAGTTTTGTCCTGTTGATGGAAAGAGTTTAATAACCCATCCTGTATCTGACAGTAGTTCTGCAGACCCAAGGGGGATGATTTTACCTCATTCCGTCAAGACGGCTGAAATGTTCATTAATCTACCCCCCATTCCCACAGCGTACTGTGAGTAATGATATTTTCCCAATCAACCCTCCCAAACAGATGGAGATGTGGACTATCTTGCTCCCCCAGAACTGCACTGTCAGGTGAACATATTGGTTCCTTCTCTCAGAAATAAATAACGATCGAGGTGTTTGGCGGCTCGTACCCTCCGGGGCTCCCTGCAGCCCCTCTGCGCAGCGACGATGGAGGAGGGTTAGGTATCCCTCCTGCTTTCTGCTGACGCGGCTCCTTTTCTCCCATTTAATGCCATTACAAGGGGGGTGTCCTAGTGAGCGGGACCCCACCTGCGATGTCGTGTGCGAAGAGGCAGCCATGGAAGTTTACGCTGGTGAAAAACGTGTGTGAGCATTTTAATTTAAAGCATGAAGGTCAGGCTTCCCCGGACTGTAGTTTCACTGGTGGGGGGGTGACTGTATTTAAAACAGCTGCTGGTCTAGATGTGACACATGAGTGTGACACATGAGTGTGTCGCAGGTGTGTAAAATGTGCAGCCAGGGCTGTGATTTCGTTCATTTGCATTGTGGCGTCCTGTTTGCTCTCTGTGAAGTTTATTGCCCTGTTACTGGGAGGGGAAAAATTCCTCTGGTTGTGGCATTTGATCCATAAAACTACTTTTTTTTTCCTCTTCCTCACAAATAGAGGAGTTGATGGGATGTTGTCTGCATGGTGGTTGAATCATTGGAGTCATTGACAAAATGCAAATACGGCTTCTCCTTCCCCGTCTGCAAATGTACAACTATTCAACATAGACATTTTCTTTATTCCAAGCAGAAGTCACAAAATGTAGGAAAAAATAAACTAGATTTGGTGCTGTCAGAGACGACAGTATTGTGTTCCTTGGCTAGCCTTGTCGTTTGGTCCAGCCATGGACATTAAGAGACACACAAATAAATACAGTTAACAACTTAATGGATGGGAAAAGATGGTGCAAATCAGCATGTAATCAGAATGTGCAATAAATAGATGTAGAACAGAATTCTCTGTCACATGGTTTGGCATTCACATTTCCGGTTGATCTATCCAGTAATTCTAGAAGTCGGCCGGGATGTGTGGGGGGGGTGGTTGGGGGAGGGGCGATATTTCCTCGACTTTCCCCTTTCTCGGCTTCCACGACACACTCAATGGTTTCATTTTTGATTGTGAATTAAGTTCCCTCATTGTTTGCATTGTTTGCAATCGTGAAGGAATACTATAGGTCTCTATTCAAAATCTTTTAACACACGGTAACAGTATGTTAATATAAACTTTGTCTCCTTCTGTATTTTGGTTTGAAAATGTGTCGATATACCATAAACGTGATATTCCGCCCAGCCCTACAGACAGTATTCTGTTGTGTGAGAGGTCTGAGTCCTGGTTTTTATTTTGCTTAATAAAAATTAAGAGAAAAAAAAAAAAAACTTGGTCCAGAATATTCTCCTTTTGTTCCATTTGAGTGGAACGGTCTCTGCAATATAATTAGTTTTTTTTTTTTATTATTGTAAAATTCCTACATATCAAAACCCCTTCCTTGGCTGAAAAGCTTATGAAGTGATCATTTTGATTTGTTTGCACAAACTTGCCTAGATACATTGAAATGCATTCCTTTTTTCAAATCCTTTTGAATGAATGTGTTGTATTTTTAGGTTCGCACAGCTCTGGGGACGTTAAAACTGTAGCTGACAAGTTTCTTCAAAGGACAGGGAAGGTGAGTCGTGCTCTGTGAGCTTTAGTGTCACTGTCTGGTGTGAGTCTCTGGCCAGTGCTGGAGGAGAGTGCAGTGGGAATGGCGTCTCCTCGCTGTTCGCCCTGCTGCTCTTTCCCGGTACGCTTTCGCCTCGCTGCACGGCGCTCCTCGCTTAGCGGTGTCGCCCTACCCTTCCGCCGCAGGTGGTGTACATCCTCCAGCAGAAACACTCCCGAGCCGCCACCGGCTTCCTGAAATTCCTGCCGGATAAGAGCTTCGCCATGTTCTCTCCGGTGGACCACCGCGTGCCGCGGGTCAATGTGCCCCTGGCTGACTGCCCCGCGGACTTCGCCACGCGGCCTGAAGACTACGCCAGCATCCTGTTCATCTGCCGCATCACCGACTGGCCCGGGGACAGCACCTTCGCTGAGGGGTGAGAGGAGGCGGAGCCCCGATGGCTGCCCCGCCCTATGGAGAAAACCCTCTTTTAATGTTGCCGTTTGCCCAATTCAGATGATTTACCTCTCTGGTTGAGGGCTCGCGTTGTAAAGGTCCGATCCTCACTGGGAACGTGTCCAGCATGTGCGTGTGTGGAGGTTTTAGCTTCTGGAAGTGGAGGCAGTTGTGAAACTTCGATTCCACTCAGAGAGGTAATTAAGAGGGTCATTTGGATTCCATCACAGTTGCCAATTACCCCCCGTGCGGTGTCTGTAATCGCTGGAGCAGAACACCCTATAATAATGCCCTCCAAGGGGGGGGCACCACCCTGTAGCGGCCGTGATGCCCGTTCTGCAAATTCATAAAAGTGATAATTACCTCAGCAATTAAAGCAAATTGCTGTCTTTGTCATTCAGCTTGCAAATTGCAGAAGGGCTCTTCATACCTCATCAGAGCTCGAGAGAATCAGTGCGCTATGCTTTTTTTCTCTGCCTTTGAATCACTCGGTGTTACATCTGCATTAATATTTACGTGAGTATTTGGATGTCTGTATGATGCACTTGTGCATGTATACATATGCAGGTGCACAATAAGTGGCCACTTCATTAGGTACATCTGTTCATCAATGCGAACAGCCTTCCCCTCCGGTATGTGAAGCACAGAAGCAGGGGTGTGATGTCACCATCCTGGTATTTTTGCATAATGAGGTGTCTAGAGTTCACAGAAAATGGTGCATTATAATACAAACATAAAGCAGCAGGTCTGTGGGTGAGAACACCTTAACGAGAGGTCAGAGGGGAAAGGCCACGCTCGGTAAAGCTGACAGGAAGACTGAAAGTGCAAAAATTACAGCACTGCACCATTGCCCTGTCCATTTCAGTACAGGCTGGTTGTGGTGCTGATGCTGTAATGGTGTGTGGAGTGTTTTCACATTAGGCCCCTTGCTGTAGCATTCAGATATCCCAAAGCTGTGCTGTATTCTATTATGGCAACAGTCTTTCCCCTTCAAATGGATGCATCCAGCAGCATAATCCCAATGTCAGTGGACATTGAGTGCTTGTCTTTGTAATGATGTATATAATATTCGGTGATTGAGAGTAAAAGAGAGACCAGTATGACTTATTAACAAGTAAATAAATTACTCAAGTTAATATCGGTCTACCTGAACTGATCAGCACTTCGCGTAACAGATTTGGGCATCTTGTCATTTTTCAGCTTGGTTGTTGCTGTTGTACCTTTTGGTGTAGAGTACTTGACCTGAACTACTTCATTGACGAACGCAAAATCTTTGCGTACAATCGTCTGAAACTGTTGGGCACACAACAAAGTAATGAATGTGTGTGCATATCGACAGCGCTAGTTGATGAGATTCCTCAGACATCTATCTTGCTTTGGATTTTTTTAATTGCGCAGCAGTTAATTAAGCTCTGTTTGCCTTGTGGTGAAAGTTGTTACTGCCGTTGTTTAATCCCCGAAGGCAGCTGGTGAAGAGCCTTGGCCTAGCTGGAGAGATCGAGCCGGAGACGGAGGGCATCTTGATGGAGTACGACGTGGACTTTGCTGAATTCTCCGAGGACGTTCTGCAGTGTCTCCCGCAGGACCTGCCGTGGACCATCCCGGCCGATGAATTCACGATAAGGAGAGACTTGAGGTGGGCTCGCCTTCAGTCGGGTCTCTGATTTTGGTCGCTGGTCACAAGCACGCAGTGGTACCTCTGCCGTATTCTGCTCTAGTTCCTGACTGGTCTTGTTGCACAGGGGTTTTTGTTTAAAAACATCTGCCTTTTGTATTTACATGAAATTGTGATTAGTTCAGTTGATCCAAGTTTGTTAATTCTCTGGAGATAAATATTGCTGCCATGTGTGTCTGGAGACATCTCTGGAAGTTGTACTCATCAGTCTAGCTGATCTGCTGTGGGACTACAGAGCCTTTCTTGTTTTGTTTATTTTTGAAGTGGAACTCTGTTTTCTGTTGCCTTCCCTGTAGAGGGTCCCCGGGGGAAGGTGTTTACAGTTCTCACAACAACGTTAATGCAAGGCGACTCTGCTGATGGTTGGATATGTTCATGTTGCTGAAATTCGCAGTGAAATTAGGTGTGTGTGTGTGTGTGTGGTTTTCACAGGCTTTGCCATTTCAATTTCAGCACAATAGATGGGGTAGAATGCGTGCATGCTTACAATAGAGCCTTAGACTCTAGAGGTTTAAGGTGCTCTTGAGACATGTTTTGTGTAATAATCACCATTTATCCATCCATCCATTCATCCATCATAACCACATTTCCAGTGTAGGGTCCCATTGGGCCTGGAGTCTAACATAGGACACAAGGCAGGAGATGCCATGGATGGGATGGACGTCCAAACTGGGCGCACACAATAACCCAGATAATTTTCAGTACAGGGCTAGACGATATCACATCACGATTATTTGAAATATTTGCACTTAATATTGTAATTTTAATATTGTAATTTATAAAACAAAAAAGGAGATGAAATTAACCCTGAATAAGTTTTTAACAATAAGTACTCTACCATGTAGAGTATTTGTGTAGATTATTGTGTAGATGTAGATTGTTTGACCAAGTGTGTCAAATAAGTTGGTGGTGGTTTTGCGAGTTCTGTCAACAGACACAAATCAGTGCCCACAAATGTCATATGATTGCATGGCTCTAGATGACGGGCGTAAAAATTTGTCCAGATGCCAACTTTTCGGTATTATAATGATCAATAAAGGATCTTCATTTCATATCATATGGGCATTTACTTACACCCACAATTTCATAAGCAGATACGTAGTACACCTACTAATGAGAGATTTATTGTGACGCCCAAAAGTTTCTGTATAATCTTGATAGATTCGACGTATCATGTTTCATAAACGTGTCTGACTTTAAACTGCAAAAAGTACCGCCAGACCACTGATATCTGTTTTTTATTTAACCTTCGTTATCCACAATAAATCTTCTTTCAAACGACGTTGTGCCTGCTGAGTTGTCCCTTTCTACACCGCCACTGAAATGCGTGTCGCTTCTGTGATTTACCAAAACAGTAGCATGTGGCGCGCTCCACTAACCAAATCTAAGAAACGTAAGGATACGCCAAATTTATACGGATTATTGACTCCACAATACACACGTCATTAATATTTTTGGTGTACTGCTAATCTGCTTACCAAATTGTGAACATACGTAAACATCTGTAAATTACGATACAAAGCCACTGTGCGTACAAATCTAAAGCTCTGGTGATTATTGCGCATGCTCCGCAGAATTCTGATTAAATTCCAACGTGATATTGTGCAACTTTAATTCAGTCTTCTATATGCAGAAATAGATGTGTGAAATTTTAAAATATTTTGACTGTAGTTATACTGTTATACAACAGTTTTTCTTCCTGCCTAATGAACTGTACAATTTGATTCATTGCTGCATGTTACTTTTTAAGTTAAATTGATTAGGGATTTGTAGTCGGTGTGCAGTCTGCTTACATAAGAGAATACTTTCCTTAGTGTGTATACTTTCAGTTAAAATCTGTTATGGTATCTGCCAAATATAGAGGCTGAAAGTGACACATGGATAAAAATCTGTTTTTAATAGAAGACATAGTCGGGCTATTAAGGGTAACAATAAAGATGGTTGGAAAATTGTGCAATATACGTGGAAAAAATGGACAGCAAGACACTGATTTTTTTAAAAATCTGGCTTAAGTGAACTAATTTTTGCATTAAACAGGGCAATGTACTGGCTGCTTCTAAAAATTTTCATTTTCATGAGCCCTTCTGATGTCAGCTAAAGGCTAATAAGACAAAATTTGGTCATTGCTTATTGTAATGTGGTTGTGTTATTTACATCTATAATGTTCCATTTTTTGTTAGTGAGCTAAAGGGGCTGGTGTTGCAAAGATGATGAGTTTTGGACTTGGATTTGCATTTAAATCACAGCAAATGTTTTCTGGGGATAGCAGAAGATGAGGTTCCTCAGAGAGCAAAGGGCTGATTGTTGGTTTACGTTGCATTTTGATTGTTTAGCACCCCTTCTGAACTTGGCCGAAATTCACACTTAAATCGGTCTCAACTGTCGCTCTTTTCTGAGTTTGTCAGAAGGCGTTGGCTCAGTTTCACATCTCTTGTATTTAATGTGCTAAAACAAGTGCGTTTGTGAATACAGTTTATGTTCGGCTGTTTGTTTCTTCCATCCAGGGTTGCGATGAGTAAGCGACGTGTTTGGCGAGGTATGTGCTGCATGGTTCTGCGGCCCATTGCAGATCAGTCCCTTCTGTTATGTTAATTAGCTCTTCTACTTCAGGACTATGCAAACTTGCGCTAAATAAGCTAGGTCATGGAATATGTGTTACGCTGTCAAAATTCAATTTTATTATCTTTAAAAAATAATGCTATGCTCTTGCCAAGATGACGTGAGTTCTGCTCATGGCAGTTTTGAAATAATTGCATAGCTTCTAGAGAATTAATGCACCCCCTCCCCCCCTTTTTTTAATGGAATAGACCTGCTCAGCTAATCAGTGTGTGTAAATTATGCTTTAGAAATTAAAAATGACTGGCATGACATTCAGGCTACTGCTAATAAAACCCTATTACTGTGGAGATTACTTTTAGCCCTGCCAGCTTTCAGAGGACATCCGTGCCATCCAGCTGCCCTTTGCTTCTCTCCCGTCGCGATGCCGTTATGATTTGGATCAGCGCTGGTGATACCGCTTCTTAGGACACGCGTGTGCCGATTTATCAGAAACCGTAGAATTCGATGCTGTCGGTTTTACCAGAGACACTTAGTGATTTGGCTTTCTGTTGAATCTCGCGGAATATAGCGACTTGTTTACTGCTAGTTTTTTTATTTTTGTACTGTAATTGGCGAGTTTCGCCTTTGTGGGAACGTCAGTCGTGTGCTGGTTGTGACGTGTTGCCGCAAGCGTTCTTTGGTAAACAAAAACGTTACACCCCTCACTCACCTATCATAAATTGCCATGTTATGCAGGAAGGGCTCTATTGTTTTCCTTCTACTGGACAGAAAACAGGCCCCTGTGTGTGTGCTGATTGTGTATTGAATGGGGGCGTGCAAGATGGGACTGAGAGCTTAGAATAGGTGTCCAGCCATCCATCTCCTAGCTGCTTATTCAGTATAGTGTCACACCACAGGGTGTTCGCACACTCAACTGATCGCTAAGGATCAGATGATCACAGAGCTCTTTTAAGAGTCTTTACCACCTTGTGCCTAGGAAAGATAGCCTTCTAAATACCGGCCCACGTCCTCTTTTCATGCTGACGTCCCCTTTCCTGGTTTGCTCTTACAACACAGTGCGCAAGCTGAAGTGAATTAAGAGAAATTTTGAAAGCTTGTGCAAGGCACAGTATAGAGATAAGTGCCGATCCGATTGCTCTTCAGACGACGTTTCCACATGGTCTCCGAGCAACTAGCCAGGTGTGAAAAGATTATTTATATCCGCTGCTTTACTTGTGACGTCAAAGATTGAATTGTCTGAAATGTCTTTTATCTAGGGTGTGTCAGTGCTCCAAGACTTATTTTAGTGAAGTCCTGTACGTGTTTTATGATTTTGGACATTAAATATTGATCTGGGTGCAAGTTTTAGATCCCGTACCCCTTTGGGTTTACCTTCTGGAGGATGCAAATTCCTGTTTACAGCTGGTGGGTGTTTTAAATTTTATGGTGTAAGCCATCTTCTTTGAACTTGTACGCTTTCTTCTTACGTATCAACAATGGTTTTTATCCCCCCCCCCCCCCTTTTTTTTTTTTAAAGTTGTTTGTTCCATTCAGCGGTCACAGTGAATTTTAATGGAAAAAAGCTCTACCTTTTTCTCAATGGGATTTTTATACAGCGTGCAGTGGTCTATGTTTAAAGGTGAGATTTCACACCAAGTGGAATTTACAGTCTGCCAGCCGTGTGTGCGTAATCTATGTTTTTTAAGAGCGATAATAAAGTGTGAGTTGCCAGTGAATTTGTGCGTATGGCATCTCTAATTTTAGCTTCAGTTCCAGTGTTTTGTATTTAAGTTTAGACGATGCACTCTTGGGCTTCCTTGCGTACCTCAGAACAGTGAGGGGCTTTTCGAGTCCAAGCACACAGAATTGTCCCATAGGCTTCCTTGTTCATAGTGCCAATAGAAAGAGCCGAGAAAAGTCACATTATTCAGTAGGGATTAAAGGGTAACTTTTTATGTTAAGTTTCAGTAAGCACCAGACCTACGGTGCCCACAGAAAGTCTTAGGAGAAGAAATTAGTGATGCACCGACAAGGACATTTCGGGCTGATTATTTCAAAAACTGACACTGATGCCAATTGTTTGGGAGGTTCTGCTTAAAAAAGTTTAGAGGGACACTTCACCCAAATAAACTTAAAAATAAATTACATTCTGAGAATATTATAAACAAGTGTACTACAGTCCTAGAGCACTAGGTTTTATACCGCATACTTTTTATATTTATAACACTTATAACAATTTCTTTGGACTCTCCTGCTCTTAAAAGCACTTAAATGTGCTTTAAATATTGCTGTAGCTTTTGTCTTAGTCATCATTTAATTGTTGGAATATTGTTGGAATCTCTTAATACCCTTAAGAATGAAACCTATTTTCCTTAAATGGTCACATGGTAAATTCCCAGTATCTGTAGCGACACTAAAAGCCAATTTATCCCTTTAGATCGGAGTGCATCTTCACCATCGACCCAGCCACTGCCAGGGACCTGGACGATGCATTGTCCTGCAAACCTCTTCCAGATGGTGCGTAATTTGTCCTCAGCTGTTTACTTTTTCCTTCAGAACCTCATGTTTGGTGCATTTTGGACTATTAATAAAATGCCGGCTTCATTTGCTGTGTAATTCTCTATTGTTGGCTGTTGTGCTGCAACATTAATTTTATTTACTGTTTAGTTAAACACAGGATGCATTCTATCCATGTTTTGCTGAGTGAATTAGCATTTGCATGAAAAGAGGCATATGGTCACAGCTAATAAGGAGTAATTGGTTGATTCGTTATTTTTAATTGATATATTCAGTAAAATAGTTCACTTTTAAGGCAATAAGCAGTTTTCTCCCTTCTTCCCTGTATATGCTGAAGAGATTATTTAAAAACAAGCCTCTGCTAATTTCCTGTTGACTCTTGTTCTACCATGTCTGACTAATTGTTTTCTTTTGAAGCTCCTCTCAAGCTTCATGCTGTTGAACTCAGTGTCATTTCAGCAGAGACGGAAAATATTAGCTCTTTGTAACTTTGCGGCATGAAACCAAAAGCCTTGTGCTTGCTGCGAATGCCATGGCTGTCCCTGTTTGCTGGAGCTGAAGTTCTTAGAATGAGAATCCACATGCACCCATAGCTTCAGACTTGCATCATTACACCTCCCCCTCCGACCAAAAAAAAACCAATTCAGCCGTTTTGTCTGAAAATGGACAGGTTCTTCATTACAATGTTGCGCTGTATTCTCATCTGAACCTATGCAGGTTTTTGTATCTTTGCCGTAATAGTGTTAGGGTGTGTCAGGGTTGTTTATAGTTCTCAAATTTGCATTAGTTTTTGTTTTTATTTAGTTTTCCTTTTCATTTTTCAGTTTTAGCTCAGTTTTATTTTCTTTTAATAATGTATGAATAGTTTAAGTTTTTATTTCATGAACGTTTCCAGATTCAGTCATGCCACACTGGAAGTGACTTACATGCTTTCACCCTGAGAAAGTCTGAAGCATCTTGTTTTCCTGCCTTAACATTCCCCTCCAAACCTCCACCCTGTTTTCATACCTGTGAAGGACCTGGGTTATTGAGGCTCCCAGGCCTGTATTACAACACACACACACACCTGATGGGATTTGGCACTTCTGGAGAAAATAAAGACTAGCCCTGTTTTAACCTTGACAATAGGGTTAGGAATAAGACGAAATAAGAAATAAGTAGCTTGGTAACTGGTTTAGCAATAGTCTCATATTTTAACAAAAGATTAGCCTAGGGGAGTACATTTTCATTTATATAACCACTGCATTTATACAACCCACAACATGTTTATAAACCTTATTAAATCTAGCAAGCAGACTGATCTGAATAAAAGAAAACAATGTTATGTTTTTCCACTAATAAACCACCGGCACTGGAGATGGTAGAAGTGTAAATAATGTTGGTTATCGATCTTATTTTCTAATGCAGAAATTAGTTTGGATTAGTTTGTTCGGATGAAAAGTACTTGGTGTGGAGTAGGAACTAAAAAAGGGCTCTGGAACCGCCTCCGAGGAACCACAATGGGGCCGAGTTCCTGCAGTGTGAACACAACAAAAGTTCCTGTTTCCATAAAAGGATTTTGGTTCCTGAAAGGTGTTCCAGGGGTTTGAAAGCACCCTTAGTCACATATTGCCTTTTTGATGGAAGGCCTGACCAGAAAATACCCCAAAGCAGGAATGTGGGTGCACCTGCGTAGGCGATGTCTGGTTTTCCAGACATGTCTACACATGAGCTTTAGCATTAAGCATGCATGTACAGTGTTAAGTTGTTAACATAAATTTGCTGTCTGTGTGTGTCTCAGGAGAGTGCCTTGTCCAGACCTCAGTCATTCTGTGTTCATGGAGCACGCTTTGTCCATGAAGTGTCGTGCTATTGGGTGGCCACATGGAAATTCCCACTTGTGTCCCTGGGATCTGCATAGTGTATGATCTCTGATTCTCTGGAAATACTAAATGTTTTTCGTTTATTTGGTGGGCCCCTGACTTGCTTTACGCACACCCCTAATGAGACCCTAACACAGGAGCCCTAGGTACAGATGAGCTTGCCTGTCCGGGGGCTTGGTGGATCAGTTTGAGGGCTGTGGAAATGACCACCATCTGCCCAACCACATAGTGTAGCAACGTTTGGATGCATAATGAAATTGGATGGAGAGATCCACTACAATTGAGCCCAACTTGTATAGTTTTACATGAAACCTGATTGTGCTGTGGGTAGCACTGTGACCTCACATCGCTAAGGCTATGTTCTACTCCCACCTCCATACCGTGTGGCTGGGGAGCTTGTGGAACCTCCCTGCATTGCCCGATTTCCTTTGGCTCCTTCCGTTTCATTCTGCAGTCCCACGTCTTATTCTGTGTGTCCCGTGAAGGACCAGTGATTGATCTGAGGTGTATCCCTGCCCTGCACACTGTGTTTCCCGGGCTACGTTCTAGGCACACCGAGATCCTGTGCTGCATAAGCAGTTAGAAGACGTGTGGATGTTTGTAACATTTTATATATTTTGTGTTTCTGTAGATTGTTATTCATTCTGAGAAAATTGTCTTGCTGAGTGTCATGAACTCAGGGTGTCTCGTGATCTGATATTGGCACATAGTCTTGTGAAATGATTATTATTCTGATAAGGGGCTTAAAAAAATAAAATAAAATAAAAAACAGTATTCAATGCCAAATAAAGATAAGCGCATATCAGTAAAACAAGTAGTAGGATTTCCCTGACCTAACCCGGTGGAACTGAGGCTCTTAGTTGCGTCTGTACTGGAATCGGCGCTGTGTGTTTTGTGCGTCATTGTGACACTGTGAGTGTGTGTGCGCACGTGTTGTTCCAGGTGTGTTTGTGGCTGCTTAGAGGACAAGCAAATGAGACCGAAGAATAGACCGAAGAACCCCCCCCCCCCGCCACACACACACACACACACACCACTGTATCTAAATATTTTTATTAATTTACATGACTTTCATAATGTGAGCTCGTTATTAAGTTAATTGGGACTTACTGGTGGTTCAATTATTATTTCTTGCCTTTTTAAGATTTACTCAGCCGAGCTAATGACGTCTCGCTAATTTGACGACCAGATCGGAAACACGCCTCAGGAGCTCCGTTAGTTTATCGTCGCGTTGACACAAACACTCGTCCAGGAACATTCCCCCCCCCCCCCCCCCCCTCCCCCCCAATTTTTTTCAAAAATTATCCGTCAAAAACGCCAAATCGGGTCCCCTTTTCAAATT
>JAOYFF010000045.1:11346631-11365198 GCA_025773925.1 Cryptomyrus ogoouensis | reverse complement strand
CCCGGCCCCGAGCAGCTGCCCCCCTGCGCCCCCAAGCACCCTGTCGCCGAGATCCACCGGGCCGTCCTGGACCTGCACCGCATTGCCCGCCGGCTCCGTGCCCAGCGCTTTGAGAGTGGCGCCCTGCGTCTGGACCAGGTGGGTCGACCATGTGTGTGCTTACCACCTTACACCTAAATGCTGTATTTGTGACGGCCACCAGCTGGCCTAATGCTTAGGGACTGAACACTCCAAAGGTACCATATAGTGTGTCCAGCCTCATTTTTGAACGATCTTGGGGTCTGTTTAGTTCCTGTTTACAGTCTGTTTTGGGCACTTTGATTGGATCAGCTTCTGAAGGGAATGTGACTCGTGATTATTCCTACATTGATAAACCATGTTATCTTTGGTTGATGAGCTGATATAGAGTGAAGTCTTAGAATCTCACACAGGGAGCAGTGCTATTTGAGATTTACCTTGCTTTCTGGTCATCTGTTTTGTAGACTAATAATATCTTTACATATTATGAAAGGGTCAGCAGTTTGTAGACCACTTCTGAACCCCCTAGCTGTCCTAGATGTTTTTATGGTCTGCCATGCAAGTTACCCTGGTGTTGTCACTTAGTGAAACCAGTATCTATCCGTCCATCCATCCGTACATCCAGCCATCCAATACAGAACCAAGTGGAGTGGCCTGGTATCCAGTCCATTGCATGGCGCACACACACACAGACACACACACACACGCACGCACGCAAATACACACACACAAATACACACAATATTGGCAGCTGCATTGTAAGGTCAGCTTTTTATAAAAAGAGAAACCTGGATTTATAAACCAAAATATATATATATATATTTATATATGAAAATGGAAAAGTCAAAAACAGGGTGATGACCACGGTCACTGAAAACAGTGACATTTCACATGTTCCAGCAGCTCTAATGGACGGCCATCTCACCCTGACGTTTAAGTGGTATCTAAAGGCCCAGGTCCAAACAGCCAAGTCATGGAGTCACTGCAATGAGTGGCTTTGAGAAGGGGGGGGGGGGTTTGGTCTGCCCTCTTTGAAATTTCCTGTCCTCCTTTTAGCTTGCATGTGCCGCTGCTTGCCTGAGCTTGCTGTTGCCTTTTGAAGGCTCCTTTTCAGTGGGTCCTGGGACAGTGGGAGTAATGGTGCCCCCAGCAGGCAGGGAGTGTACCTACAGGGTTGCCGCCAATTATCCATTTGGTGTCGTGTGTGTTTCCAGGCTCACAGACACTTTGATGGGCCTGTTCCTTTCTAACCAGAGTGACTCTCAGAGGTTGGTTTTACGTTGAACGTGCGTGTGGAGTAACACGGGAGATGGCGAGCGGTGAGACCACCACGCTGTGCTGGCTCGCAGTGTGCTACGGTCATGTGAAGCTCTCACAAAGAGACAGTCGTACCGGGGCTGGAAGGCGGCCGTGATGTCATCGCCACTTCACTGCATGACGTCCAAAGTGCGGCCGTAAAGTTGTACGTGCCACCTGAATCTCGGCCAGTGGGTGGGTCTGTCGATGAGCCAGTGCCAGGCAGTGGTCTGTAAGCGAGGAACACCATTGATCGCCCACTCTGCCCCAGGGGGTGTTGGCGTTTCCCAGGCGACGTGGCACTGTCACCACGCCACTACAGACATGGTTTAATGAGGTCACCTGCCGGACTTCCTCTTGGCTGGATCACTTTGAATCACATGTTGGCCAGATCCCGGCAGGGTGCGAGAGAGCTTACTATATGGATTTTACTTTAACCAGGCATAAGATCACAGTGAGTTGGACTATGAAGCATGAGCTCACTGACCTGCGTAGGTGGAAACGATTGTCCTGCCATCGCGTGTTGGTACCTCGGTTCATCTAATCAGTCTCCCAGCTTCTAGACTACGTAGCCTGTACCACTTGGTCTGGTCACATGTTCTGCGGATCCACAAAGCCCCGTGTCTCTTCTAGAGCTGTCATGGTTACTTAATTAAATCTTGATTACTCAATTTTTAAAAAGTATCGGTTTAAAATTAACCTCCTTGATCACTCGCTAATGTAGAGGAAGGAAGAGCAAGCATGGGGGACGAGGGTGCAAATGAAGAGCGAAGGCCTCTGTTGTGTGCAGGGCCAGATCTAGACATTGGCAGACTAGGCAGCTGCTTAGGGCCTGTTCAGGAGAAGTGGAGCCCAGGGAAGTCATCTGTCCCACAGTCGGGCAGAACCAGGACACACTGGAGAGATTACATCTCACGGCTGGTGGCGAATGCCTCAGTGTTTCCCTGCTGGAGCTGGAGTGGGTGGTTGGGGAGACGGAGATCTGGGCATCTCTGCTCAGACTGCTGCCCCCGCATCCCAGATCACATAGGCAGAAAACGGATGAACGAAAACAGTGTATGTGTGTGTTTATCGTCAAATTAATCGGTAGATTACTTGATTATCAATGTAATCGATAGTGACAGCCTTGGTCTCGTCATCCTCTGTTACTTCGCTGATCAGCATTACTCATCAACTTTGTCCTTCCACATAAATAACAAAACAGATGAAGTCCATCCTGATTCAAACGCTGATTTATAGGCATATTCTGCTTATTTTGCTTGACAGACGTTTAGTTTATCTCTGGAACATCACCCCATGCCATCGCAGTGAGACACAGTTCATGTGCTCCATCTCCAGTCTCTCTGTGCCGCTGCGTACCGTTCACACCTTCTACCAATTATTCTGAATTAAACATTCATCTTCACTCCATGGGCTTTTTAAAAGGCATCAGATATGTAGGCCATATTTTTTGTGTGTTACATCAGGAGTGTCCTGGTTTGGATTTTCGGTTTTTCCTGAGGGCGCGCAGCACAAGGTCTTGTCTTGCTTAGTACTGAGAGGTCATGTGCTGCCTTTCTGTGCCACATGAAGATGATTCCTTAACACCAGCAGATTTCGTTGCGTACGTCCATTTTCGCCGACGTGGGAGTCATTTTTAAATTGAAATATTTTTTTGTTCAGTGCTACAGCTCTGCTGTGCACCTTGAAGGGGTTCAAACTCTGGTTCTGACGCAGCCTCATCAAATACCGACGCGTCTATTGAGGCTAACGACTTTTCAGAATCTAGGAGATGTCGGTTGATGTCTGTTTCAGGTCTGAGCTTCAGTCAGTCTTGCTATTTTTAGCACTCTCCCCATTCCTGAAAATGTCCAGACCGTTACGTTTTGATGAACACCAAAGTATGTAGAGGCTTTGCAGTAACTTCAGACTGTCCTTCCCCGTAGCTCTGAGTCCCTCCGTGTGCTGGAGTCAATGTGATTTGTTTTGTATCCACGGACCACTGAGGAACTTGGCACTTTGGTTTCTCCAGAGTTACCACCCATATTGAGTATCCATCACAGTTATTGCCAGTCTACGTGCCCTCAGTATTAGCTGGGGCAGAAAAGCCTAATTAGTGCCCAGGTGGGGAATTCACTGCCGTTGTCATGTTGTGTTATAGAAATGAATATGGATTTGGCATCTTCCAACTGCCACACACACAGAACGTTTGGTTCTACTGCCACAGGAAAGGAGCCCTTTGAGGTAGCTACCTGGTTATCTAGCAATACAGAAACTTGATCTTGGCACTGAAGAGCAGTTGTGGGCAAGTGGTATCCATCTGGCACATGGTGGAGACATCCTGAAGGCTTTGGAACCACGCGGTTTATTTACAAGTGCAGTCTGGTATGTGATGCACTCAGTGATCTGCTTTTAAACTGCGTAGAAACCTTGTGGTTATCGAAGATGAAGCGTGATGAAGCAGAAACCCTCTCGGATGAGCGCGTGGAACCGGCTTGCTTCTGCGGCGTACTCCTCCGTGGCCGGGCGGGAGGCTGGCTGCGATGCTGAGCAGAGCTCCGCATCCAAGGCCGGCTTGCCTCGCAGTGTCTTCTCATTCCGACTCCCCCGCGTCTCCATGTTCTCCTCCGTCAAAAAAACACAGGCACTCCAAACTCCCCAGATCATGTTCTAATTAAGGGTTTGATCAGAAGAACCTGGAGTTCAGACAGTCCCCGGCTTACGAACGAGATTCGTTCCTAAGTCTTTAAGTCGGATTTGTGGAGAAGTTGGAACAGGTACATACGGTTCTTATTTAGCGTCCGTTAGTCAAATGTTTGTCTTAGTATATCGTGTATATATATTATATAGTATACAACCACTGAAGCCACGCAATGTTTTCATGAGCATCACAAAGTCGTGCATGTGTTCGTTATTATGTGGCATTGTATTTAACTCACATTTTTATATAACAGCCTTTATGGCAGTCCGTTCTTAACCAGCAGTGTATGCAAGTCGGACATTCGTAACCCTTACTGCATCTGCTTTCTGATGCTATGACGTATTTATTGTGATACTGACCTACTAATGACACAGAGTATGCCTGCGTGTTGAGTGCAGCGTATTCCCTAAATCTCTCATAGCCGTGTTGGGACCAACTGTATAATATCCCCTTCATACATGTGCTGACTGCATGCATTACAGGTGAAGCAGCAACAACCTGCCCTGTGCTTTTATGGATACCCAACCACCTCCTGAGTCCTGCCTCTCTAACTCCCCCCGCCCCCCCCCTTCCTGTTTTTCAGTCCAAGCTGTCATTCACCCTGGACAAGGAGTCAGGAATGCCTCAAGGCTGCTACATCTATCAGTACAGGGACAGCAACAAGTGAGTAGCTCAAAGCCGAAGTATTCATGCACATAAGACCAATCCGTGCTTTTAGCCCACAGTCTGAGAAATAATTTATTCCTCTCTGGGGTATTTTTTTTTTTTGTTTATTATTTAACTCTCTGAATGACCTTGTGGGATATACCGCAAGATATAAAGCAGTTTAAGCAATTACAAAAAAAGCTGAGAATCCTAAATAATTAATTACTCTAATTTTGAACCTGGCTGTAATTTTGTTAATGGGGCGAGCTTTCGACTTCACGTTCAGTCATTGGAACGGCTTCATCTCGTCTGGCCCTTTTTTTCCGCAGAAAGCTTTTTAAGTTTCAAAACCTCCACGGCAGTCAATGAAATATGATTGTGTGGTCGTCGTCCAGCTTTTCTGGGCGAATGGGTCTGCGCGGTGCTTTCTGTCAGCGTGACCCGACCGGCTTAAGGAGAACACTCTGAACGGACCCCTGAAAGCCAGGGCTGCCGGACTTGCCAGCGATGCTCCTGTTATTTCGGTAGTCTTGTTCCCGTAGTGAGTTTGCAGTGACCTGAACCACACCTGCTTCTCTCTGAAGCCAGTCCAGGGAAACTCAGAGCTCGTGCAAGGTGCGCTTCAGTCCAAGGTCGGGTTCATCTGCAAGCGATGATGCGTCGTCTGGCTGAAAGAGGATTCTGATACTGCCTACTGTCTTCTTGATTCCTCTCCAGCTCTTCCGACGGGTAGTTGCTCCTCCGTAGCTAGGCGACACTGGAAACGATTCAATGTTTTAATTTTTATAAAAGGTAGAAAAATGACACGACGGAAAAAAACATCTTTGCCTTTCAAAGTAAAGTTGCACTAGTTTGCTATACATCGATGGTCTAAATTAGTTTATGCAAGAAGATTGGTATATCCTTTCAAGCAACTGACCCTTATATACTGCTGTGGATTGATTTTAAAAGTGCAGATTTCATAGGAGACTTAAGTCAGCATTCTGTGCACACCTATATCTATTCAGCAATCCCATTATTCTTAGTGTGTTTATATAAATCAGCTTATTCATGGTTTTGGCACAGGGGTTGCCCTGTGGTTTCTGGAGTGTCTCATCACGTTAGTCCGGAGAGCCGCGTTTTATTCCAGGTGTGTTTTGCCGCAGGCCCTGGGACGGAAGCATCCGGGGTGATCAGCGAGGATAATTCCTCTGTTCGGCCAACCATCAATGTGCCTCTTTGCTGAATTACGTGAATGTAGTACCTGACCAAGTTCTATGCCGACGCACTGAGAGACACAGCTTGATGGGCAATCGGCCTCTTTGAAGGTGGCGACCGGGAGTCGGCAGTTCACTGCTAATTACCAGCGGCTTGAGCGAGTGTGGGCGGCGATCTGAGCGAGTGCGGGCGAAGACTGGGCGACTTGCTCTGTAAACAGCAAGCGCTTTGTCAGAACATCTCCCCTACATATACCGAACTAGAAAAACAATGTACCGTCAGGATGATTTAAGTCATCCTCATCACTCCTGGGTTCGTGGCTGCTTGTGTAATCACACGCTGCTTACTGTGCTATATGCACTCGTGTGTTTTTAACGTATTTTCTTTGCTGATTTTATTATTTTAAAATTTTGTCCTCCAGCCAGGATACTTTTCAGCATTTGGCACTCGGAATCGTAACGATCCGTTCGAATTGAGCCTCGGCCCGGGACACTGAGCCTCCCTGAGACGGCGGTTTCTGTCCCCATGTAAGCACTGCACCGGAGTTCACGGGCTGGCTAATGACGCGCTTCGCGCCGTCTGACGCGTTATTTCAGCAAGAGCTGCTGCGTTTGCTCTCTCGGCTCCGTGTCGCCGTGCCGTCCTGAACGACCCTAGCTAGTGAACTCGCTAACCCATTTGTTAGCTCATTTTTGCTCCCTGGGTAACGGCAATTAGTGTGCCTTTTTGCTGAATAACGTGAATGTAGTAGCCGACCAAGTTCTCTTAGACCTTTAGAATAATCTGAAAATATCCTAGAAAGCACCAGGAGCAGGTGCCCATGTTTCTGGATAATGCTTGAGGATATAAAATCATCAGACCTACAGGTGTGACCTTTAATCAAAGGCCATTTTCCTAACGTGCTGCTGCGCTGCGGGCTCCTGGATCAGACGGCCTCAGGAAGCGAGCCCCGTGCGAGAGACGGGGCCACGTGTAAACCCACTTAAATGGTGTCACTCTCCTCTGGTCGGGGGCCAGCGGCAAACTCACGATGATCTCAGAGAAGCTGACATCACCCGAGTACCAGCCAGTCTCCGAACGTTGTCCTCGGGCAGTCAAGGCAGGGAGGTTGGTGCAGCGGCGGACTGCAATCACCGCGGCCGGTGGCTTGTATCGTAACGATCGAGCCTTCCGATCGTTGCTCTATGATTAGTGTTGCATAAACACTCCCCCCTTGTCTGTGAGTTTGCAGGGTGGACATTTTCTGGCTCAGTGGGTTAGGACTCTGTACCTGTGATTGGACAGTTGTCGGTGGCTGGTAGAATGACATCACTGTTGGCATTCTTAACCCTATTTGCTCAAGGATCACTGGCTGACTGTACTCTCTGATCCTCCCTTGTACTTTGGACTAAATCGTCTGCTAAATAAATGTAAACGTTAAAGTACATACTTGCCTTCCTGTGAGACACACACAGTTGTGGGTGCGTGTATGTATATGTGCGTGTGTATGCAAGAACATCTCTCGTTATTCTGTCCCTATGTCAGAATCCACTTGTTCTGTTAGACACATGGTTGCTACTGAGCAGGGCGAAACAGAGCAGGATTGGCTAGGGTGGCCGGTGGAAATCCAGAGGGAGGACGACGCACGAAGAACACGCTCACAGGGCCGCGGTCCACGCCACAGACGTGTGAGGTGTCATCACTGCCCACTGACTCATCCTGTCGCCCCCTTCCCTGTTACCATAAATACACAATGTCCCGTAATGAACAGACTGTACGGAGCCCCATTCGCGCACAGCTGGACAGCTCCCATACAATGCAGAAGGGTTCTGTCAGCCAGCAGCTGAAGCCCTTCATGCTCAAGTGTGTATATATAAAAAGAGGTGCTTAATCTGTTTGTGTTTTTCCTGTCACTTTTCTTAACTGGGTTCCAATTTAGTTGGCTTATTTTTCAAATATTAAGTTTAGTACTGACTCAGCGAAACCAGACTGGCTCCGATTAGTTGTGATTGTTGTGTGCTGCCGTGCCGCCGTGCCCACGACTGTTCTCAGCAGGGCTGATTTCTCGCGTCATTTACCACGCAGTTTGCCCTCCCTCAATGCCCATTGCTCTCACCCGCGTTAAGGCAGTCTCTCAACCCAGTCCTCAGGGACCCCCCCCCCCTCCCCCGACGGTCCACGTTTTTGCTCCTTCCCAGCTCCCTGCCAGACCGTCCATGTTTACCTGGAGCTGGGACGTGGACAGCCTGGGGACCGGGCTGGGAAACACTGCTATACAGTAAGAGTGACCTGTGCTCAGCGGTGTCCCCCTGCCCTTGGCCTGCATGAAAGGTCCCATGCCTTCTGTGAACGGTCATCTCCATCTGGCATGGAAGAGGAACAGATGAGGTCAATTCGGAGTCCCTCTGAAGATCTTCCATCGAGGCCTACATATAAAATAAAAGTTAACATTTTAATTGGATGAAATGCATTTGTTTTAATTCTCAAAAATACTGTCTGATGGTGACGTGCTGTTTAAATGAACATTTAATATGCTTTCCGCTACGTCCATTAATCCACTCGAGGCCTTTCAGCGCTAATTAAATAAAAACGTGTTGCATCCACAGCTTCGCCGAACAGGTAAAGGGGAAGAACTGATATTTAAAATGTGCATTTTAAAGTTGGAACCCAAGACTGTTTTCAAAGGTCTGCGGCTAAATATTTAATATCATTCAATGTGCATTAATACAGTCACTATGA
Source organism: Cryptomyrus ogoouensis (assembly GCA_025773925.1). Classification (NCBI taxonomy): domain Eukaryota; kingdom Metazoa; phylum Chordata; class Actinopteri; order Osteoglossiformes; family Mormyridae; genus Cryptomyrus; species Cryptomyrus ogoouensis. The sequence continues at coordinate 11,356,644 of JAOYFF010000045.1, read as the reverse complement.
CTGTATTAATGCACAATGCACGGGGGGGGGTCGCAGTGCAGTGGCACTAACCCGACGAACCGTGGCTAGAGCGCTCTGGGATATGGACACCCCCGCGACCGTGGGGGTTTATGGTCCAGCGTGCTCGAGTGCACCGCCTCCTCAGTCAACCGCCAGTGCACTGGAAAACAGGAAAGAATGAGCGCACTGCACAAGCAGGATCATGCTGAGGAAATAGCTCTGCTTTTTCCAGTGTTTCCATGAGGCTCAGTCTAACGTGGACAGCCAGTCAGTTTATTGAAGGTTATTATAGTAATATCCGTGTTATGGTAATATCCATGCTTAATCAAATGGCTAAGTGGCTGGAATTTTTTTTTTATTATTCTGAATTAGTCCATCACACAAGCAGTATGATTTTGTCCAAATTGAATTACATTTATCTATTTTTTTTATTCTTTTTTTTCCTGGGTTGGATGTATTTAACTGGAACATTTCAGAGCACTTTAATCCAGGGTGATTCCCCAAGATCCATTTCATGATCTTTATACCCGTAACCTTAAATTTACTTCCTTCACATCCTTAAGTGCTGTTCCATCCACTCCCTCATGAATGCGACCTGTGCTATCCCAAGGTTCCCGAACTCACTCTTTTGCCGAAAGAGACGTTTCCAAATGATCAATTTGAGAAGTTCGCCAGGTATAAATTCCAACCGCGAGTGGATCGGAGACCGTTAAGAAAGCTCAGGGTTTTGGAAGAAGCTTCCAATTAGGATAATTTTTTATGAAAGCGTAATGTCTTTATATGTCAGTGTCTGTGCCTCAGATTGTTGTAAATGTTCAAGGTACGGACAGTAGTTGTTTCTCCCTGGAGTCACTGCTGTCCGAGAGCTTGTGTACAAGGGAAAGTACAGAAAGTTTTACCCTAGGCTAGTAACGAGATAGAAATGTCATTTCTGCATGTGCTCCTTGTCTGTCGTCTTTTATTGACAGCACCGCTGGGCTGCCTGCACTGTTGTTACATACTCAGCCCGTCTCACGTTTCTCATCTGATGCAGAAACACCAGGTTTCAATCAGTGACTCTGAAGAGGAACTGAATATCCACTTAAGTTCGTGGCCAACCCCGCCCCCCAGTCATGAGCTTCCCTGCTGCAAATGGCCCAGTCTTTGTGCTCCGCCCAGAGGGGAAAACACCAGCTAACTAGGTTCCGTCACGATGCGGCCCGGTGCTCTGGTTTCCAGTGCGGAAGTCATACATTTGATATTTGGCGTTTCAGGGCAAGTAAAACAATCCCTGTTTCATAAGTTACATTATACTCTAAGTTATGGACATTGTGAGGAGGCCACTGCTTTGGGACATTTACTTGCCGGATGCTTATTTAACAGACTTAAATGGGGGTATAATGAATCATGTGGCTCTGATATATCCATCATAGTCCCTTATCCAGTGCAGGTTAGAGAGCACCGATGGGCTTATGATCCGCTGATACCTGTTAGCGGCTTGTGTGCGTTCGCGGTCCCTGATGAAGTCACTGGCTTGGCGTCTGCCTGCTGCTGCCTGTAGAGCCGCTCGCTGCCACTCTGCGGCAAGCTGCCCTGCCACCTGCTGGAAGGTCGGTGAATCGCTCCTCCCCACCTGCTTGGCTGTACAGCGGATGTTCTTCCTCCTGTTTTCTGTTTGCCCTTCATTAATCCACCTGTGACTCTTATCTGGAGGCTTATGCAGCCAAGGACACTTTTAGCCCGGAGTGTGTTGTATCTCCTCAATGGAGGGGATGTGTGTGTGTGTGTGGTGGGGGGGGGGGGTCTCAGTCACGACTACTAAGCTGTGGAAAGGCGTTTGGCTGCAGCCGTCTGTTTACCTGCGTTTGGGACTTTGGCCATTTCAGCTAAAGAGCGATTGAATAGGTAGCTTGACTCAGAGAGATTGCATTGTTCTGTTGAATCTCTAGACTGGCACACTGATGCAGTGCCGTCTTGTCTTCTGTACAGTGAGCTGGCATATTCCCTTTTTCTGTACCGTTTGTCACATTATGTCAGATACAGGCTCTTGTGACTGAAGCTTATGCTTTGGTTGCGGGATACATGCTGAATCGTTTATATAGGCATGTGAAGTATGTAGATATGCTTTGTTTTACCGAATGAATATACCAGTGCAGTGGTTCTAAACGTTTTGCATCAAGTACCACTCTGGGTCAAAACAAAGCAGTCAAGTACCTTATGGGTGAAAGAAATGACAATAGCCTGAATCGCAGTACTTAACAAATGAAGAAATGGTCTTGTATACCACCTGGGGGCGCTCATGAGCACCACGAATGGTACACATGCCAAAGTTTGAGGGCCACTGATTGAGTCTTAATTAGGGGTGTAACGATAGTCTGCTCATGATCTGGTTCAATAGACGATTCAAGACTCATGGCTTGATGCAGTACATTCAACAAAATAAGACTGAAAAACTAAGACTGCACAATTATCTATTCCTTTCTATGCACATATACTTACCAGAAAGCTGCTTTCAGGCCATTTCTTGCAGTTTAGTCCCTTTTCTGCAGACTCCAATGCAAAATGCAAAAATAAAATCTCAAAGCGAAGCTTAGATTATGCCTCTTGCGCCCTCTTGCGTTAACATCCATAAATGGCTTCCTGCCACTGTGCATTTACACTTCTGCCGTCCAGATACTTCTGAAAAACCTGATCGCCACTCCACCACGAGCAATGAGACATTCGCATTCACAGCTACCTTCCCCCCCCCACCCGTAGGCTTGTAGAGGAGTTCATGCTCCTGGCCAACATGGCCACCGCCCACCGGATCTACCGAAGCTTCCCACAGTATGCCCTGCTTCGCCGACACCCTCCGCCCCAGACCAAGATGGTGGACGACCTCACGGAGTTCTGCGACCAGATGGGCCTTAGCCTGGACTTCTCCTCTGCAGGGGCTCTTCACGTGAGTGTTTGCCGTCCACGTGGGTCATGCTCTTGCCGTTTGTACCTGCCAGTTCCAAATTCCTTTAGCCGTCTGATAGCTGGATAGATAGTGTATATAGAGTAGATGGATGGATAAGTAGAGTGGCTTGTGCTGCGTTTTCCAACCCGGTATTACCACGAGCTGGGAGGGAGCAAAAACATGGACCGTCTGAGGTCCCTGAGGACTGGATTGGGAAACACTGACTTAATGGTCGGTTTGTCACTTTCTGGTGATGATCAAAGTGGCAGAATGTTTCCATCCTGCATTGCCTGTGTTATAAAGCTGTCCATGCCTGTACTGTCTGTTTTAATCCAATTTACCGTCACTGCAGAGGAGTCTGAACGAAACCCTGGGGACGGACCAGTACTCGCTCGCCAGGAAAGAGGTCCTCACAAACATGTGCTCCAGGCCCATGCAGGTGAGTGAGCGCTGGCCCCCAGAGCACGTCGCTCCACAGAAAGGGCATCTGCCTGAGTGGCGATATTAACTGAATTAGGCTCAGTCCCTTTACCTAGCAGGCAAAGTGCATGTTCTCTTCACTCTATCTGTTGCATTAAAGACAATAATATGATTTTTGGGGGCAGTATATTCTGCAGGAGAGATGTTCCTTCATCACTCAGAGAGATTTCCACAAGCACATCCATTGGTTACTTAAGTGAATTTTGGCACTTTATATCTGCATGTAGTGGTATTTATTAATCTAATTTATTTTATAATATCATCATGTTTTTTGGGGAGGGTTCTGGTTTTGTGGTCAGTCTCTCCCTCTCCAGGCCTTTCCGTAGTTAATGAGTCGCTGTGAACATCTGTCTTGCAGCCGAGCCTTAATGAAGCAGGTTGCTAGTTCTGAGACCCGCATCACGGGTCGCGAATCGGGCCGGAACCCACACAGGTTCGGCCCGGCCGTCCTGGGGCTGCCCCTCGAGGCCGGCCGCACACGTAGGCTGGGAATCGGGTGTCTAAGGCCCTAAGCAGGCTGGAAAGGTCCCCGAAAGCCAGATCCCGGTGCTGAACCGGTCGGCCAGCTTGCAGCTTTTAGCTCTTTCCAGATAACCTGCGAAGGGAACGGTCCAACAGCTCAGTTCTTGGGGGAATGTTGTGCATTTAAAATGTATGATTAATTTCATGAAAGCCTAATGAATTCTTATCTAGGTGGTGGTGTTAGATGCAGTGTCCTATAGAATTTATTATTTCTTTATAATTTTGTAGTATATACCTATTTAGCATCTATTGCACGTATTTGATTTGCATTGAGGCCCGTCCTGTGGTCAAAGGTCGCTTTCAGTGATCAGTCAGCACCTCACATTGGCATTCTGTGCCCTTTTCCAGATGGCTGTATATTTCTGCACTGGAGTCCTGATGGATGAGGCCCAGTTTCGACACTATGCCCTCAATGTACCCTTCTACACTCACTTCACCTCCCCCATCCGTCGCTACGCCGACGTCATTGTGCATCGCCTGTTGGGTGCGGCGCTGGGTGAGAGGCTTGTGCCCGAGGCAGATTCATGGCTGCTCAGGACAGTGACATTCTTTTTGGGCTTAGGTGAACCTAACAAAGGATTGTTTATGGATGAATATGACTGCAGTGCAGTGGTTAATGACATAGAACCAAATGAGTTCAGTATTGTAACCACTATGCAAATGCTTGTCTTTCAGTAAAGTTGTAAGATGTGCCTGTTTAACAGTGGCCTGGATCACACACACACTCACACACTTATGTACGATAAAATTGAACATTAAAAGTAACCATACTGATGCATCTTGTATTACAGTTGAAGTGCTTTGGGGTGGGGACAGACTTGTATGAATAGAGGGGTTTTTATTACAACTGAAGGTCCCGTGTGCCCCCCCCCCTCCAGGGTGCAGCCCCCACCCCAGCCTGGAAGCTGAGGACGTCCAGAGACAAGCGTCCCACTGCAACGACAAGAAGACGGCCTCTAAGCGCGTGCAGGAGCTCAGCTCTGAGTTATTCTTCGCCGCCTTTGTCAAGGTGAGCACCTGTCCTGGGGCAGGAAGGCCCAACCTCACCTGAACCTGACCTGACCTTGAGGCTAAACACAGCCCTGTAATCGCGTGCCTGTGCCCAGCTACCTCCTTCCTTTTATTCCTTAATTATACAACAAACTGTGAATTTATTTAATTCGTTGTGTCAGGCTTTATTGAGCAGACGTGGCACGGTAATTAACGGATCATGGGCCCGCCTCCTTTTACGAGCTCCGCCGGCCGCTGCGGACCAACAGCTGTGTTCTCCCGTAGGAGTGCGGCCCCCTGGACTCCGAGGCCATGGTGATGGGGGTTCTCGACCAGTCCTTCGACGTGCTGGTGCTGAAGTATGGCGTGCAGAAGCGCATCTACTGCAAAGTGAGTGGGCCGTTTTGTCTGGTCGCCCCTCCGCCGTCTTCTGCAGAATTTCAAGGAGCTGCGGGCGTCCTGCTGGCTTCCTTTCGGATCCTTTGCAGACACATCGCTGATAAGTAGTCGATTGACAAGGATACCCCTCCCCGACGCAATCGAGTCACCCGCGTCTGCTGCTCGACACTTTGCGGTTTGAGAGTTCTCTGGCTCCCATAGCCTCTAGCCATAGTCCTAGGTTGCCTGCCTGTCAAACTGTTCCTCCATACACAGCAGCTCTGATTTTTAGTCCAGGCTGTCTCTTCTCGTCTCTCGGCAAAGCGAAAAGCCACATTTTCGACTACACCGTCATCTCCCACAGGCGCTGCAGGGTCTGAAAGACTTCCACTTCCGTAAGGTTGGGAAGAAGCCAGAGCTGACCCTGGTTTGGACAGCGGACGAGTCCGTGCGGGGACCCGTGGAGCAGGTAAGAGGCGTGTATCCAGGCTGGACTGCAGAGCTGTGATGAGGGAGATCAGGCTGCACCGTAAAAGCCTCCATGCCATACTCCGAGTTTCTCCAGACGGACCAAGCTGGTCATGGCGTACGCATAGTAAGAAGTCATTTCTGACTAACAACCTCATTGTGTGGTCTGTAACCACTTAATGGAGTGTGTCTGTCCTGTCAAAGTACACTCTGTCTTTAGATCACCGTGGTGTGGCCTTAAATCATGGCTTTTATATACATACAAACATTTTTTTACTCCAAAGGCAGCTAGACCAGGACCTGGAAGTCCGATGGCTTTGCTATCTGAAACTCTGCTGTTTTTTTTTGGCTTGTGCGATTGTGTTGATCGTTCCCACCCTTCTAAAGGGCAAGGGTCCCTTACATGGTTGCCATAAAGATAATCTCAGGACTCCAAATGCAGGTCCGCTTAAAGACCACTTTAGGCGGATGTCACTGTAGAAGAAAAGTGTAAAGGCCTTATCGCAGACCCGTTACGACTATAGTGCTGTGGTGGCGGAGTGTGTCCTCACACGACCACAGGGTTGTGGGTTTGATTCCCACCTCTGGCACTGTGTGTGGAGCTGGTGTTTCTCCTCCTGGTATTCTGGCTTCCTCCCGCAATCCAAAAACAGGCAGTTAGATGACTGTATGTCCCCTGCCTGCCCTGTCCTGCCTTGTATGGGCTCCAGACTTCCTGCAACCCTGTGCTGGATTAGCAGTCATGGAAATCACTGTGGGTAACCGACTGGATAATTTTAGGCCTTGTCCACACATACACAGGTACTTTTAAAAAACTGTGTTTCTCCATCCACATGAAAATGCTAAAACACGCCGCCAAGAACATGCCAAACGAACAGGAGGCGATATAACTAAGTCTAAAGCCATGCTGGCCAATCAGAAGCCTTATTACCAGTTCTGCTAGGCTAAAGGCAGCAAACAGCGCACGCTCTGTGAAACAAAGGTGACAACGGCACACAATCTGTCATTATAAACCGAAAACTCAGTTTTCCCTGTCTACACGTCGATACTGAAAATGGAGTTTCTGAAAATCTTGTAAACCCTGGATGGGGTTTTACAAAAGCTCCGTTTTCAGTGACGTAAAACGCCGTTTGCGTGTGGACGAAAGGCCAAAACATACGGAAAAAGCTACGTTTTCATACCCATGTACATGTGGACGAGGCCTTAATGCATTACAACGGAGTCTGGTCCCGGCATCTCTTTAGCTTAACTTGGTACTTAACCTTAAATGGCTGCAGTAAACCTGAATATCTTCTACCTTGCCTGTACTATGTAATTAAAGTTGACATTTCCTGTTCCACCGGGCGTAAATTAATTTTCTAATTCAGAAAAGCTGTACACACCCTGTTCCCCACGTGCCTCACTTTCATGACCCTGAACCACACTCGTGTGCTTTATTGCCTGTCAGGAGATCAGCATCTTCACCCTGGTGGAGGTCCAGCTACAAGCGGATGCCGCCCCCATGAAGTACAGTGCCACACTGAAGCGTCCCTCCCCCACCGGGTCGTGAGACGGCCCCCTACTGGTGCCACAAGTTAAATGCTTAAACTGAAATGCATATGTTTCTTGCCTTTTAAAGTATGCCAACTGAGGCTTTTTAAGTGAAGTACTGTTTTTTTTAATTATTATTATTGTAAACCAATTATAAGCGACCAGCATTGTAACTTGGCATTAATGATAATTATGATGAATGGATTTGGCTGAAGTTTTCTTTGAAGGGCCAAGGTGATACAGTGTGTTGCTGCTGTTTCTTTTATGTCTTCAGACCTCCTAGGTCAGTGTTACATACCTGTGTATCTGTGCCCAGCTTAGGAGATTGTCCTGGAGTAAGATTTAAAGATTTAAGCTTTAATATTAGCAGGAGATGTGTGTTCAGAAACTGGAGATGTGTTTTTTTTTTTTTTTTTTTTTTTTTTTAAAGCTATTTAATTCCATGTGCGTTTAGTAGTAGCTAGCAGAACATGAACTGGCAAATGCAGGATCTATTAGTCTGCTGTGCTGAATGGGTGCATTTTGGCTCTCGGCACATGAACAAGCACAGAAGCACTGATGTGCTTCCCACAGGTTGACGACTTGATTGTTAGGAGATGCTTACGGCGGACGTTCAAGTGGCAGTTCCCTGAATTTAGGGTTGAATGGTAGCAGGTAAACAGCAGTTGACGGCTGATTCTGCACTAGGTGGGATCGGTGTATCTGGGAAACTGAAACTCCCGTTTGTTGGAGGACTTTACTTTTGAAATTGTGCCCCAGGAACCCGTGGCGCTCAATGGGAACACAAATTTACAAAGACTTGAGTGACTTTTTAATGTTTTGTTTGCCAAACAAAATGTTGACGTTTTTAAAGTGTTAGTTTTAGGTGTGCTAATCCCCTTTTAGAACCTGAAATGTCAACGGGATGCTAACTTGTGCTTTTCGGTACTTGGGGACTTGTAGTCCTTTTGGGCATCTATTGCTGGAGCCGCCGGCCCGACCTGCAACACGTGTGCTTCTGCTCCTGGTGAGAACGGAATCCCGTTTCTGCTCTTAAGCAGTGGTGAGCACCAAGATGCTGGCGGCCTTTGGACATATGGGCCTTCCTTGTTGAAATGTGTACGGTTTTTATTCTGGCCAGAGGTTTCCTCCAATCTGCCCTTCTCCTGGTTCGCAGTGGGCCTGAGGTTTTGGGGGTTGAGTGAGCGTTAACCTGAAGATGTCCATTTGGCTCGGAATTTGGGGTTTTTGGAAATCTTTACATACCCCACCCCCCCCCACACACACACACACACACACACACACTTTGAAAAGTTTCATCTGCCCTGCTGCCGTTGTGAGCATAACCGGCTGCATGCATCAGCAGCACTTTATGGAGAGTTTGCCAGCTAGGAACGACTTCTCGTATGTCTCTGTGTCACGGTCACATTGCCACATATTTAAGCTCCAGCTGTCTTTACAAGAACAAAGCTCTGTGCTGGAGGGAGCACACTCTGTGCCTTGTGATGTGTGACTGCCGTCGTTTGTGTCCTTTTCCCCTCAGATGCCGTTTCATTTTCGAGCCTTTCAAAGTGCTTCACATCTGCCTTTACTTGAGTGTTTTTTCTGGCCAAATTTGAATTATCATATAAATCTGTTGGGAACCTGTCAGCCTCGTTACTCAAATGCAGCTGCGCTTTTCCTGTTTAGGTGTCCCTCTTATTTTTGCATTGATCTTTGTGCTTAAAGTCAACACAAGACATTTATACGTGATGTTTTTACAGGGTATGTGAAGGAGGAGAACACAAATGTGCTAAACTTTAACTTTTTTCACAAAGATTTGACACACAGATGCCTGTCTCTATCTAGCCAGCTGTGAAAAGAGCTGGACTGTAATCTGAAGCTTGTAGTTTGTGCAGTTAATTGTCTACCTTCTGCGTCAGGGGTCATTCATAGTGATGCTGCTTCCATTTAACACCATGTGCTAACTCTTGCTTAGCCGCCTCCGTTGTGTTACAGTAATTATCATAATGTGATGTCATTTTCCCCTGTGTCCATGAGAGCAATGTGTATTGTTCATCCAACTGGCCCTTGGGATAATAAAATACACTTACCCGCTCGCAATCTGGCATTGTCTGATTTTTTTGGCAGCTGACTCTGTGTGCCATGGTCTGTTTGTTGATACTGTTTCGTGTTCATGTTTGAGAGAGCGTGTGTCTGGCTGCACGTGTACGAGCCAGCAGGAAATTTAGATCATTCACTCTTTGAGCTCTCAAGCGCGGTGCTTCAGACGAGGCGGGGCTGCTTTGGTGATCGTTGACTGTCGCCTCCTGCGAGAAGCAGACAACCTTGTGTCTGCAAAGTGTTTCATCATAAAGATAAAATTTCACCCATTCTTAGCATTTATTGTCGACTGTGCTGTTTTTCTCCCCTGTTGTTGATGTGGTGGTGTTACATTGAATAAAAGGGGATGTGGAAAAATGCAATACTTTATGTAATTAAATTCACATCATTTAAATGTATGTCTTTGCTTGTAATGTAGGGCAGGGGGACGAGGTGGGATCTGTATGTGGACAGATTGAAATGGGCCAGAGACACAATAGCAGGGTGGCAGACAGTCATGGAAAGATCAAACAGGAGGTGATGAACCAGCGCTGGAAGCAGAGGAGGACTCACCGTTAGGGGTGAGAGATTGTGTGTGTGTGTGTGTGTGTGTGTGTGTGTGTGTGTGTGTGTGTGTGTGTGTGTGTGTGTGTGTGTGTGTGTG
>JAOYFF010000045.1:11300930-11329287 GCA_025773925.1 Cryptomyrus ogoouensis | reverse complement strand
GAGTACACTTTCACAAAGCCAACAACAAACAATGAAGTTTACCTAGAATATCCTAAAATCCAATTAATACTGCACCTCCCCCCCCCCCCCCCCCCCCCCCCACTGTCCACCCCCTCCCTTCAGATGGAGTTCCTGTGCTGTTGTGTTCAGCCTCTTTCCATTTCCATGCTCTGTTTAATTTGGCAGGTTTTCTTTGGGGAGGAGAAAAATCACCAGCAGGGCTCAAGGGGAAGTTTGCTGACCGACGCGGAACGGCGGAGTCATTCACATCTGTTTCCATGTTTCTGCATGTACATTTTAAGCCCATACTACTGCTTTTACCTGCTGGTAGTAATTCGAGTTCAGGAAGCCATTTTTTAAATAATTTGAAGTGGAATCATTGAAGCTGTAAAGAAACTTTCAGAGGTTTTCGGACTGCAGATAATGGAAAAACTCGAATTATTTTTATTGCACACTCACAGACTTGTGCAGGAAAAATAAGAGACAATGAAGCACATACCCAGATATCTCGCCCTGAGCATTACTCTGTTAGGGTCACATTTTGATGTGGTAGCAATTTCTAGCATTTTTGTGCTGTTTGCATACTACAGACGGGCAATACTGCAATTTTTACATTCAGTACCCAAATAAGTATTTTATGAACTAATATATGGATATGATACTAAATATTTATTTAATGATGTTTATTTATCTGTAAACATTATTATACATATAAAACTCCATTATATGTCTGTCAATTAAATTAAAATTCAAACAAAAAAAAGCATTTTCATGCTTTTGGATTTAATCCCATTAATACAAGTTAAAATAAAATGGAATCAGTTTAAAAGAGTTTTTTAACTTGTTTATAAATGTCATGGGCCTCTGGGAGTGGATCTGTTATTGTGAAAGTGTCACCTTTGAGGAAAATAAGCATTTGTAATGGATACTTTTAAATGGTAATCGATACCAATTGAGTATTGAAGTATCGACACTGAGGTATGGATCCGCCTGTCCCTGCTGTTTACTGTCTGTTCCTGCTAGATGCTGAGGCACACTCCATGCTCATTTCCCTCTGTGGACGCATTTCATACTACTTCTATAGCTTTGAGTTTTGATTGTAACAATTTTTCCATTATATGATCTGGCTGTGGGCTTTGACTTGATCAGGTGATCAGACAAGTTCTCTTCATTAATCCCTATTTCTCTTTTTTACGCAACTTGATGATCTTTTCTGATATTTCTGCCAAGTAATAAAATCTTACGTTATAGGATTGATATGAAGAATTCGGTACATTCGACAGTTCGAGTTCTGATGAATGATCGATTACTTTATTTGGAAAGACCCTCTGCGACTGACCAATGAGCAGCACTGTAACCTCTCTGTGTGTCTGTGTGTTTCTGAGGTGTGCTCGCTCTGTTATTTGTCTGGGTTTTCAGTCTCCACCTGCAGTACAAAAGCACTTGGCCAGAGGTGGATAGTTCAGGTCCAGAAAGTAAAAATACAGACCAAGGTTTTGTTTGAACCAACCAGCAAAGTAACGGACTGTGACTCTTTATATTCAACTGCACGGTTGAAACAAAAACTTGGCCTGGATTTTTTACTTTGCAGAGGCTTCTGTCCTGAACCCTGTGCTGCATCACAAAGTCTGCAGGCCCCTCACGAGCCTGCATTTAATTGAACGGTGAAAAACTCACTTGCTTTCTTATACCTGGTTGAGCATTGTCTACCTTATAGTACCTAATGTACTATACTACTGATTGTCTACCTTATAGTACCCAATGTACTATACTGCAAATATCAGTCACGGGCAGCTTTAGGTAGATAAACGTTATTGATCCCCCGAGGGGAAATGGAGGAAAGTCTTGAAGGGAGGGGATGACCTTCAGTAGATTTGCTCTGCTAAATACGACACCCCCAGCCTCACTGAAACAGAGTGGACAGTTTGATAAGAAGCACTTTGTATGGTGCTGAAATTTGGAAGAAAGAAGATGATGTTTTCAGTCTATCGACTTCAGAGTTCAGGAATCCACCAAGTGCACAAACACCATAGAGATTCATATATCTGTTACCTTATTGGTATTGGCCGACGTGTCAATATCAGTCAATATTACAGATCCTTATTTAGACTAAGTTGGCAGCAGCAGAGCTTAAGACACATTCACTACACCAATGGGTTAGGGTTAGAAACCCAATGGAGATGATTGCTTTGGATAATCAACCATTTGAGGACAAGGTATTCTGGCCTGAGACATTTTTAATTCATTAATTACCCGGCCTGCAGATCGAACGTTTGTTTTCCGCGGAGGATAAGAATATGATGTAAGATCATTCTGCTAATCAGCACTGGAGAGTCTCACTGCCAGCACAAGCGGCTCAGAGGTTATCTGTATTAGTCATGTTAGACAGAAATACATCGGTTATTGGTGGCGGTCAGAATGTCCACACTGGTGCACCACAACCACAGCAAACTGCTCAAGAAATTACAGGTCTTTAGCTGTATGAGTTAATGTAATGTTTTCAGGCCGCAGATGAAGCAGATATTTGTGAATTTTGAAGTTCTGGTGCAGCTGGGCTTATTCAGCTTGTGTGTGTGTGTGTGTGTGTGTGTGTGTGTGTGAGAGAGAGAGAGAGAGGCATCCCATCTGCCAGCCTTTGCTTTCTGGCATTGGCTCCAGGCTCTCGATGACCCTCCACTGGATAAAGGACGTGCATGAGGTTAAAGTGGAGGCACTTTCCCAAGCCGCCATTGAAAAGCAAATGGTCACTCTATTACCTCAGAAGGAGCCAAGTTAAGGGGGTAAACTTATGAGCAGATGTCACCGGAAAGTGCAGACTGTTAGCCTCCTGTTTTTAAATGTTATATGCAGGGATGCACATAGCCGCTACGCAGGTAGCATTTGGCATGTAACGCGATACGCGATGCAACTTCTTGGCATAATAGCGCAAATGCACATAAAATAAGTACACTTCACCCACCAAGCGCGCATGTGCGTACCAGTTATTTGTATCCCTGCTTATATGCTGGTGTGTGTGTGTGCATGTATGTATATAGTGGCTGGATAGCTCAACAGGTAAGACACCTGACTATCACGTTTGGGACCCTGGTTCAAACCTGGGCTGGGGCAGATACCAACATCCGGTGTGGGCCCTTAGGCAAGACCCTTGGCGCTATTGCCTACCTCATATAATGGTGAGAGCAGCCAAAACTTACGAGATGTCAGCTCAGACATCGCCCAATCCCAGGAAAAACGTCAGACGTCTCACTCAAGGAAAGTGCAGTACTAGGAACAACTAAGATACTACGCAGAACTCTCAAGAATCCTGGTAGAGGACCCAAGCTTGAAAAAGGACGAGACCACCCGTGGTGGGTGAGGAAAATCATTTTTTTTATGTATATTAAAAAATATATTATACACGCACACATATACACACCCAGTGATGTGTCTTAGCAACAATGGGGTTCAAAAAAAAAGAGCGTGTTCCCACTGGCCAGGCAGAAGTCAAACACTGTTTGAGAGTTTTTGTTTGCTGTATTCACACACAGAGAGGATGTTGGTTGCCTGCTTCCGCTACTGCAGACTGTGGGTCAGACTGTGGGTCAGACTGGGCGATGCTGCTGTGGCTGCAGGTCCTTACTCAGGCGCTGACTAGCTGGCTGGCCGCCTCTCTGTGTGCGAATAAGTCAGAAATAACGAATGTGGTGTCTCCTTCCGAAGGAACCCGGCCGGAGTACGTCCCATGGAATGATGTTTGTTTCGGTAACTGTCTTTGCAGCTATTTTTATATGTGGTTATTTATTTGTTTATTTATTTATAAAACAGGCATTTGTTGCAGCTTCCAGCCAGGCAGGGTGCACAGAGAGGAACCAGCGGCCTGTGATGTACATGTAATGCCTCAGTGTTCAGGCCGTGAGCTGCTTGTATGTGTTCTCCGTTCCCCTGACTGTGCAGAGGAAACATCCGCCTCTGATTGGTGTATGCAGCATAGGCTGATGGCAACGGAAGGGTCCCAGTTGTGTCCCTAAAAGGGACTGGACCCCCTTGGTGATGCGTCATCTACCTTTTTAGGGGCCCTATGCAAAACCTTTCTTGGGGGGCCCCCTTACCATGAAAAGTGGTGATCATTTCACTTCACAATGCAGGTCAATGCGGCGTATGGCTCAGTGGGCTGGGGCTCTGTGCCTGTGATTGGAAGGTCACCGGTTCGAGTCCATCCTCGGCACGTCTGTGAGCCTTTGAGCAAGGCTCTTTACCCCCAGCTAAATGGGCATTGCTGAGGGTGGCTGCCCTTCCCTGCCAAGCTGCGTAGCTTTCATCTACGTCCGTGTCGCAGAGAGCAAGGCGAGGCAGGCGAAAAGAGTTTCCCCACGGGGATCAATATTGTCCTTCTTCTGTCTTTCATCCTCCTCCTGTTTTTTGTCTTCATTTTTTATTCTCCTCCTCCTCCTTCGCCATCTGTCTTCCCTATCCTCCTCTTCCTCTGTCTTCCGTCTTTCTTTTTCCATCATCGTCATCCGGGGGCCCTGGCAGCTGCCTGGTCTGTCTGTTTCTAGAGCCGGCCCTGTATCACACTATATAAATTGATAAAAATATCTGTTTATACAGCCCGGCTCAGTGGTTTTCCCTGCACCAGCTTCTGGGTGTGTTGCAGCGGGATTTTCTCTGCGTGGCCCCATGGGTTTCCTCCCGCAGCCCACAAACACGCGCTTAGCTTTATTAGCTTCTTTGGGTTGCCCACAGTTTGATGGTGACTGTATGTCCTGCAATGACCTGGCACCCTGCCTTGGGTATTCCCTCCTCCAATCCCCTGTGGACCTACATACTGACCTTTTACTAGAAGAGTGGTTTTGGCAGGGGGGCCGGATGATAATCGTGGTCATTTTGATTGTTTTGTCATTACGCCCTGGAAGATCTGCTTCTCACATGGCCTTCATGCTGTTCTGTAAACAGAGGAGGTTGCCCCTGGAGATGGTGGCAGTTCTGCAAGCCCCGCCCACTCCCACTTCCTCTAAATAAACACACCATGTGTCTTTGGTTTATCCCAAACAATGATGCAGTGAAAGGCGCTCTGGATTGAGGGCCCGTGTGGATGTGACTTAGCACGTTTTCCGTTAATGTGTCGTGGCCGCAGTGCTCCGGTGTCTGTCGCCGTGGGAACAGCGCTGGCTGTCTGCTTTGTCGCGTTTGATCCTCTGTCTGTTTCCGTTTCTGCTTTCGAGCCTGGAGCACAAGCGCCGTTCCCCACGTTCCCTGAAGTAGAATGAGGCCGGGGTGAAAACTCAGGTCACGCCCTTTGACTTGCTGCACTTGCTTCGGTTTTGCCATGTGACCCAGTGGGCGCGGTTGCCATGGCAATGGCCACCCTGTGTCCCATAGCAGTGGGTCTAGCCCCTGCCTGGTCATGGCTTAATGGATTTCATGTTTTTTATTTTTTTTAAAAGAAAAGTATTAACATTAACGGAACCATGTGACATAAATGGAAGGAAGGAACAGATCTTTTATCTGGATGTGGGGGGGGGGGGATTGACAAAAGTATGACGTGAAAATCAGGCATTTCAGCTTTCGCAAAAAAGGAAATGCGTGGTGTGAATGGGTGAATGTGAGGCATAGATTGTAAAGTGCTTTGGTACTCGTAAGAGTAGTAAAAAGCACTATATAAATGCAGTCCATTTACCTGTACTCACCAAGTGTCAGGTCATGTGACAGAGTGATTTGATTTGACAAAGGTGCAGGTTAAGTGAATGAATAGGCTTGTCACTTGACTTTGGCCCTACTGGAATCTTCTGTGGTACAGTACTCTGCTCCTCCTCACTTGTCCCAAAAGAAGGGGTATAATGTTGATGCAGATTAGTGAGGTCAAAGAGTTTAGATCTCAGTCTTACTTCTGACCACTGTCTCTCTCTTATTGTGGCCAAAGATGGAATTACCCCTGGTTCATTTACACCCACTGTTAGTCATTGCAAAACATGTGGGCCTTCAGTCCCGTGATCGTCCTCACTGCACACCGGTTTGCACGTTTCACTGCAAAGGCAAGGATTCACTGCGCAGAAATACAGCTGAACTCTGACATTTTGTAAGAGGGGGGAAAACAAAATCCGAGAATACGGTGATGTCCTCCAGAAACCGATTGACACGGTCGCCATTTTATCTGCCACGTGTGGTAAAGCCATCTGTGAGCTCACAGTAGTCGTGGCTGTGAGAAACGTGGCCTGCAGATGCAAAACCTGCATCTGTTGTGACTTCAGGTTGATGGTGGTGATCAGATGCTGTCGGGCTTTTGCAAGCTGTACTGCTGAGGTCGCCATATTCTTTTGTGAGTCGTTCTTCCTTGGTGTCATTGTGCTTTTGTTGTGGAGCCATGGATGGAGACAGATGGCTGGGGGTGCTGGAGTACATCTGCTGAAGGTGAGAGAAGGTGTCGCCAATGACTGGCTCCATTGCCATGTGTTACCGTAGCGTCTTGTTGGGTTTGCTGGTATAGTATGTTGGCTTGAGCACAAACTGGAACTGCAGATCCGTCGTATGAAAGAGGAACTTGGCGGGATAGACTGAGGGGAGCCTGTGGAATGACGCATCTGTGAGTTGTGAAATCCACACTTCCCGCCAAATTTCTGCCCCCTCGCTAAAATTGCTGAGCTCCTTATTTTTAGATTGTAGGAGGAAGGTGCTTCTGTTAACATTGGTGTATTTCTTAATCACCTGCTCATACTAGATTCTTCTTGGTGTTTCTGTTCATTAAGGACCAATGGATGGATTAATATCCAGGGTTGACCTACTGCTAATGTGTTTAAGCGGTTTGTTGGAATGCTATTTGAAGATGGCTTGGAATAGCTGAATATCATAAGTGGAAAAGTTTGTCACTTCGCTGGTTGTGAGAATATCTGTGCTATTGCGATGGCTGAGTACGTAGCCTACAGTAGGATTCCAGTCCTGTTGACATGTTGACAACCGGCCATCTGCCAACCTCCCTCTCTCCCTGGCGTGTGATGCGGAGCTGGGGGGTTTGTGGGGGGAGTCGTAGCACTCCTCGTGTGGATGGACAGCTTACGGGGATTTTCTCTGTGGTGGCCTTCGGGGTGTCAGAGAGCTTTAGTGGACCAGCTGTCCCTTCAGCAGAAAAGGTGCTTCTATGAACTGAATTGCCTGCGAGATCTTGGTGTATCTGCATGATTTTTCTCTTCATCTTTTTATACATGGTCTCATCCTCATTTTCTGGTCAATACAGGTCTCTGTCTGTCTGTCTGTCTGTGTGTGTGTGTTTCCATCCTGCATAATGCCATATTGTATAAAATCAGCTTTTTATTCCATGTGTTTCGCCAAACTGGATTCTGGGCAGACATACAGGATGTTACTCTCCCTCCCTCGACTGTTTCACATAAAATCCATATACTGTGTAACCCTCCCCCCTCCCATGCTGAAATCGACCAACTTTCTAAACACTCACAGCTGCACTTCCCCGCAGTGCTCTTGTGAATCCTGGGAAAATATGAGATCTTTTTTTTGACTGCTTGCTCAATTACTCCAGTGATTCAGATGTTTCAGATTCTCATTCCCTTTTCCACATAAGCACAAGCCTTTTTCGTCTGGAAAAGTAACTCATTTGGCTACAAAACAGCTGTATTAACTCTGTAGACCAAGGGTGGCCAATCTTATCCAGAAAGGTCCACTGGGTATGTGGGTTTTTGCTTAAACTCCCTAATTAGTTTACTAATTAGAGGACTGATTGGTTGAAGAGTCCTCACACCTGGGTTTGAACAGCTGACCTAAAGGTTACCCCACCGGCCCTTTGCGGATAAGATTGACCACCTTAACCGTAAACCTCTGCTGCTCTTCATCAATGACTTTTTAAAATAGTCTCTCCCCATCATGGTCTGTGTGAAAAAACTGACTTCCCCTATTTCGATGATTAAGCACATAAGAGAGAGAGAGAAAGTATCTAAGTGTTCAAACTTTTGTGAGACACTTCTTCAAACTACACATCCAAGGGTACCATTGGGTCAGGGTGAGTCTGAGTAGAGGGTGACACAGGATTGGAATTTCACTCCTTTATCCATCCCACTCCCACAAGAAAATTCCCATCCCGTCCCAATGCCAGAAGGGGGGGGGGATTTTTTTTTTCAGATTTCAAACCTAGCTAATCAACTAGGCTATGGTATTACACCAAGTCTACTATCACAATAAGACCACAAACACAACTACAACCACACAGCAACACTCCCTACAGCTGAATCCACATTGGCCATGCACAGACTCTCACCCAACACACTATTCTCTGTTGCTGTGCATCTCTAACCTGACACACAAACCCACTTTTGATAGTGTACATCTTTTCACCTTAGGACCCCCAGGACTGCAATTTGACACCCCTGATCTACACTATAGAATAATGAAACCCTTCTGCTAAGTCTTTCCTAACTAGTGTCCTGAGATGACATTCACTGAGATTTTATTCCTGGACTTTTTCTGTCCTTTTACTTTCAGCGTCTGCGTCTGCGTCTCCGCACAGGTTCCACATGCCTGCAGGCGACGGCGGCACATCGCAGCCGTTTGCGCGCACATGCACGTCTGCCCACCCAGTCACACCCGACTCAGCGATTTTGCAAGGACTGCGTTTGCCGCAGTGGGTGTAGAATCAGTGTCACTTCTGATTTACCGGTCAAAATACTCAGCCTCCGAGAGTTTACAGATGGAGACAAAATCAAAACTGAACGTTCTAGAGCAGCAAAGATTGCGTATATGTGTATGAAGTAAAGTTGTAAGTGTAATCATTTCTAGTTTTGTAAGGATCTATACCAAGATTATTGAACCAGTTTCCATTCATTCCACCAATCATGTAATTCATTGAATTTCTGAATTTATAATCATACACTTTTTCTATATTTTTGCTAGCTTGTTCTGTACGTTTTATCAGTCATGAAATAGTTTTTTTTTCTTTTTGCTTTTAAATACCAATTACATCACAGGTATTTGTGCTGGAAGTTGTCATACATGTTATAGAGGTGTTTTGTTACTGAATGAAAGATGCTTTATGTTTTGTAGTCCCGAGGTAGAGAAACGACCCAGATAAGCGAATTTCCAAATGAGTGAATCTCAAGCATATCGTCATCCAGACCATCAGAAAAACCACATTTTTACATTCCAGTCATATTGGGTTAAGATTCTATACACAATGGCCCTTTATCCTTATTTGAGTTAGACGGTGTTTTTTTGGCATCTTGGGTGACATGTTGTGTTTTCTTTTTGTGGTTTTTGTTTTTGCCCACTTGCAGTTTTTTTTTTTATTGGTTGTTGTGGGTCAGGTGACCAACGCCAGGCGTCTGCAGCCTCTGCATCTCTGCTTATCTGCTGTGGCGTCCTGGGAACCCGGCGGCTCTTATCTGATGTCACTACCGCCGCTGCCCACCCCTGAGTCCCCGTAGATGTGCGAAGCTGGAACTGGATTTCTTTCATAGTTTTAACCCTCATGTCCTGATTACACTTAGCGTTTGTACACACACCGGCAGAAACCGGCAGAGTATGATGAGAAACTGATTAAAGAGTTTGAGTTTGACTGAAAGGTTGCCGCCGCTATCGTTATGGGTTAGCCTACTTTTACATGGTAATACTGCATCGGCCCTTTGAAAAGCTCACCTTGCCACCTCTATAATAACCTCCTACGGTGTAATTTGATCTGAAACTGAAACTGTAAACCTATGTGAACTAAAAGCAAGCTACAGCTTTTCTGCTTCTGAATGAGCCATCAAATCTAAGTCAGATGGCTGTGTCTAGTGGAGATGGACAGTCCTGGCATAGCCATGCTTCCTGGAAACCTGTATTGGATAAGTAATCAAGGAGTATGACTGGATGGGAAATTTGGGATAAAAAAGCAGTTTAATATCTACTGCACTGATTCTTATGCAGAGTACTATAACAGTTTGTTAGTCATAATAATTGCATCATGCTTTGTAAAGGTAATGCTGATGCGTTGACGTTTCCTCCCCGTCACTAGTGGCCCCGGTCTCATAGCGGATGTAAACGATGCGTTTCTCAGCTGATTGGAAGAGCTGAGGTTCTTTCACAGCCAATCAGAAAAGGATGTGAGAGATGTGCTGAAAGTTGTGAAGAATAACTGGGCTGAGTGAGGAGCTGGAGCCAAGGTGTAGAATTTCCCACGGTTTTCCCAAGCATATTCCAAGAAATCACGGGAAATGCGTGTTGGGGAGCCAGCCTCTGGGATTCCCCAAACCCATCGCATTAGTGCGTGCTGCAGGAAGGAATTGTGTAGTTAACGTAAGAGGGAAGGAGCAAAAATCCCAGGCTTGGCTGACGTCATTTATTCCATCAATTTTTTCTGAGATTCTGAGGTTATTGTTACTATTTTTTGCTTGGGGAAATTAATCTACAATAACCTGTGGAGTTTTCTGCTTACATTTCATTCGGTCATTCATCCATTCATTATTCATTTACTCATTAATGCATTCATTAACTCATGCTTTCATTTTTGCGTTCATTCAGTATGGCATCCTAGTAACTGTAAATGCTGCATCACTGTAAAGGTTACTAGCTTGAGCAACCCCTCTCATCCCTGCAGACCTATACTGTTTTTTTTTTTCCCTACCAGGAGTCCATTGGGAGTATGTTTCAGTATGTTGATACTCTTAAAGTTGCTCACAATCAATGGATATTAGCGCTTATCTTGCAAATTTATCACGAAGCTTAGCTTTGGTCGTAAATCTCGATCCGATGTTCCCAAGCTGCTACGGGGTCAGCGCTGGAGCCAAGAATGACGTTAACGCAACTCTGGGCCACAAATCCTTGAATTGATTGCAAAGGTTAAAATGCTTTTTCTAGCAGTTTTTGTCTGGTGTGTTGTATGGTAGTAATTTTTCTAGTCTTTTACGGTGCCTTTTTTTTGTATGTTTTCTTCCAGCAAATTGCTAGAGAGACAAATTCTGGAGGTGGAGTTCACTAATGCCAGGTTGCCCCTATTCTGGAGGTGGAGTTTACTAACGCCAGGTTGCCCCTATTCTGGAGGTGGACTTTACTAACGCCGGGTTGCCCCTATTCTGGAGGTGGAGTTTACTAACGCCAGGTTGCCCTTATTCTGGAGGTGGACTTTACTAACGCCGGGTTGCCCCTATGAGTGGTAACAGTGACCTTTGGCTTTGGCCCATATCCAGGACTTAATCGGTTTATCGGCCATTCATACTTGTGTAAACAGGAAGCGAGGAGTGAGCGGTGTTGGTGCACTTTCAGAGGTGCGGTGAGGGGTGTGAGGTTTCTCCATGTTTTCTGTTCACACCCTTCAACTTTAATGGTCCTCGTCCTGCTGGCCCAGTCCAGCGCACTAGCCCCAGCGCGGATGCTCTCCTGCTCGGTTGCTGCAGACCGCCCGAGGTCCTGGCCTGCAGTAGCTCTAGAAGGATGCAGTGATTGTGCTTGTGATGGGACTCATGGGACGGTGTGCCGTGCGCTCGGTTGGGTGGGGTGACCGGCTGCCCCCCGCGCTACATTATCAGTACGGCACAGATGTTTCCTCCCATCAGATGCGTTAAGATGGTTCCGCACGGCGGTTTGTTATTCGCCTTGCGCGGCTCTGATTCCATCCCCTGAATCCCGAACGTGACCAATCGGAGCAGTGACCGCTGCCCTTCCGACTCAGCTCCTGAACATCAGAGAGCCAGCTGATAAACAGCAAATGCTGTGTTTTCATGAGCTGAGTATAGTAATAACACTAATTCACCTGTATACACTGTATGATGGAAATTAGTCATGATCTGGGAGTGAAAATCTTAGCTTCCAGTTATAGGCAGGTGTGCTTCTTTCCTGATTCTCTGTAAAATGTCTGAAAGTCTAAAAATGGAGATATTTAAATTGGGCAGTTGGTAGTTTGTTAGACTGACCAGGTAAAACCAGGACTAGTAACCTTTTTTTGGCTGTCAATGATGGATGGATGGATGGATCTTAGTACTGGGACTTGTCTGGTTGTCCAGGCCTTTGGTGTAAGCCTTTCCTTCCCTTGTGGGAGTAGTAGCCATAATTATGTATTATTTCCTTTATCTTTGGCAGTCATAATAATGTTATCTCCTCTGTCTATTTCAACATTGAGTCTGTCAATGTTGAGTCTCAGACAAGCTTAACTTCTGCCCGGTTGGTCCTGACGATGATGCTTTTTTCATTACTAGTGTCCTTTTGATCTACTTGCTTCTTGATAAACTGATAATCTGCTTTTTTGTCTCCAGGGCGGCGATAGAGGAGGTGGAGGGGGATGTGGCAGAGCTGGAGGCCAAGCTAGACAAGGTGAGCGGACACTACCAGTGCTAGCCTCTGCCGGGGTGGTTAGATCTTTGTTGGAATGGGTTTCTCCCTGTTTCCCAGCTGCAGTGATGATGTCACTTCTGGAATTCCATTGATTGCTGGGCTGAGTGGTCTGTCTATAAAGGATCACTGTGTATTACTGTAAATGCTGAATGTAAGTGAAGACATAGCATAAAGGAAAAAGTTTTCAAGCTTGTCTTTCTGGTGTTAATTCACTGTGGTCTGAACCCAGAAATCACAGCTGTGAAAACTGCTCATCTGACATTCTTGGACATTGGTTGGGGGTGGGGGGGGGGGGTTCCAATCCTTTTGGGAGCTTTTGTTGGCAACCAGCATCCCACATAAAAGGGAGCGGATGTGCGGATGTGCGGATGGCGGCAGAGAAATAAAACGATTCCCACCATCTCTCATCTCCTCAGTAGGGACACCAGTCACACAAAACTGCATTTATGAGAACGAATGAGCAGAGGCTTGTCCTGCCTACTATAACCCCTTCTGGTCACAGTTGTTATGAGAGAAGCACATTAATGATCCTCTTTGGTTGCTACAAGGTTACTGTGACAGCATGTGTTGTCATGAGGTTGCTGGAATTACATCTAGCACCTACTACTGAGATACTGGCCTAGCACGCGTCTATGGTGCTCGTTGACTATCCCTCAGTCGACTGGCTCGCTGAACGGGCTGCCAGTTCCTTCATAGGATTGAATGTGCATGACACCACAAGATCTCATGATGGTTTTGTTGTGATGCAACGGAATGTTTAATGGGCCAAATTAGGTTAAGTATGGAATGAGGGGCCCTCCTGGCACCTTAACCAGAACTCGCTGTGCAGCAAATTCAAGTTTTAAGTTGTTTATTTTAAAAATTAAATTCCATATATATATATATAAAACCATTTTGCTACCTGTTGCCTTTGGGAGTAAGCCTATGGGCGATTATCAGCCAAATCCCCGCGGAAAGGTGGCTCAGCCCTGGCCAGAATGTCAGTCTGTGTATCCGTCATGCAAGTTATGAGGTGTTGGGGATCTGGTTTCAGGCCAGCTTGCATGCTTAAATGCGAGTGGAAGGAAATGAATTGAACAAGTCCCCCCCCCCCCCCTGCAGCTGGTGAAGCTCTGCATTGGGATGATAGATGCTGGCAAGGCCTACAACACAGCCAACAAGCAGTTTGTCAGTGGCATCCGGGAGCTGTCCCAACAGTCTGCCAAAGATGAGGTCATCGAGGTGAGCAGTACGGTTTACTGGATGGGACGAGCGAATGAATCCCACCAGACCAGATCCGTGAAGCCTGCAGATAGCTAACGCTTCACAGCTCTTGGGCACGGTTATGTGTGTGAGGCATTCTTTCTTGATATTGTTGTTTTTGGTTAGTGAGTTTCTGTTATATTTATGGGGGTGGGTTGTCACCAGTGTAGTGTAAGCTGGTAATTTAAACCGCAAACTCTTCTTATGGATGCAGACCTGCCTTTTCCTTTTATTTTAACCAATAACATTCGTTTGGAGAGCATGAAGTTTCTTT
This sequence comes from Cryptomyrus ogoouensis, assembly GCA_025773925.1. Taxonomy (NCBI): domain Eukaryota; kingdom Metazoa; phylum Chordata; class Actinopteri; order Osteoglossiformes; family Mormyridae; genus Cryptomyrus; species Cryptomyrus ogoouensis. The sequence continues at coordinate 11,315,489 of JAOYFF010000045.1, read as the reverse complement.
GAGATGTTTGACTGGCTCAGTTCTTGTAGTATCCTTAGAAGTTAAAACGTCTGACCCATTATGTGTTTTTCTTTTATTTATTTTTTTCCTCTACAGTCCAGTCTGGCCAAATTTGCGGAGAGCCTCCAGGAGATGATTAATTACCACACAGTAAGTGGACCTGTCTTTGCGTGCGTTGTGTTTTGTGAGACTGGATAAGTAGGGCAAGATGACCAGCTAATGTGTTAGGTTGTAAGTTTGTGTGTGTGTGTCTGTGTGTGTGTGCATACTGGCATAAAAGAGGAAGGAGACTTTTTGTCATGAATTTGTGCGGCACTTGCATGTCAGAGTTTGGTCGTAGGCTGTACAAGGGTGGCAGATTGACTCAACCCAGGCCGCCATCTGCAATGAAGCTTAGCGGAGCCAGCCAATCAGTGTGCATCGGCTTCCCACCTGGCCGGGGTGCCGTGCTCGCCGCTCGTTTGATACGGTCTGTGGACCGTGGGCATTGTGGGGCTGACAGACCGAATTGGCACCAAGGGGAACTTGGGCTGCGTTACCTGGATGCGACAGACAGCAGAGACTAAACCACAGCTCTTGCTGCAGGAGCCACATTTCAGTTGTGAAGGTTACAGAAACAAACATAAAGGGTGCAGGTTAGGGGCCTGGCCATGTAAATGTGTAACATGAACTGTAAATGAGCTCGAGTGAAAGGACCAGACATGCAACCATATCTAATGGCTCAGTCTGGTCCATTTGCAGGATTTGGGTCATGCTTATAATTATTACGTTTTTTTTGTATGTATATTTCAGTATATCCTTTTCTAATACAAAGCAGATGTCACATGATGAGACTTTAAACTGGAAAACCAGCTGTCTTGTTCCCTCATTTGGGTTTTTGCTGAAGAAGAACTTTAAAGTCGCGACCCGAGCTTTTGAGGAAACAGGACGATGACTCAGGACTGTGGCCTGCCGAGGGCCTCCTTACCACGACCAGGATCATGCGCTGGTTAGTCACAGGACAGGCTCTTCTCAGTAACATGACCCTGCAGTCAGAGCTCATCTGCTACGTTCTTCTCCGCTAGCTGGATTCAGCTCTGCTCAGCCCAATAGCTGCATTATCTGGGTCGAAACGTTCCCTGAGCACTAATTATGTTTACGAAGGTCTTTAACGTCGCCCCTGCCAAGATTTTGACTTCTGAAGAACTTTTGGAAAAGCAGCATGGGATGTCCCCACCAAACAAAAACTCTTTAAAAGAACTGCAAATTGGCAGAACTTGAATGTATTTTGAATTTTTTTTGTTAGAATGAATAGATATGCACTTGTGTCAGTTTGTGTGTGTGTGTGTGTGTGTGTGTTGTTTTATATTTATGTTTGATTATTCTTTCGGAATGCCTTCTTTCAAATGTGAAATTCTATAATAATTTAATAATAATAAATGCCCCCAGTCATTCTGCCCGAGTCTTAGTTTTTCCCTTTCTCTTCACAGATTTTATTTGACCAGGCCCAGAGGTCAATAAAGTCTCAGCTCCAGACCTTCGTGAAGGAGTGAGTATGCCTGGACTGCTGATGGGGCATCTCTCCTGCGCTAACCGCTCCCCCGGACATGCTGTGCATTGGGGGGGGGGGGGGGAGTGTTCAGATGGCACTGCGGTTACATTTTAACTGTTCCACGTAGTTTTACGAGAGACCAGCCGCATCCCGGTGGGACAGAAAGTGTCTGCATACCCGCTGAATCTCTGGAAGCCTTTGCCAGTTTGCGTGTTTTATATTTATTTATTTTTTGCTTTTTAAGCAGTCGCTCAGAGCTCCTTCTTAAAGGCCTGCCTTGCAGAAATCCGTGTCTCTTGAGGGACAGCAGTTCCTCCGATCGTTTGCCGTTACAGAATGTAGGCAAACCGCATTTCCCATGCATCAGATATTCGCTTCCTATTCCTGGTCAGTACCGTTAGTACCGCGGGCTAATCTTAGCGCCGCTGGGTAACGTCGGCGCTGATTCCGCAAAGGTGGTAACTATGGTGAGAGCCGATGCAGGGTCCTGCTGGGGGCTGCCTGCTCTCTCCGGTGGTTTTCCTGACACGACGAGCGGCCCTTTGTCACCCCACCCAGGGACCTGCGCAGATTCAAGGATGCCAAGAAGCAGTTCGACAAGGTGAGCGAGGAGAAGGAGGTGGCCTTGGCCAAGAATGCCCAGGCTCCCCGCAACAAACCCCACGAGCTAGAGGAGGTGGCCAATGTGCTGACAGCAACACGCAAGTGCTTCCGGCACATCGCGCTGGACTACGTGCTGCAGGTCGGTGACACTGCGCACACACACATACATATTTGTATTCATATTTTGTTGGTGACCCTTCATTCATCTATGGGCATAACCCTAATCCCAACAATGACGACCTAAACCCCCACCCAGCCCTAATATTAACCGTAAGTAACCAAACAAAATCTGTGTAGTCACAGATTTTTATGAAGTTGAGGTTTATGTTGTAGGGACCTGAAAAATGTTCCCACAAGCTAAAAAGTAACTGGTTTTCTCACATTGTGGGGACATTTGGTGCCCAAAATGTAGTAAATACAACCCCACCCCCCCAGAGACGCGCACATCTGACTGCCCTACACTCCCCATCCACTTTCCCTCTTTACGGATGATTTTTGACAGCTTTGCTTGCAGGTTACTATAAATTTTTCTCATTTATGTTGTGTGAATCAAACATTTTGAAGGGCTCCAGCTAGACAGGGCTGAGCGGTAGCCTCAAGCTGGCCCTTTAAGATCTGAGTGCCGCCTTACAGGAAATTGCATCATTATTACATGTATAGAAACTTGCAGGGAGGTCATTTTTCCACTTTAATCAGGGCTTTTGCCGAAAGATTAAGAAAGTTTGCAAATCTGTGTCCCCGACTGAAGTTTGTAGTATTTGGGTGAGAAAAACAGACTGCTAACAGGATGGCGTGCAGTGTCGCATGCTAACTGATTCCCCCTGACCTTGGAAGTGGTCCGAAAGATCAATGTGTCTCTATGCCAGTGCTCAGCGATCACCCTGCGGCACATGCAGAATGCAGCATGACACATGACCAGCCTATAAAGGACTCCTATAATACTTTCATAGGGTTTGCTATGGTCTGTATAGTTATTATTTTATTAGATTGTCATTCTTAAGGTTGAATCAGTGAAGCTGTGAATTAGGAACCACAGGGATTTTAGATGCGTAACATTTCCACATAGATTGTCTGCCTTTAGAACAAAAGTTCCTCTATTTCCCTTTCTCCCTCTGCCGTGTTCCTTCCTGTTTCCATGGGTGTGGTCTTTTTCACATTTTCAGAAATAGAACTGTAATCCCAAGCACACAGTCTGCCTCCCGCTAAAGACTGAAGCAGCCAGCCTGGCCTCTTCATATGGTGGTTAAGAAAGTGGAAAATGTCTCAGTTCCCGAACCGTCTGTCTGTCTGACAAGCTCAGCTTTGCACTGTGTGGTGTGGATGAGGTTTCACACAGACTCCAGACGGGGACTTAGCTCATGTTCTTATTTTTTTTTAATTTGACAGACTTTCCAGTGGATGACATGTCACGAAACCTGGAGTATTGTGACCCATCAGCAGAGTCTTGTATCCAATGTTATTAGTGTACCAGTAGGGGGCACTGTAATGTTGAGTTACAGAAATCAGATGGACGTGATTAATATTGAATTTCACTACATTTATAAACGTTACAAAACTTAATATCAAGACTACAGTGGTACATGCTGAAAATGCTTAATGCTTTAAATGATTTAATGAAAGTTGATCTCCTTTGCAGATTTTTCACATGTTCTGTAATTTGTGTGATACTGCAAAAAAAAAAAAAAAAACATTTTCCACAAAATTAAATGGTGCTTGAGCTACCATCGCTGTTGCTTGCAGTTGTTTATTTTCATGTTTATTTGACAATGGAGTTTAGTGATAATGTGAGAGCAGTGATTGGTGTTTTGTGTGCTTATGCAACACAAGATATGTTAATTTGTACAAATTGTTACACAAGTAGAAGCTGAGGAGGGGAGTGTACACTTAACATGCCCCCCCAGAAATAAGTAGCTTGTTTTTATTTGGCTGTTGAATAGTTAAACATTGGATCATGTGAGAGAATTGATTGGACTTTATGTAGATCAACTGGGCAGTAATCTATGTGATTATCCATGTGCTGGATGGAGATCAGTGGTGTTTCTAAGCCCACATTCTGTCTGTTTTTTCCTCTTCAGATAAATGTCCTCCAGTCCAAGAGAAGGTCTGAAATTCTCAAGTCGGTAAGTCGCCAGTTGCTAAGACCCCGTGTGTTTTAAATGTAGGGAGCGCCCAGTGGTTGGGTGTGTGATTTGATGGATGATGCTTTTGCTGTATGTGTGTGTGTGTGTGTGTGTGTGTGTGTGTGTCGCCAGGAGAAATTTTACTGAGCAGGGGTGAGGGGGAGATAATTTTGATGATCATGAAGCTGTCAGAATGGGCATGATAAGGCTTCCTCTGGTTCCTGTCCCTGTCACCTGAAATACCGTGTGCTCCCTCTGCAGATGCTGTCCTTCATGCATGCCCACCTGACCTTCTTCCATCAGGGCTACGACCTCTTCAGTGAGCTCCGGCCTCTCATGAAAGAGCTGGGGACCCAGGTAGGCTGCCTCACCCTGGCCATACCAGGAACTGCAAGGATTTCAGGACCAAGTGTCTGCTCACAGTACAGTGGAATCCTGGAGTAAATGGGGCAGCATTCCTTGTATAATAAATATTCCTTACAGTCAGGATAGATCCGTTTTTAAAACAGAAGCTAAACAGGTCAGTGTGACTGAGTGCTTAAACACTCATTTTGGTTCCACTGCGTATCGGAAAAAAAAATTTGCTCACATTTATTCGTTTAGTTTATCATGAGGAAAAATTAGCATTTTCCATGTTTGTATGTGGTGGGGGGGCTTTGTTTGGAAGAAATTGTTTGGGGGAGGCACTGTGTTTATACAAAATTTTTGAGGCATACTTGAAAGGGGGCCGTGATGTCACTATTTCTCTGAACAAATAGCGGAAGTGAGGTCAGCGCCCGGGGGGGGGGGCCGGGGGGTTGCACGCAAAGGAAAGGCCTGACATTCCCCAGGGCCCGGATGCTGGAAGTAGGAGAAGAGGTGTGTCAATGTGTGTCATGAAGCATCTGCCATGAGAGACCTTGGGGCTGTAGGTTGTGGAGAGACTGAGCAGGGAGTATTTGGAGGAGATGAGAGCAGGAGGCCGAACGGGAGGCAGGAAGGAGCGACGCCGCAGTCTGATACAGAAGTGTAACAGAAAGGAGGCCCTTTTTTCTGTCTGAAAAAGTCATAGTGAGCTGTACAATGTCCTTCTGAGATTCAAGGGGAAAGATTTTTTTTTTTAATTGATAAAAAATATTGATTTGACTGGACACATGATGTCACCACATGTCCTTTTTAAGGGACAGCAGGACGTAATAGAGTACCATGTACAGTATGAGAGACATGAGCAAAAACGTAATGTCCTATACTGAGGACAAAAATGAATTCCTGGATCAAAGGAGGATATTGACCAGCGAGACAAATTGAACTTATGACAAGGAGAAATAGTGTTTGGATGCTGTAGTTTGACATGGAATATGTGCTATGGGTAAGAGGGCAAGATCAGGGACTGAACTGGTTTGTAGTACGTTGTGGTGAAGGCAGGTTTGGTCTGAACTAGGCTCAGCTTCTCAGTGGATTAATCAAAAGACATGATCTAGTCATCATAATTCATATATGCAGGGTTTATGATCACATAATCTGATGTAGACTGATGGAATGGGTATTTAGGTATTTTCAAGCTATATTGCAAAAGCATAATTTGCCACCTGTGATACTGGGATGTACCAAAGCTTGTTATTAGCTATTACTATCTGTGTGACCTTGCTCCATTATGATGGACAGAAAACAGCTTTATTTGCACCAAGAAGATGCTTTTATATGACACTTTCACTTCTATTTTCTTATATTTTAACAGTTAAAAATCTTGTAAAATGGGAGGTGTATTGGGAAGTGAAAGTTGTCCTGTGATCATATTTTGATCAACTTCTGTATTTTGGATATCGGTGCATGAAAAGGTATTTGGTTGAGCCGCAAGAAAGGAAAATCTGACTGAAAAGGTTCACTGTTCAAACTATGATTATCAATAATGCAGATTTGAACTTTTTGAAGACACTTTCTTATGCAAGACTGTTTCATTTAATGATTAGTCTTTTTCTATATTTAATTTTTCTCGAGGTCAGTAAATGCTGCCTTGACAATTATAATTAATCTTTGAGGGCCTTTGATTATGGTGAGAATAACAGGCGGATATGAACATCAAATGAGCAGGCGGTGTGAACTGTGCGTTTTCATCCCAATGGTTTCAGGATGAATCTGGGGGAAAAGGGTAAAATATTAAGGGATGCTTTTTTTTTTTTTTTAAGCTGGACCAGCTGGTTGTAGATGCTGCCAAGGAGAAGCGGGACATGGAGCAGAAGCACTCCACCATCCAGCAGAAGGTACGCCACCTCCTGGCCATCTCCAGAATTACAAGCCCTCTGCACAGCACGTGGGTCTCAACCAGATGCTCTTGGCCTTCCCTTGTTTGTGATACAAAAGTTCCATTATGAAAAGTTCCGAAACGGCAGTAAATACCATACAGGATTTATTAGTTGTTACGAGAGTTGGGTCTGGAATAAGCCACCAGCTCCCCACAGAGGGGTAACAAGCCGTTGTTAAACTGACACTGGATCGCAGGCCAATTCTGCCTAATCCCCCACCATGTATTATTCAGACGTGCAGGAAGCGATGGCTCTTGTTGCCTGATCTGTTTCAGACGGCATAACTGGTCTCAAATGGGCTGAATCGAAAGTAAAGGTGTCCTTAAGCTCTTTTCACAAATACACATTGCATCCGCCCTGTGGTAGATCTCGAGGTATTTGATAGCAACCATGCTATCGCTCCTGCCGCCTTTATGTCCTCTGTCTCTGCCTCTTCCTCATCCTCCTTCGCTGTCCCATTCCCTCTGTATACGTTTAACCTGCTTCTCTCTGTTTCTTCTCTGCACTCTCAGGCAGCTCTGCAGGTAAGTTCCTCTTTTTTTTGCACCTGTGCCTCTATGAAAGAGCCAGGAGCTTGCTGCTCTACAGGGAGGCTTTGCTAAGTTGATGCAACTAAAATTTCGAATCCCAAGTGCATAAAAGGTCATGGAAAAACAACTTTACCTTACTGATAGTATGTGAAATAAAACTGTGTCCTTATTTTAATGCCGTCTACACCCATTATTGTAGCCTTTTCTCAGTGATTGGTGTTAAAAGAGGTGAAAATGAGGATAGACACTTTTTCACGCATTTCAGGTCAAAAATGATTGTGAAAATCCCATTAATGCAGATGAAAGTGTCACTGCAGTCCTGCATGTTGTGATAGCTGGAATCTGCCTAATTGTTTGTCACCTTTGGTGCATCTCTGGCCTCATGGGAGGGGCAGGAAGTGGCAGTGAGGCTGGAGCTTGAGAGGTGTTCTGAGGGTGGGCTGGTAATTTTGTAGCCCCTCCCCTCGAATGTCCACACACGCGCACGGGCACCCGACACGCATACACAAAGTGAGCAGACATGTACGCACCTCCTCGAGCAGACAGGCGGAGGCTTGACCACAGGAGGTGAGAGTCTGGCCAATGGTGTGACAGCCAGGCACAGCACAGGGCTAACACTAACCCTAATGCTAGTGCGTGTCAGCAGCCATGGAGATCTTCAGCCGGTTCCACTATGTGTGGTATCTGGTAAGTGTTTCCCATCTCTGGGTACAGGGTAGAGGGTGGCCAGCTCTGAAAGAGGGCTTGGCTCAGGCTGGACAATGAAGGGTGTCCAGCCTCACTGACAGGTGCTCGTGGCTCCTGGTTCGGAGAGAGGTCGTAGTTTTAATCGCCAGCGAATTCATGTAGAATATGTGAGTGCAGATGTTCTCGTCAGTTATCTCAAGACATTTTATTTAGGACTTTTGCTGTTCTTACATAATTGCGGTAGACGCGTTTGTCTTCAACAATGAGTCGTTTAGGATCAGCACATTTTTATGTATCAAGTGACCTTTGACAGTTGTATCTTGAGCCTTTGTCTCCCAAGATCTGTGTTTCTGAGCTTTGCATGTGGGGGACCAGCAGGCGAGTAGAAAGTTGAGCAGTGTCTGAAGAATGATGCAAGGAATATCTGACATGAGCACATCCCCAGATCTTATGGCTCCACGGACCCCTGTGGTGGCTTTGTTGCTGTGGGGGCTTGGCAGCATTGTTGGGGCCTGTTGGAGCGATCAGTGTTGAGTCGCAGCCCGGAACCCGTTAGCTAGCCAGAATTAAAAACAGCCTCCCCAAAATAGGCCGTGGCAGTAGAAGGTGTGCCAACATGCCAACGGACTGGAGGGGGGTTCAGGAAACGTGTCTGACAGTCCCAGGGGCAGGGAACTTTGCACAATGTTGCCACGGTGTGGAACTTTGTGCTCATGGAGAAGGCTTTTACTCAGAACTAAAGAACGATCAAAGCATTTAGCTGCTCTGGCAGATGTTTGGGTTTTATGGCTGTTCCAACCGATGCAAATTTCATGGTTTTTGATATGAAACATTTTTCTTTGTGACCCAAGGGGATTCACTTGTGCAGCTTGTGTATTTGGACTTTCAGAGGTTTCTGTGGTGGCGCTGCATTTGTAAAAGTTGAGCCATCGAGAAGAAGCTGCTAAATGTCTAGAAGCATCCTTCATCAGCCCTACAGTGTTGTCTAAATACACTACAGAGCAATGTGAGCCTTCACAGTTGACCCATGGTCACACTTAGACCAGGCTTTCTCAAACACTCTGAAAGCACGATTGGATCCATCTTTGGTTGAGCCACGTTAGGTCATAGCCCATGTCTAGAAACTTCAGGAGATTCGTTTGGGTTTGGAGGTTTGGATTACGTCAGTCTAAGGGGGGGATGGTATATGGTAACCAAACAGAGTGGGGGTAAGATGAACCATACAAACATTGGTGTTAGTGGAGCAGAGTAGCAATATCCTGTAGATCTCGTGGCCTAGATCATGTTCCTGGGGCTGATAGCTGGAGGCCGATGACTGCCTGGGGTTTACTGATAGGACGTTACTATTGGGGCGCACTCAACACAGCCATCACGCGGGCTCTGTGTCTCACATCTCGTTTTCAAAGTCCCCCCCAGCTATTATCTTACATGTGTAATTCACTCACCCAGCTACGTTAGCATATCTTGGTCACATGCTGACTGCCCTTAATAAATAACACTGTGCCGCTAACTCTTAGCGCTAATAACCTTGGATCACTGGCGTACAAAAGAGTTTGATATTGGGGAAGCACACGACTTAATAGTTTAATACAAAGGTCTGTTTATTGGGGGGAAGAGCAAAGCCAAATTACAATCCTGGGGGAGACTCATCCTCGTTTTCCTCCCCGGTTCCTACACCCCAGCCTCTGATCTTTAGTCATGATCTTTGTGTCCCTTTTTTCATTTTTAAATGGTTCTTGTAGCAGCCTACTGATAAATATCAGCACTGTGATGCTGACTGGGGTAAGCTGATAGAACATGGATGGATGATTGATATCAGACCTCAGCGGGGGGCTGATTGGATCAGCCTCAAACACTTGGCTAATGAACTGGTTCACTGTAATGAATGGCACATTGTTCACGGAGGGTCTGGCCTGGTCTCCTCTGAAACGTGAGAAGAGGGGCCTCTGAGTGGCAGCAGGGCGCCAACACAGGCTTTGGTTCATCTGCCCGTTCTTCCTGGCAGGACTTCTCCAATGACGACACCAAGCTGGAGTACAATGTGGACACGGACAACGGTATCGCCATGGAAGGCTATCTCTTCAAAAGGGCCAGCAATGCCTTCAAAACGTGGAACAGGTAGGCTTCAGAACACATCTTTGGGGTCACCCCACTATTGCCCACTCACCTGTTCATATTCATGTGGCTGGCATGGGGAAGTTGGGGGCCGTCCATTGTGATTCTATAATGTTTCCTACATAATTTTGCAACATCTGGGCCCATACACCCAACGGATTGTCCTTGAAATGGAAACATCTCATTGTACAAAATAAGCAGCTCCTCCAATGGGGGCTCAATCACAAGGTGGTGCATGGAAGCCTTCTTAGCATTAGCTTAGCCATACCGTCAATGAGCAGATGTCTGCTGGGCAGTGACTCTTGAAGTTCATCTAGCATCATTATCAGTAGTAAAGACTCCTGAACACCATTCACAAAGTTAGTAACTGTGATAGTGTAGAACCATTTAATCCACTTAAACCAGATCACCATCAGCTAGCTGCATGTGTATCGCTGTACTTGACTGATGTTAGCCTTTTTTTTCCATTTCACCTATTTTATTTTAATTCTTTTTTTCTGCAGCTTCTCATCACTGGCTTGTGCACATATTGACCCATGTTTGTGTCTTCTGTCTGTCATCTGTGTGTATGTGTGTGTGTGTTGAATCGCCCCTCATGTTTTGGCCCTTCCTGCTATTTGTCACACGACAGAAAAAAAGCCACTCACACCAGGTACACCAGTATATATTTTTTTAACTTCTGTGGTTTTTGACCCCCCCCCCTCCCATACAGACCCACCTAGATGCAGAACAGTCACCCTTTGTCTGCTGGCATTGTGGGTTGGGCTGGTTTTTGCCAGAGCCGACTCGGAGTGGTGATGGCAGTAGCCAGTCATCACTCTGAATCACGTCACATGTTTAACACGAGTAGTCTCATAGGCCAGGCCCACTATAACATCACTAAACCCCTCCTCCCACTATTACCAAAGCATGTATGAATCAAAATGTATTCTTTTGTCATGTATTTATAACATACCTATACCAAATACAGTACTCTTAGTAATATTCATTTTCTCATTGCATGCCCATTGTTTTGTAATGACCTTTAACACACCTCTTCTATCACACTCCATATATTAGTCAGCATTGCATCATTAATAATTGCCCCACAATAATTGCCGTTAATAAGCGTTAATGGAATTAACGGATGGTTTTGTTGAAATGGGTGGTTTTGGTGAAACCTTCCCACTCTTTGCACAGAGGAAATAAGTGCTTTAGCTAGAAGATCAAATGAACATAAGAGGTCTCCAAAGAACAGCTCTTTGTACAAGTGCCGATGGAGTATAGTCTCACTGAAACACTCTGTGCTCTCTTTTCATTGCCATATTACGGTCCCATTGCACACTGTCTGAACAGAGCGCCAGAGTAACTGCGGAGAGAAGTTTCTGTCACAGCTCTTCAATCTCGAAGGCCATTCGCTGCATCAACAGTTATATTGTCTACTCTGACCAATTACAGTTTATTTTACTAACGGCCTGTATAAAGTGGACCTCTTAACATTAGGACACGGTGTTGCAGCACCTAATTGAGCTGTTTACCTTTCCTCTAACTTTATCCTACAAGTATAAATTCTCCATTATCCTTTTACGTTTAACATTTTCTTTGTGATTCTGTTACTTTGAAATATTGTTGTCCTTGGGGAGAGGAATGAAAATTAATGCTTGTGTTTATGTAGGCGTTGGTTCTCCATTCAGAACAATCAACTAGTTTACCAGAAGAAATTTAAGGTAAGTCTGGCTGCCTTTTATCCAGCATGTAGGGAATTGGGGACATAAAGCCGAACTACAGCCTAGCAGCGCTGGGTTGTCATTTAAATTGTAACTATGTTGCATTTAAAATGAAGTCTACAAAATGAAGTGGACCACAGGCTTTAAACCTATGTGTGGTGCTGGATCATGTGACCTGATGGTCGCATTCTCATTTGTTCGCATTCTTTTGGTAATTTTGTATATTAGGTGATATAAAGTGTGGATGTTGTAATTGGGGGGTGAGTAAGGGCATGTGGGGGGGGGGGGCGAGGCATCGGTGCTGACCCAGTTTGGTCCCCGTCTCCCAGGACAACCCCACTGTGGTGGTGGAGGACTTACGCTTGTGCACAGTGAAGCACTGCGAGGACATCGAGCGGCGGTTCTGCTTCGAGGTGGTGTCCCCGACCAAGTGAGTGCAGGGCTTGACTGCGGTGTGTGTGTGTGTGTGTGTGTGGGGGGGGGGGGGGGGGGTGCCCTGGGGGGTGACTGAGCCCCTTTTTTATGCCGGGGGAGGGGCGGCATGATGGAGGCTGCCTCTGAGAAGCTGCGACGGGCCTGGATCAAGGCCGTCCAGAGCAGCATCGCCACGGCCTTCAGGGAGAAGGGGGACGATGCTGAGGTCAGTGACACACACAGATGACGTTATATATTACATTGTGGAGACCAAATAAAAACCTGTTATTTTGACATTGTGGGGTCCATTTTTTTGGTCCTGTCAAGGGGAAACTTAATTTTATAAAAATCTGTGACTGCAATCAAACAACAAAAAATGCCAAAGGTCTTGTATTTTGTTTGGTTACTTATGGTTAAGATTAGGGCTGGTTAAGGTTGTCATTGCTGGGATTAGGGTTATGCCCATAGAAATAAATGGGTCTTACCTTCTACTGTGCATGCAGATGGGCGTATAATCTAATTTGTGTTCCTCTTTGCAGGTGATTACATGTCTTCTTTTGTGTTTGATAGAAACAGGTTGTTAATGTGTTAATTCTTGTTTCCGCTTGTATTGTAAATAAATTCCAATTACCAGCGTGAGTATCTGGCCATGTGGCTGGTCGTTTGTGTGTGTGCGTGTATATGTGTGGCTCTTTGCTCGCCGGAGCGAATTGCATTGTTGTGTTCCAAGGCTGCACGCGCATGCATTTCCCTTATGTGTCCAATGTTGGAATCCTTCTGTGCAGAAGCTGGACAGGAAGTCGTCCACATCCACGGGTAGCCTGGACTCCGGCGGGGAGCCACGGGAACGCAGCCTGAAGGGCGATAGCGCGCTTCAGCGGGTTCTGGCCATTCCCGGAAACGGCATCTGCTGCGACTGTGGCCAGGCCGACCCCTGCTGGGCCAGCATCAACCTCGGCATCACGCTCTGCATAGAATGTTCTGGAATACACAGGTATTCCCCATGCGCCACACTGATATTAATATATTTATATATATATATAGATGACTAAGATCGTCTGTGATTCTGTTTGCTGTGTCCCTGTGTGCCCTTAGGAGTCTGGGTGTTCACTTCTCCAAGGTCCGGTCCCTCACCTTGGATAGCTGGGAACCAGAGCTACTGAAGGTTAGCTGACCATTATTACATTGTTCTGCATAGTATCTATTCCTTGTGTGTCATGGACTAATAACTACTGCTTTCGGCAGAGAAATCACGAGTAACCAAAAATGGTGAACGGCCTGGTAAAAAAAAAAGAAAAATCCTTATTTTCAAAGAAAACATTTATCTATGCTCCCTAACTCTACAGCCAGCAGTGGCGTAGTAGGGTTAGCTGGCGGACAGACACACGTCGCCAGATGTTCCCCCATAACCTGCTCCTCAGCGCCACCTCTGTCTGTGGTTAAAGGAGCTGCAGCTCTGAGCTTCAGGGAGGGCTGAACTCCACTCATCACACTGTTGATTATGGGATGGCAAAGCAGAGCTGTACAAAATACACACTTTTCAGACAGCAGCTAAAACACGATGTTGGTATTTTATCGGTCATGGGGAGACCTGTCCAACATAACAAGCACATTATTGACTTTCCATGGCTTGCCGTACTTGCAGGTGTTTGTACATGATAGTGTAGCACATGGCTGTTGGCCAATGCTGCTCCTAAGAGCAGGTTGACTCCATCTCTGCAGCTGATGTGTGAGCTGGGGAACAGGGTGGTGAACCAGATCTACGAGGCCCACAGGGAGCAGCTGGGAGCCAGGAAGCCTCAGCCAGGAGACCCCAGGTACCGCACAGAATTCAGGGCTAATTCATTTTGGTTAATGACGTGTGTGTGTGTGTGTCTGGTTCTCCTGCATCATCTCACCCAGTGTCCCGATGTCCACCCCTAGGCAAGAGATCGAAGCCTATATCCGAGCGAAGTACGTTGACAAGAGGTTCGTCCGCAAGCCGGCGCCCTCTGAGCTGAGGTCAAAGGTCTTGGCCCTCAGCAAGCAGGAAAACCAGCTAAGCGGTAGCCAGGAACACCTGCCCCCGCGGCCGCCCCCGGCCACCCCCGTACTGCGGCCTGCCTCCAGTGCCTCAGGTGAGCCCCCTGGTGGTGACACCAGGTAAAGCAGCCTTGCATCCTCTCCTGACACTAACTCTGCACTCCTCCTGTACACTAACAGACCTTTTTTCCTCCCTGGCTCTGCGGATCAATCTCTCTGCTTCCCTTCATACATTTGACCTGCCTGCTGCATCTTTAATAATCCCCCTCACCCAACCTCTGCGTCTGGCCCTCTGACCCCTGAACCCTGGCCTTGCATAGCGGTAGCCGGCAGTGGGGAGGCCAGGCGCGACTCTCTCTTCTGTCCTGACGAGCTTGACTCTCTCTTCTCCTACTTTGACACGTCCTCGAAGCTGCGGAACAGTAAGTACTGCAGTCTCCAGCCCCCCTGCCCCCCACCGCCCCCGCCGCATACTCGCCGCCCCCCCGGCCCCCCCCTCTTTCCTGCGGGTTTGTTATGTTGTTTTCCTCCTCTCTTATCATGATGCGT
>JAOYFF010000045.1:11249240-11300830 GCA_025773925.1 Cryptomyrus ogoouensis | reverse complement strand
CCCCATCGTTACCCTCTTTCGTCATTGGTCAGCACTGCTGATTTCTTCTGGTTTCCAAGCTGAGGCTGTGCTTTCTGTATTTGTCACCTTTCACTGATGAGGTCTCTTAAACCGCTTGATTGGCTCCCATTTGCTGTCACTCATTCGTCGGCACACGCCTCCTGATCCTCATTGGTCCGAATGCTTGTCAGAGTAAAGGACTGACAGCTCCACCGCTAAATGGGAAGTAAACCTGAAGCACACATTTGTCAGTCTGGTGATTAAATGGCCCCCCTTCTCAAACCCTCCTCCCTCCTCTCTGGTAGTTCGGAGTACGGATAGTGGCTTCCAGAATACCGCCAATGGGAGTCGTGAGATGCTGGCTTCTACGCCCTCTGCCAACAGCCTGAGTGAAGCGGGTGAGAGCCGTGGGCGCTGTGGCAGCAGAGTCTAATCCACTGCTTTCCTCCCCGTCGGTGGATTTCTGAGCATCGCATTCTGTTGCTATACCAGTGGACACCCACCCTATAGTGACATGTTGTTTTTCCTAGTCCATTGGAGTAATGGATGCATTACCGTTGCATTACTCTTACTATTACACATATATCACCGTTACCGTAAGGGGGGGTTTAAAGGGTGTGCAGTTTGCAGTGACAGCAATGCATTCATCAGGGGGCGGGTTCAGGGCACTGGCGCCTGCTGAAATCTGATTGGCCCCCGGTAGTCATAACATCCTAAGTAGGATTAATACTGTTAGCATTAGCGGTAGCGCTACAGAGACAGGAAGCATTTCACCGACAGACTGGACGTCGTTTTGCAGAGGCAGCGGAGGCCCCCCCGACGCTGGTGCTGCCATGCTCGGGCTCTGCCCTCTTCCCGGAGCCTGGCGAGGCCTCCCCGGACCTGCAGCTATACTGGGCATCCCGCATGTGCAGCCTTCCCGACATGGCCGAGGCTCTGGCCTACGGCGCCGACGTCAACTGGGCCAACTCCGACGAGGACAGCAGGACGCCGCTCATCCAGGCTGTGCAGGGGGTGAGCACTCCACCCCATACTCACCTCCCCGTGACCTTTACCAGATCTGACCCTTCCTGTTGCCTTAGATCCACCATTCATCCACGCATCTAGTGCAGGGAGGCTATGATGATATCCCACAATGCACTGGGCACCTCTCGAGTCCATCGTAGAGAGTCTGAGTATATGCACTCAGTGGTTATTTGCTACACCTGCTAATTAATGGTGGATGTCCTGGATGATATTGTATCGCATAGGGCAACATCTTTGCATCTGCTTGTCCTTCACCCATTCCAGGGGTCCCTGGTCACCTGCGAGTTCCTGCTCCAGAACGCCGCCAACGTTAACCAGCCAGACATCCGCGGGCGTGGACCCCTCCATCATGCCACCATCCTGGGCCACACCGGGTAAGGTCCCGCCTCGCCCCACATCCTGGTGGGCAGGCCTCAAACATGGTCAACAGCAACATGCCGCTTTGTGTTGTGACCTCAGCTTTTATGTACCAGGATGGTCGATGATTCATAATTAAATCTCGCACTGTCAGGCTGTCTGGCTTGATCCGTTTGGTCGATTGTCATTTCATTCCTCAGTCTAGAACATGCTCCTTGCTGCCATTCTATAAAGAACACATTTATAACTAATAGATTAATAGTAATTGTAACAGATTATGCGCTGTAACAGTGTATCAAGCCCTTTCCTGCTGTCCGATGACATCCTGTGTCTGTCCATCGTGGCCCAGCCAGGTGTGCCTGTTCCTAAAGCGCGGAGCCAGCCAGAATGCCGTGGACACGGATGAGAAGAGCCCTCTCTCAATCGCAGTGGATGCCGCCAACGCGGACATTGTCACACTGTAAGTGGTCCCACAGGTGCAACCGTTAGACACAAAATGCTCAATTACTAAGTAACAATAAGTAGCCTCTTCCTTACATGGATGAGCAGTTACTGATATATGGATGTGAACTAGCAGTGTACCTGGGCTCTACACATCTGTCTAATATACAGTATATGTAATATGGTTTTCTCAGTTGAGCTCTGTTCTGAAATGACAGTGACCAACCAGCAGGTGGCAGTGTTACTTCGTAAAAGCCATCTTAGCCTTTCTGCCACCAGCGGCAATACGGTTTCATACAGGGATTTACAGTCCAACAAGTGCTAGACATATTCAGTGTAACCACTGCCACATTTAGTCTTTAAGATATATGAGCATTCTGGGATACATTTTTGGTGAGTGAGACACGGAGACTGCGGTAGCACTTTACAATAAGGCTACCCTTTGTCACTTATAAATGGTAGTAACACATTAATAAAAAGAAAACTGTGGTATAACTTGTTTATAATTGTCAAGTAATGATTTATAAAGCGTTACGACCTAATTAATAACCTGCTTATAAACCATTTATAATCCCTTTATAAGGGTAGCCTTATTGTAACGTGGCACAGAGACTGCTTATGTTCTCATTATAGAATTTGACTGTACTTTGCTGTCTGGTTTATTTAGGGTTTTTCCGAGGTATTAGAAAAGTTATACAAATATTTAAAAATATACATGAAATTCAGCTGCCTGGAATGAGAGTTGAAGTCTTTCAGAGTGCTGTATGTCAAGGAAATTTGTACATTTGAGGTTTGTAATGCATCTTTCCACCCCCTCCCCCATAGGCTGCGTCTGGCCAAGATGAGCGAGGAGATGCGTGAGGCGGAGGGCCCCTACGGACAGTCAGGTCAATATCCCATCAACAGCCACACGGAGATGCAGTATAGGAAGTGCATACAGGAGTTTATAAGCCTGCAGCTAGAAGAGCCCTAACCCCTTGCGGACTGTGGCCGGCTCCGACCAGACCTGCTAGTGTCACACATCCACGGTAGCCTTTTATAATGTGACAATGGCGGTCAGGTCATGCGGCGGCACCAGGCACGCCCAAGCCATATTTACTACCAGACAGCAGGGAATGCAGGGAGAGCTGGACCATGTCCCTGCAACCCTAATGCAATGGGCTACACCGCTGTCGTGGCATTGCATTGTGGGAATTATTAACCCATTAATGGATACACACAGTGATTTGTACCTCTAGTCATCTTCATATAGTCTTTTCTCTCAGATTTTTTCCCCATTGCCTTTTAGTATCAAGGCGATGACTTTGCTTTCAGTAAATCTGAAGAGAAAAAAAAAAACTGAAATCCCTCCATTGTCTGCCGGTTTGGAACCCTGTAGACATTTTTAGTTGAACCGGTGGTTCCAGGTAGATGTATTTCAGAGTAACACATTAAATGGGGATTATGTTCTGTAGCCTCTCGGAGAGGCGAACAATATTGAAAAATCACTGTGTCATTCAAACACATTGCACAAGGGTGCTATAGTCATTTAAGGCGGTATATTCCAGTTGCATCCTTCAGCCTTTTATTATCTAAGAGTATTAACCCCTTATGACCTGCATACCCAGCTATGCTCCTGAAAACAGTGCCTTACTCCTCTCCTGGGGCTTACTGCGCTTTCCTGGAGTTCCCAACTAGGAAGTCGAGTGTGAACATCTCAGAGGAGAGCTGAGGCTGGGGTTTATCAGGGCCTCTAACTCCCGAGGCTGCCCTAGAGCATCATGGGAAAGCCAAGGGCCGCATTAACCCTGCATGCCCTGTAGGGGGCTGCTTTCCTTTGCGCGGTGACAGTCAGCAGGGCATCATGGGTAAACCGTGCCGATTTACACGAATGCATAGTGGAGTGAAACTGTAGCATAGCACTAGTCATAGACATAGACGGAGTGTCATTGCGTCTTCACATGGAGTGACATCATCGTGGCTGTTTCATGTCGCTCTCACGTTAACGTGTCACGTTACGCAGGACGTGCCGACCTGCACACAACTGCTGTCTTTTCCAAAGCCAGCAGCAGCACTAGAGTCCAACTCTTTCTCTCATGCACTCAGTCATCTTTTAATTCTGAAAGGTTATATAACTATTAGGAACTATGAGACATCTGCCAGGAGGCATCAGTACAAAAGCCCATTTCCTGTGGGTCACCTGTAGGGGGCAGGCCAGCTCAGATGCACGTACAGGGCTGTCACTCAGTGTGGATTTACCTTAAACTCAGTGTCAGCATTGCAACTGTGCTGTTTGACTGCAGATAAAGTAAGGAATTAGAAAAAAAAATATAGAATTCATCCAATTATAGAGATATTTACTGGTTTGTCTTTAATGCTTCAGAACATATGAAAAACATTAAGATAAAAACATTTTAAAATAAAGGAACATTGTGAGTTAAGGCAGTGTTTCTGAAACCAGTCCTCAGGAACCCCTGGACAGTCCATGTTTTTGCTCTCTCCCAATTGCCTGAGAGTTGGATCCCCGAGGACTGGTATATGAGAAACAGTGAGATGAGGAACTGGATGCCTCATGAATGAATTAAAATAAGGTTCTACACTCAGTGTCCTGCAGAGGAGTTCTGTACTATCCCAGCCGCTCGCTTATGCTGTATACCTGCACGGGCTGGTTCTCTGAAGTTAACCGTACACTTGAGGGTTCTCCAGTTTGTTATGCATATGATTCCCAAAAGGGATGACCCTGGGGGTCTGTGCCTTTTTCTGTTCTCTCCTATGTATTTTTTTTGGGGGGGGGGAGTTGTGGGGATTCTGAGGCTAATGCATCTGTATTTTTGTACATAAATCCTGCACTTTAAATACAACACTGTTGTTGCAAATGCGAAAGCTTGCGTCCTGTGTTCTTTCCTGTCTTTGAGCCCTCTTTATGCTGGATGTGGGGTACAGGGGTGCACTTGCCTTCAGGGGCACTGGTGCCGTCTCTAGCTCTCTCTCTCTTTACCGGTGATTCTCCTTTAATGCCGGTGAAGATCTTAGCTCTGCTCTCTCCTCCACTAAACCACTAAATGCTGCTACCGCCCCCTGCTGGCCTGCTTTGGCACTTCCTCAGGTACGGCTGCCTCTCTTTCTTTTGTCCACTTTGTCGTCATCGTCATCTTTGCCCCATGAGGTCTTCAGCTCAAAGTTTGTGTGTGTGTGTGTGTGTGTGTGTGTGTGTGTGGGTTGTGGGAGTGTTACATATGCAAAAAACAGTTCTGAGGGTAGAAGGAAAAATTACTGGTTCAAAGAGAGAACCAATCAGATCGTAGAGGAGGTAGACATCTGATTGGTTGGTCCTGCCTCCTCTAGTTGCTTTAACCCAGAACATTTCTGTGTAAGTAAAACTCCTGTGAGTGTGTGTGTGTGGGTGCATGCGCTGCATAGATATGCATGGACCATGCAGCAGTGTATGGAGTTTAAAGTATTAGCATGGCCATTTGGGTGCCCCCCCCCCATCAGGTTACACGTGACCCCATTGGCTTTCTGTCACCGGCTGAGTGTTTTCCAGCCCCCCCCCCCCCTAATGTGCACCTTCTCTCTTTTCAGGGGACGAAATCTGCGACGACATTTTCCGTGATTTCTCTCACATGGCTTCCAATGACCCGGATAAGCTGAACCGCTTCCAGCAGCACGACTCCCAACGGCAGTGAAGAGGCGACTAATCCATTATGGGGGCGGAGCCTATTGGGGTCTGAAAAGACCCGGACGACAGCATCACTGCAGATGTGGGGAGGTGCCTGTGGTTATTACCAATGCACCGGCAGCTGCCTCTGAGGACTAAGCATATTTTAGATATTTGTTTAAAATATTATGTAAAGTGTGTTTAACTTGTGGTCTATGCCTTTTTTTGTGGGAAAATAAATTTCATAGGGAAAAAAACGTCTTTCCCCCCCCAAATTAAATGGAAAAATGGAACAGGACTTTGCCCAAATTTGCCTCTTTGCATAGTGATTTTAACATGGCTTTTAAACTGCACCTTAATTTGTCTCAGTTTTGTAGTTTCCTTGAACATGTTTAACTTGTTCTTTCATCTAAAGCACACCGTAACTATTGGAATTAGCCTTTAATCTTGACCGTCTTGATAAATTATCGGCAACTCAGGCGGGAAAAAAAAACCTGCTGTAGTTACACTTATTATTGAAAGTTTAAATATTTCAATTAATCTGCTTTTGTAATAAGTTGGAATATTTCTTTGTCCCTTCCTTTACGTAGGGTGACTGTTGCACCTCGTGTTTCTAAGCCGGCAGCCCATAATGTTTCTTATACACCATTTGTTGTTTTTACACTTTTTTTCCCCCTTTAAACTTAAGTCCCTCTTCTGCAGGGTTGTCTGTCTCATGTCTGTCACAGAGAACTACAGATACCTCTGTGTGCTGGAATGAAGTATCCATCCTTTAAAGACCACCATACTTTTGCACTTTATTGAACTTGTTTTTGTTTTGGACAGCAGAATTTATTTAGTAAAATTCATTGTGTAATTTTTTTTTTCCCCAACATCTGAGCCTTTTATGTGTAAAACTGGTAAACAGTCTCTTCCTGTTGCAGGAGCTGCAGTAGCACTAACATGTGCTTAAGAACCTCTGTCTTAAAAGCCACCTGCTGAAATGGGAAACACCACTTACCAGTGTGGCAAACTGGAACCAAAGCTGTGTATATTCTGCCCTCTTTTGCAGGTTGCTTTCCATGGCCAAAGAGGCCTTTGGCGTTGGTCTGTCGCTTTGGGGGGGGGCACCTGTCCACCATGATTCTCATGCACCGCTGTGGTGCACAAGGTCTGTTTTGCACAGGCATGGGATGTAAATCATGTAAATTTTGTACCAAACTATGAACATACAACTGAAATAAATAATAGGTACTGGTTCAGTATTGCATTGCTCCATGTTGTCCTGCATAATACTGAGTCTAAAAATATTATGTATATAGATTGAACTGTGGACCATATTGTACTTCACTTTGTGCCTTTTATATACATGCATTGTGTGTGTGTGTGTGTGTGTGTGTGTGTGTGTGGTCAGAAGCGATATCTCCATTCTTTGGGAGGCCTTTTTAAAATCAGTTTTACATTATTCAATGGATGGAATTATTGCACCCACCCCCCCCCCCCCAAAATCTGATTGTTATGAAAAATTTACTTCTGTATTAAAAAGTGTGTATCACGTTACCCTTGTTTACGTGGAACTGAAAAACCTGCATGTGAATAAACAGAGTCCTTAGAAACCATAGCTTTGAAGATTTAACTGTCACAAACTGTCAAACAACCACTGCGTGACGCCCCCCCCCTCCCCAACCCAGCTCTGCCAACAGGCATCTCGTATTTACGTTGCATCATTTGCTAATGTTCTGTTAGCCCATGTGGAGCCTCACTTGCAGTCATTTTGGTATCCTGTGGCTGCAGCCTTATTGAAGTCTTTAAAAGCCAATAAATTAACAGCTACTCAAAAGATATGTGATTCCATCTTTCCCCTCTGTTTACTAGAACCATTTACCTAGACCTGGGCCATAGTGGTTCTGGAGCCTGCAGGAGGGGAAGCCCTGATTGGGATGA
Source organism: Cryptomyrus ogoouensis (assembly GCA_025773925.1). Lineage (NCBI taxonomy): Eukaryota > Metazoa > Chordata > Actinopteri > Osteoglossiformes > Mormyridae > Cryptomyrus > Cryptomyrus ogoouensis. The sequence goes on along the minus strand of JAOYFF010000045.1, from coordinate 11,293,446 downwards.
AAGTCTGTCGTCAGGCAGACACGCACACTGTGATCAGATTCGACACGACGATAAATCAGAGCTGCGGGTCTATGAAATGTGGAGGGGAACGTGATGTTACAAAGGGGAAACCCATACAAACAAGGAAGCCCTATAGAACGGTCTTAAAATCTCCCCCACCATATGCTGCCTGTTTATGCATGGTATGACATCCACTATAATGGTTAATATGACGAAGCACCCTGACCTACAAGAGTATGACGGTCATAGATGGCTGCAGTTCTTGGGTAAGGACAGATGGGACAGGAAGCTGGCTCTTCACTCCCCGTTGTGAGGCCTAGAGATGCCTCCAAGGATTTTTCCCCTCCATAAATACTGGACCAGGGCATTGCAGCAAGAGGCAGCCAGGGTCCTATTAGCACTGCCAGGCCAACGCGGAGCGAGACCGCCTCTGGCAGAAGGGCCCCTTCCCTGGGCTGGAAGCTTGGGCGGCCCACCACAGGAGATCGGCGAGAAGCCATGTTGTCCACAGCTGTTCCACACTTGAGCCGATGTTCCTGGGAGATGGCTGCCACTGTGGTATGTACAACGCCAACCATCCGTAGCAATCCCCAGCTCCCCTCTGCTTACACTGAACCCTCCCCCGTCGTGAAATAGACTGAAATTTGCATTCAGTTACGAAATATATAATCAGCACATGTTAGCACTGTACACACAGAGTGCTCTGTTGATTCTTTCTGTTTTTGTGTGGAGTCGCCGGCCGCGCTTAACCTCACAGGTTTCACTAGATTTTAATCCCAAAGGCCTACAAACTCTGAACATCGACTTCAGTCAACTTACTCCGTAAAGAGTACTTATTCATGAAGTAGATTATTATGATAATTCAGTTATCATGATAAAAAAATCATTGTGAGGAGTGTCCATGGCATTTATAATGTGTTTTCGTGGCTGTGAAAATCCAAACATTACACCCATATCTTGGATTTTGAGTACTTAGAGAAGTGCTTCTAGATTTATCACAGAATCACATCTGAATTAAAGAGCTGCTCCGAAGTGAAGGGTGTTAAATCTCTTAAGGGTTCTCTGCTGGGACGTAGGTACAGTAAAGCAGCCTAATACTGCAGGGGTGATGTGTGGCCCAGAAGAGATGGTCAGGCCCCTGGCTTTGCAGCACTGCCTGCTGATCCATGCAGTAACCTTTACGGGAGCATTTCGAGTGCGTGTCTCTGTGTTGTGTCATCCAGGACTATTTTGGACACGTCTGGGCATGCAGAACAAGAGCCTTCTGCAGAGTGTTAGCATTAGCATAGAAACACGACGACTAGCTCTCCTTTTATCGCTGTATGAAACATACAATCAGGAGCTAGTGTTTCATCATCCTGAGCCACAGGCAGTGTGGTGGAAGGGGACATGGACTTTGGAGGTTATTTATTTGAACCTCTAGACAAAGCCTCACATTGTGCCTGAGATGACCCAGCTAACAATGTTTCATTCTAGGAACGTTTACCAAACTTCATAATTGAGGAATGGAAACATTCAAAGTGTCCAATTTTCCTGATGTTTCCAGAATGTTATTCCATTACTACAACTAAGAATAACAGTGTAGAAGATTAATAAATGGCATGGTAGGGCAGCAGGTAGCATTAGTGCTTCTCAGATTTCAAGGCTGGATTGGTACTTTGGTAAAATGAATAACGTAGAAATAATATTACAGAAAGAATGTTCTCTGCCCACTTTGAGAAGACCTTTGCAATACGTTAGCTGAAGTTCTGAGAACGTCCCCTGTTAGCTGGGAACTCTTCCACTTGTCTGAAAGGTCAAAACCACAATTTGCTCTAAATAAAGAAATTGGGAATCCTATAAAATTGTTTTAAATACTGTTGTACAGCAATGGATATGATATCAATAACAGTGAAGCCTAGTACAGTATGTCTTTATGTAGGGTGACCAGATAATCCACGTCAGGGAGGACACTGAGCTAGGAAAGGATTTGTAATCTACCATTTCAATGAAAAGGACCTGGATTTCAGTTATGCATTGAGTTCTTGCTGTGTGCTGATTGGTCATTCTCCTATCATCACGCATGTGTCACTACCGTAATGTTGATGTGCATCAGCTGGATGAGTCATTCGATCAAGGAAAGGAACTGGTCAAACCACAAGAAGAATTGAACTTTGTGGCCAAGGACAGGAGCCTTTCAGTTTTAAAGTAGTTTGTAAAACCTGAAGTGGATTATCTGGTTACCTTACTCTATGAGCTGCATCTATGGAGCCTGGTCTTTGTGTAGAACTGGGACATTGTATAAGTTTAATAAATCCATTTGTTTCAAACGCAATGTGAAAGGTTTCTTGTTATTTTAATGATTTATTGGTTTGATTTTTTGAGTCTTTCTGTTTTTAAAGCATTTGTGCTTTAGACTAATGGCAATTTACAGACAGACAAGAAGATGGTTGGTAAGTGGACCATCTCACCATTGGTTTTCCACTAACAAACTAGAGATGCAAACAACAGCAGTTGGCTAACTGGGTTTGTCTCCAATCACATGCTCTTCATAGGGGTTTCCACTGTAACAGGGAGGGCCTTGTTGTAGAAAGTTACTCACTGGCTGCAGTCCTTAAAGTGAGGTTACAAGTTTCCAGCTGAACATTCTGGACAAACGATGAAGCGCTTAGGACATGGGTCTGGCCTCCAGCTGTGAGCGGGAAGCCCACACCCATACACTTATTTTCTTGTTCTCCTTTTCCATCTACAGTCTATATGTCATGACTTTGAACATAACTCGCCTACCCAGAAATGATTCTGTAGGCAAAAGTAGGTCCTAGCTGGTATTAGCTAGGTGTACCTAATGAGGCAGCCACTCAGTGTATGTAAACCGTTCCTGTCTCTGTCCATGGAGACATGTTTTGTAGCAGATCTCATACTCAAACTGGTTCTGAAATGACACAGCCCACATCATCTGTTTCATCAAGCAGTTCACATGAAGAACCTTCTTGGTTTTTCCAACACTTTCCAACAGCCCAATGCAGACTCCTTCTGGCCTGACTTGTTGAACAGTCAGGACCTCTTTGTGCAACCACTTCCGTGTTCGAATCACTGTGTCTGAGCAGGAAAAATGGTCCATTTCACTCTGATATGCTTAGGAAACCGCCAACTTTCATTTGATTAACGCCATTGATTCTCTAGCGCTGTTTCTTGTCATCTTGTGATACCTTTAGCTTTGACTGAACCACGCACATCTTGCCGATGTGACAGCCAGGCTCAACCCAGCTCTCGTGTTCACCATGCCATCAGAATAATAACGGACACCAGCTAGCATCCACATCTCTGCAAGTGAGGTCAAACTAACGTAACTAGCTGGCTGCACATCCCTCACCACCCCGAGTTAAAATGGCAACACAAGTATGCCCCTAAATTCCTCTCTGGGTGCTTCCAGCACATTCCCACCTCAGCTGAAGCTGACTCGCAGTCCCCCGAACTTCTGCACTATCCTTTCATCAGCAGCTATTCGGCGGTTTTCAGCAGCAGACCGTGACTCCATGGACAAGTGAGCTGGAGGTATGCGATGCTGACGGACAGGGCTGGAACAGCAAGCAGATGTTTCTCCGTGGTCCTCTGTATCTCCTCATCTTGGACCAGGTTCACTAGTTACTTCAAGAAAAGTACATTTGTGCTGCTTTAGTCTTCATAACCTGAGGTATTATAACGGAGACAACCTTACCCAATGTGCAAAACAGGTTATAGTAAGAAAAACGGTCTCAAAAGAGAAAACATAACTACACAAGGTACGCAGAGGACAAAGCAGAGTTGGGCTGGACTGGTGTAAAGTGCAAAAGCGAAAGATGGGATTGTAATGTGTATTTTTCTCAATGACAGATGAGCCAAATCACTTTCAAATGCAACAGAAAATGAAGATGGAATGTATGAATTTGTGAAATGATTGAGCAACATAATGCTAAACACATCCAACAACAACTCCAAGTTAATGTACCTTTAGTATTATAAAGTACTTTATACAGGTGTGTTGGGACTAACTAGATCTGCCATAAATACATTTGCCAGCTTTGTTTTTATCATGAAAATTGTTCTCGAAAAAATTACCTTTTCACAACCCTAGTGCAATGTGGTTCTCTTTAAATAAAAATGTCTTTCTTTTTTTTCATGTCTGGCTCAGAATGCAACGCTAAAATGAAAAACAGGTATAATAGACCAATTGCTGGAAAATGTTTTAGTGAATTTCACAAAATGCGAAAATGGGCCAAGTCAGTAGACAGATCTTAAACATTGTAGCAGCCAATAATGTAATAACTGCCAATAGTGTAATAACTTTAAAAAACAAAATATTTTTTTCATTCTCAAAGTAATAAAAGTCAATGATGTTATAACTTACCAACAGAGTTGGGTAATTCAGGCCCAGAGAGTCCAGACCGAGATTTTGTTTCAACCGACCAATTGAGTACTCTGTGACTGTGACTCTTTATGTTCAACTTGGTCTGGACTTTTACTCGCTGGACCTGAATTACCCAATGCTGTTTATCAATAATCCATCCATTTTCTGTTGCTTAGATAGATGCCCAAACCACCTCAGCTGCTTCTATGCTCCTAAGAGCTATGTTGCCGTATCAGTTGTCCCTGGTAGGGTCTTCCAAGGCAAATTGGTCCTAGGTGAGTGGCCAGACTAAGTGCGGTTCGATAAACACAGAGCCACCATCATGTCACAGGTGAGTTTGTGTGTATGAAATAGACAGATGTTCGGACTACCTTGGCTTCTTAGAGAAAATGGGTGAGCTGCTTTGAAGAATGCCACCTACCAACACTGTGGTCTTCCTGGGTGAATGCAATGCTCTTGTGGAGAATGGTGGAGATATCTGAGGGGCATGATTTGGATAAAGCTGCCTCGCCTTATTCCTGCACAAGTGTAGAGCCACTTTCACATGTTTATCACAAAGCTAAAGTGAGCATTGGCCTCATGGAAATTTATACATACCTTCGATGTGTGAATTAAATTCTACAATTTTTATAGCAAAATATAAATTACTATTATTTACACTCCAATCACTATTTATCAGAATGTCTACTACTGTTTTTCATTTCCATGTTAAAAAGCATGAATTAAGATTAGGATCTCCTTGGCCCCATTAAGATTGTCCTTTCCTATTTCAGCCTTAGTTGATCAATACCCCAGCTCAGAAAATATTACACATGCTATTGTCCCAAATAAGTATCTGGGCTAATTTATCTCTACCCAACACTTACTGTGTACAATAAGAGCTGGAATGCAGACCTGACTCAGGATTCAGGAGTAATTCGTTTAATTTATGATGTTTTAAACACACTTTTACGGTTTTGGCACTTTCTGTATGTGGTTGATCATTGACTGTCATTGTACATTAATTTTCAGGTGGTTAGGGGAAAAAGAGGGGGGGGTGAGATCCCTAAAGGACACGAGGACCTGACTGTGGGAACCAAAGGAAGCTCATGGTACCTTGGGATTCAGCCAGCTGGTGGGGGGTGGAAACTGGTTTAGCCTGTAGCTCTCGTCTCCCTTCTTAGTAATCCAACATGTAAACACCACCATTAGCCAAGGCTTTATAGAAAATTCATTGTAGTCCGTTATTTTTGTTTTTCTTTCAGTATGTTTTCAGCCCGTCTTAGAGATATGATCGGGCATGGGAGATTGGGAGCAGATGTAAACAGGACTATACCTGACATTTAACTTTTACTTTTCCCTTTACAAGGAAACCCAAGGACTTCATTTTGCTGTGTATGTGCACAAGGACAACTGACTTTGACCGACCCAACACCACCTATGGGCGAATCATCACAATGTGAGGTACCACTCTTACTGTTCCGAACCACAATTTCCAACTTGACACCGGTTATTGATCTGTGAGGGTAACTGAGTGAAGAACAAATTAGTGGATTAGATAGATTGCGTCTCTGGAATAGACTGAATTCTAATAGACTACGCCATTAAACATGTTTAGCTGCTATACTGATAAATTTAACTGTCAATAGGTCTCCAAATATATAATAAATGACTATTTATATTTCCCAAACTTGTATGTTGTTGGAAAGTTTTTAGAACTTAGCCCATTATTTAAAAAATCTGGCTAAACAACTCTTTCATATGCTATTTTTTCCTAACTTTATTATGTTGCGTTGTAAGGGCGGACATCATTTTCAGCTAATCAGTATAACAAGTATAACAAGTATTACCATAACCACTTATTGCAGAAGAGATTACAGCCTTGATCAAATCAAGCTAAACGCGTCTATTGTGCAATTAACTGGGGGAAGTTAGGGGCCAAGGAGACAAGGCGCCCTATCAGGTCAGAGTATTAGCAAATAATCCCAACCGGCTTCGAATCACAGAGTTGGAGTTTACAGAGAATGATGTTTATGTTTGGTTTAAAACACAATAAAAACAACTGAAACTTTAGTGTAAAGTTGATGCCATTCAAAAATGTTGTTTATTTCACACACTGTTTTTTTGGAATCTAAAGTCTGTTGAACACCACCGTAGCGTGGTAGACCTACGGAGAAGCAGCACCCAGCCAGTCGCCTACAGCTCTGACCCCTTGGCGGACAGTTTCATGGGGAACCCTGCTAAAATTCCATAAATTCAGCAAACTGACAAAGGAAAGAGTGAGCGGCATTTTTCCATGCTGAGCTATACTGCTATTTGTGTGCCTTAAGGATTAACCTAATGCTTCAGTAATTTTTTGTAGAATTTATTGAGCTGGAGAAAATCAAATAAAATATATGATCTAGCTGTTCAGAATAGGCAAATAAAGTCACATGCCTGTAAGCACTTGTGTTTCTGTGCTTTTGGAAATATAAATAGCTCCTGTGACTGAATAATATCCATCTGTCGATCCATCCATCCATCCATCCATTTTCTATACCCTATATACTATGCAGGGATCACATTGTTCACAGTGGTCCGAAGCCTATCCTGGAATTCAAGGCAGGGAATAACCCAGAACAAAGCCCTAACCCGTCACAGGACTAAGCGATATAACTGAAGGAATATTTATTTGAGCATTGGTGGGGAAAAGCACTGCTCTAGCATAAGCAACACCAAAGCTGTACATTGACATTGACACAAGCAAGTCTTTCTTTATAAATGATGCTTGGTATATTATCTCACAAACCAACATTAATCAACAAAGGCATGTACAAACTTGTTATCTGCTTATCAAAAAAAGTTCAGGGTAAACTGCATGTTCAGACAAGTTGTAAGATATTTAGAAGAACCAGATTGCTTAAAAGTCAGTTGACATATTGCTTAATTGTCACCTAGCTTTATTTTACAAGCAGTACTTACAAATAACTGGAAGCCAAAAGTCACTGCTACTGTGTCAGTAATAATGGGGACTGGGTAATACTGATTTTAGGGTCAATATGCATTTAAAGTTGATTATTAGCTTTTCAATTACAATGAAATAAAATTAACAAAATGTAATGATTAAGTGCACCTTCATAATGCATTAATGTAATACATTTATAACATGTAAGTATACCTTAACTCGTCTTATAGCATTGCATGCAGGGGCGTCAGAAGCATTTTGAATGTGGGGGGACATACTGGCATAAAACTAATATTTTATGTTAAATGTAGTTTGAGTGACTGGATCACAATGCATCTTGGTAGTTGTTCACACTTGTATTTAGCCCTGTCCACTTGTGATCTGATCACCCAAGATGCATTTTAAAAAAGTGCAAACAGGAGCTTGGAATGGAAAACAGGGGAAAGGCAGACAGGATGTTCCCATGCCTTATTTTCTCTAATAAATGTCCCTGACAAATTACATTTTGGGGCACGACTTTTTCCATCTTCTTAACAGGGCAATTCGTCCTTATGGGCTCAGATTCGCCCTCGACTCAAAGATTTTTAAATGTTTTTTTTATACTCTCCCCATGGCAAGAGTAACAGCAAAATCATGCAGTTTTCTTGAAATGCGACCGGAGTAAGGAAGCGCATAACATCAGATGTACTCAGCGTGTCAGACGTTTTAAAACGAGGTGACTGTCCAAGATCTGTAGGGACCCAATGTTCAGTCTGTGGTGCCGTAAGTTTACAGGCGAACTGATGCTGTCTGCAGATGGATTAAAACAACCTGAAATAAAGTACTTTGCAGCAGCCACTGCTGGATTATGTCGACTTGACTTCCAGCTATTACAAAATAAGCCATCTGTCAAGGTAACATCGATGCAATATATTTTAACTTTATTAGCTGTAATACTGTAGCTAAAATAGAGCAGTTCACATTGTAGCGGCTAAGAAAACTGATTCCTAGCCTCCATTTCAAGGTAAAATATCAAGGTGTATAAATGAGTATAAATACGTTTTTTTAATTATTTATTTTTTGTGGAAAAACTGCAATGCCAGAAAAAAGTACCAAATTTACTGTTGAGGGTACAGCTATTTGTCACTGGGGCGGTATCCTCAAGGGTCTGTCAATTGTACCTTAGCTGTAGGTACATTTACCTTTTAGTCTAATTTTAGGCACAGAAATGGCCTCTGAGGAACATTGTTGTAACACTGGGGGTAGTTTAACGTTGTGTGTGCCTTGGGGAACAGGCACTGCCTTTTTTTCTGACAGTGTGTAAAAATGTAACATAAGGATGAACCTTCTTCTTTGGCCCGAATGAAGTGCCCCCCCCCCCCTCCCCCAGTTTGGGCACCTGCCCCTTGAAAAGTCTCTACATGGCACTGAAGCCCACAAAGAACATACTGGCACCAAATCCACAGGATGCAGCCCTCTCCCAGTCAGGATAGCCGGGACACTCGCTAGGTTTATCGGCTGTATGTATTTCTGTATAACAATGCAAGCAAGGTCGGGTTCCATAACAGAAAGATAAGTGGCAGGAAATGTGACTGATGAGCCAGAGCCTGAAGTCTCTGAAAGCGAACGGGCTGTGCAGCTCCTCACATCAGCGCACCGGTTCCATCTCTCCTTTCCCTTTTACGTCCCTTTGAGGTCACTGAATGATGACTGTTTGAAGAGGCACGCTTTCCCTTTGGCATTCTCTCCATGGGGGACTATGCCCATCGTTTACGTTTCACCTTTTGGCTTCCAAACATTAGACCGTTATCATGATACTTCAAGACAAAATCAGATGGGCCCTTAACTCAGCTGTCAAGTTAAATGGAGTAGAGTTGGAAAGCTCATCCTTCATGCTGATAACCTCCCAGGCTTGGATCCGTACGATGAAAAACAACAACTATACATAGAAAGTAAGACTTTCTCTAAGAATAAAATATGTCACAAAACAGTTTGGTAACACTTTACTTACACATTCATAATGCATTATAATGCATTCATAAAGCAGTATACACATGGCTATAAATATTTATAAAAAGGCATAACACATTATAGCCATGTTTACTACGCATTGTCACTGCTTTATGAAGCGCTCATCTATAATGCACTATGAATACCTTTATATATGCATTACTATTTGTTATGGATGTGTTTATAAATTACCAAAAACATGTTACCAACATTTTCTTAAGTGCAATTTTAAAAGACCATAATAACTCTATGCCCCTCTTGAATGTCCTGCAGTATTTTCTAAGGCAATTTTCATCTTCACGGCATTTACAGTGAAATAATGGACAGTGAAGTGAACCTTATAGAACACTGGGCCACCGACGCAAACTGATTCCCTCATAAACAGCAGCAACACCACTCTTTAGGTGCCTGCTTTCTCCCACTTGAAGATAAGGGTATTTACATTCGGCAGCCAAGACTCGAAAAGAACAGCAGAAGAGCCTGCTCCAATGGTTTAGTGTAAAGGCCTGGCCTCGTTAAACCCTGCCCCCTGACAGCAACAGTTTGTATATCGACAGGACCTCCTTGGGGGGCTGTCCTGATGTGCACTGAGACTGGAATTTTTATCAGATTTTTAATATAAAATCTAAAGTCACATCGGGGCAAAGCTAAATATCACAGCAAGCAGTGCAATACCTTGGCGACGAACACTATTGGGAGGTGCCTGTATCCCATTCAACGGCAAGACAACCAGCAGTCAGTATTGCTCTGATTCACGTGTTGTGCACAGAGTACTTCATTCTCGCCACATCAGCCAGGACCAGCGCTGCTCGAAAGATTAACGGACAATTAAACAGAGGAGGGGGTTAGCCGACTGCCATCAGCTTTAGCTAGGAGCAATTTATACCCTAATGGCGGCTAATTAGACACCGATCTATTGGATTTCCCCACACAAAACTGAAGGTGTGATTACAGCAACTGGCAAGTGTTATACATCACCTGACTCCAGCAGAATGCAATGTATGGCATATTGCTTGGGACTGATCAAAATTCAAAGCTGACTACTGAATATGCATCATCACACCACTGTAAAGCTGATATATCATAATCTGGGCCACCGTGAAGCGAGGGCCATCTGTACTGTATCAATAATGTTCAGTTTCTAAAGCATAATTACTTATAGATCTGGATCCACCTCTCAGCGCTTCAAGGTGGTCTTGTGATAACCACCAACCAGTGATAGGTGGGGGGGGGGGGATTATCAAGAAATGAGGGGGAGAACAAAACCAGGAAAAACCAATGCCCAAATACCAACTCTCAGATATTGCTGATTTTTAAAAAATATATTTAGGGAAATGCAGCTTCAATAGGTGGGAATAAACGAGCCGGAAAACAGGAAGCAGACGTAACAAAGTAATAAATAGACGTAATAAAGGATCATATTCATTATTGCACACTTTATAAAAAAACTCCTGTTAACCATTTCTGTTTGTAACTGGCTACATTTCAGCATAACGTGCCATTTAGATGACTCTTAGAGAATAATCTTTACTAATGACAATGGGGGCTGGTCTCCCTTAAAATCATTTAATAACAATAAACTGAGTAAATAAGAACTTACAACATGTTTGTGTCATTTCAAACATAGAAAAGAAAAGCAATGAGATACAACAGTAAATGGAATTCCAATAAATGACTCGTCCTTGTAGTGGGATGTCGTACCAGTTTCCTTCCTTTAACGCCCCATGCCCTGTTTGTTCTATTCTTTATGTTTTGGTTTTAGTTTATGTCTTAATTGTACTATAAAATGTATTCTTCACTTTTGTCTGGCAGTCTCATATGAACCACTTGTTAGATAGAACATGAAGAGAACTGTAGATGTAATCAAATGGATGAAAGTTCTTACGCTTGTTGAGCAAGAAGACGTTGCTATAGCAATGGTTTAAGAAAGATCTGCCAAGTACGTGGTCAAGTTTACGTTTCTTCAAGTCAGGTCAAGTAAAACTTTATTGTGATTTCAAAATATTCAGCCGTACAATGAAACGGAAAAGCATTTGCTTGAGACACGGACAAACATGTCCATGGCAAAACTTGTCTGTGTCCTCAATAAAATGTTTTGATTTGGGAAAAAAACTATGCATTGTACATTTTTAAATACTCTATCTGTTGTAAAAAAAATTGCTGTGTTGATGCTTGACATCATCTAGAAAATGTTATATGACTGCATCCTACATTTTGCTCAGCTGTAGTTCCTGTCAAATCATTCTGCTCTTTTGTAGGCATTATCTTGTACCCTTTCTTATCTATGTTTATTCAGAATATCCTATTCATATGTGTATGTGTATGTGTATGTGTATGTGTGTGCATTGAGGGATCAACCCTTTCCCTCTAAAAATTATATATTTATCTAGACTACAGCTGTTGTAAAACCTGAAAACTAAATGCAAGGCCTTATTATGTTGAATAAAAAAATCCTTTGAAGTGTCACCACTGTTTCTAGCTAAAGAGGCCGCAAGTAAAACCACTGGAAAGTCTAAATGTTCCTGGGCAGTAATTCAGTGCTGAATGAAGGATTGATGTTTGAGTTCTAACTTTAAAAGCTTTCATGTCAATCATGAGCAAAAATGGATTATAAATGCCTGCATTCATTGTATAAATGTAGAACTTCATTATATAAATGTGGAATTAATTATTTAATTCATTCATTATTTCAATTCATTATTTCATTATATATATGGAGAATTTTCCTTATACCAGATACTCTGATTAAGGGTCTCGACCAAGGAAACAGTTCAAGTTATCAGATTTAAATGTTAAATTCTGTGACTATATTTTTAAAGTTATTTTTAAAATATGGATGGCGAGCTCAGAATTACTACCCTGTCCGACCTCTACCTCAACCCCCTCCCCCCCCACCACTCTCCTCAAAAATATAAACAGTGGATCTGCTGTGCAGTAGGAAATGACCTCCCAGAGCTACTGGCTCACCTCCAGCCTAAAGCCGTCCATCTTTTATCCTGGTACGCATGGATGGGACTGAGCACGAGTGAGTGTTTGAGGGAGACAGAGTGGGCGGTGGTTGGCGGGCGGAGATGTAAAGGAACAGATGTAGCATGGGAGACTTCCACGGAACAGAGTTTCACGAGTTTGGAAGTCTGCAGGGACAGGTGAGACTAGAAAATCCGACCAGCCTTGCGGTACGAAGGGAATTTGCTGCTTGCGGCGTTTTCACCACGTTTCCAGAAAAGACAGCCACCCATTTTTTTACATGTCATCAAACTGGGGTGGGCAGTGATGAAGTGAGGGGGGGGGAACCTGCAAGGCATCTAAAATGAAAGAGCGAGCAGTATGTTACAGACAGCTGTTTCCAGAGGTGCTGCGGAGGACGCCCGCCTGCCAGTTGCGAGGTAAAGACTAAACAAGGCATTTACCTCGACTTTCGGTAACGGTAAGAAAGACAAACTTAAACCGCTGCATGAAAACGAAGCTGCTGGACCCTTTTGACACTACATGCAAAAAAAGCTGTAAAAATTCTCAACATCAGTGCTCTCTAATGACTGCAGTCATGTATCCATAGAACACAGTATTACCAATTATTTTATGAGGAAATTCGCTACACTGTCTTCTCACAAAATCCTCAGTAGATAGAAAAACTTTTAACTGAGGAAAGTAACATTGTTTTGGGATTTTTGAAATAGCTATAAAGAGAAATATTAAAGGTAACGCTCGTACAACATGAAACATTTGTCAATTCCATATTCCATATAATCAGCGACTTTGCTTGAATTAGTGGAAAAAAATGAAGAAATGCAATAAACTACGATATGAATTTCATGTATAAATCATTTAGTAGTACATTTGTAGTTATGATGGAAAAAATGTACGGTTAAAGTTCCCAAAATCACCCACGATACAGTGGGTCATTTTCATTTATGACAGATAATGTGCCATTATATTAGAAATGACAGAATTTTATGTTTTTTTTTTTTTGGGGGGGGGGGGGGGGGTTTAATTCCAGATTTAAATTGCAAAATTTAACTTAACTGGGTGAAAATTGCTAATGCAATCATTGCCACTTACTGTACATGCTATATATTTAAAACTGAGCTAAAAGTCTCCTGTATACTCTTTATATGTGCAGTGCCAATGACAATCAAATACTGCACGATATACACCATGTCTCTTAAGGTCTAACTTTCTGTGTCTCAGGTTGTGATTCAAGACCACTACATGCATCCTGTGTTTGAGCATCAGAGCAAAGGTGCAACACTTGGAACACAGCTGGAATTAAGCAGGCAAGGAGCCCCTGTATTTTATCTCCTACGGTAGTAACACAAGTGGGACTGCGTTTTGGACGCAGGTCTGCTTCGGCTTATAATGAGAGGTGAAGACTTGGGTGAGATCTGCGGCCATCTTGCTGTTTCCAGCTTGCTCCATGGGACCATGTGACCATGCCAGCCTGGACCAGCAAGCCAGCCAGCCAGAGTGACACACCACAGCAGGACCACATACCCCTACTCCCAGATACAGGTGGGGGCAGCTGGGATTAACACCACCAGCAAAGACAATGGGCTATAATGACTCAAGTGAGAGCAGTTTGGGAGGCGAGGAGCTATGCTGGCCATCGTTGCTTACAATCCTGTTCATCATCCCTACCATTGGCGGCAACATCCTGGTCATCTTGGCCATCTCACTGGAGAGGAAGCTGCAGAACGCCACCAACTACTTCCTGCGGTCCTTGGCAGTGGCGGACCTTCTGGTCGGCCTGTTGGTGATGCCCATCGCTCTTGTCGACATGCTCTACAGTAAGTACATCCCGTTCCGTTTCCCTCAATCAATGGATGCTTCATGACATAAGACAGGCACATATTATGCATGAAGCATTACGCATTCACCCCATTAAATGGCATCCAGCTCTCCCATGGAGCAGATCAACATTTAATTCATTTTACCACAGTTGTTAGAACTACAAAAATCGGCCAACATTCTTTATGTCGGTTTGTGATACTTAAACCTGTCATGACAAACACACACATGCTGTAGCTTGCTCGTGTAGCTTAACAATTCGACCAAGGAATTTGCAAAAGTAAATAAACACAGATATGTTTTTCTGCTTTGCACAGCAGTGCCATGCTGATGAAATGTACTGGGTTGCAAGAAAAAATAAAAACAATGATATATACCTAAATTGTGAGAGTTGCAATTAGCAAACATAAATCAGGATTTCTGATCAGCTGTCTTCACAGCGTATAGTGGCGGCTGGTGGCTAAAAAAATATTGAGGAGGTGAGAAGATTGATTTTACAATATTTTAAGTGAATTTTTCTAAGAGAGAAAACATATTTTTAAATGACAATAAAATTTTAGTAATGATAATTTATAAGTTACTTGCTTTATAATTTAATCTCAAAAATATTGCAGTACTGTTAGCATACCTGCAGATCCCAAAGAAATGAGTGTGGGCGTGCAGGAGGCAGCCGGTAAGTGGAGGGTGTCAGACTCCATGCCGTCTTTATGATGCTATGCAGGATAAGGAGCTGATTAATATCTCTCATGCGGAGGCAAAATGCCAGTCGTATTACATCAAAAACTCACTGAATAACGAAAATATGTCATAAGGATGAACAAATACCCTTTATGTAAAAGTGAGTAAAAATGACCATACTGTCTGGGATACTCTGGTACCATTCTAAAGCAAACTCACAGTGTTGTCTGTCAAAATCTAGGCAGACACAGAACTTAAATAGTGGCTAATTTACTTTGACAAGTTTGCCTTTTACATCTACCAATGTTTTTTGGAAACGCCCTGCCTATCCATTTCTAGGGTGACCAGATAATCAGATGTCGGGGGAGACTTTATGCCACCTCAGGTTTTACAAACGACTTCAAAGCTGAAAGGCTCCGGTGCTTGACTAAATAGTTCTGTTCTTCTTGCACTTTGGCTGGTTTGTTTCCTTGATTGAAAGACTCATCCAGCTGTTTCACATTAACATTAGTGACACATGCATGACTGTAGGAGACTGACCAATCAGCACGCAGCAAGGACTCAGTGCTTAAGTGAAATCCAGGTCTTAAAATGGTACTTTACAAATCCTCTCCCAGTTCAAAGAGTTCTCCTTGACACAAATTATCTGGTCACTCTATCCATTTGCTCATAATTTTTTATTTTGTGGGCAGGGGTATAATTTCATAGCCAAAATAAATATAAACTATTTAAATATGTGGGTGGAATGGTGGCTTTGAGGATATGGATCTGTGTTGGCAATTGGAAGGTTGCCAGTTCAAGTCTCATAAATGCCATGAGTAATTCTACTTCATTGGGCCCTTGAGCAAGGCCCTTAACTTGCAAATGCTCTGTCCTGGGTATGACGTTAATCTATATCCAGCCCTACAGGCAGGCCTACAACTAACAGGTTAAAAGTTGGGGGTTGGTGGCAGGACTTGCACTTTAGCTACTGGAAAAACTTCACATTGTTCCATCCCATTTGGACTAGTGTGGTGCTAAGGTATCACCTGCCACACAGCTGTACTCAGGTTCTCATCCCTGTGGTGATTTGTTGTGTGGTGGACGTGGCAACACACTGTATCAGCGTGCACTCCTGACCCCCTCCTGTTTAAATCTTAATTACTGTCATACATCAGCTGAATTACACCTGCTTATGTAGGTCTTCTGAGAACGTTTGTTGCAAAGCTTGTGTACCTGTCAGAGCACAGTGTGTTCTCATGCTGGGAAGATGGAATACCACCATCCTCATCAAAATTAGGCACCGGAACCGTGACACGTGCTGTCATTGCTACCAGGTTCAATTTTTTTGGTGACTATGACATAAAAGGACAAGCAAGGTCTGTAACAACAGACTACAACCAAAGGCTCTTCAGCCTGGGCTCACAGGGCAGTGACAGTGATTGAATGTATAAAAAACTGCATAATTTTAGTGTCATGATGATTTACAGGCATGATTTGAGCAGAGGGCATTATATTAATAGAACAATGAACGACAATACAACAATGAACAGAATAAAGAACAGGTACCATTCAATGAAATTATGAGTTTTTCTTGATAAACAACCAGCTAGTGGATATTCTGAGCTGCTAATCAGTTAAGTTACTGTAAATATTCTTTACCAGAGCAAGACCCCTACCACTCTGTCTCTCTCTGTCCTTCAGATTACATCTGGCCTCTGCCAACACTCCTTTGTCCCATCTGGATCTTCCTGGACGTACTTTTCTCCACAGCCTCAATCATGCACATGTGCGCCATCTCCCTGGATCGGTACACTGCCATC
Organism: Cryptomyrus ogoouensis; assembly: GCA_025773925.1. NCBI lineage: Eukaryota > Metazoa > Chordata > Actinopteri > Osteoglossiformes > Mormyridae > Cryptomyrus > Cryptomyrus ogoouensis. The sequence continues at coordinate 11,276,903 of JAOYFF010000045.1, read as the reverse complement.
AAAAGGCCCATCCAGCACAGCCAGTACAAATCCAGATCAAGGGTCATGCTCAAGATTGCCACGGTGTGGCTAATCTCCGGGAGTGAGTCTGCGTTCCTTTTTAAAAAGAGTATAAGTCAATGAAAGGGAAATTCCAGACACAATTGTACTCTAGCTTTAAATGCAATGGATTAAGCAAACATGCGCAGGAAGGAAGTAGCAGGAGAAACTATGGAAGTAGGATTGACAATATAGGACACACCTAAATGCATGTAATCTGTTTTACAGGCAGACATTATTAAATGTTCTTTTCTAAGACCAGATTCCATAAATCTTAAGATTCCAGCAGCTGGCTGTAATGTATTGGAGTAACATCAGTGATAACCATCATTGTTTGGTTCATTGACATGAGACAGGGGGCAATGTGTGGTTCAGCAGACCAACGCTCAGTGTCTGTAATTGGAAGGTTGCCCAGCCTTGGCGGGACAGTCACATGACCGTGGGCCCTTAAGAAAAAGGCCCTTAATCCCCAGCTGTCACAAGATGGCTGCCCTTTCACTGAAACCCCAAGCTTGGTCTCGCCTGCATGTGTGTCTCATGGAGAGCAAGATGGGGTAAAGCAAATTTCCCCACAGGGATTTATAAAATACTACTGTCACTATATAAACCTATTAATTGCAAATTGGGTACATTAAAACAAGTGTAAAAATAACATTTTACATACAGTCATCATACGTGGTTTTTTGAACGATTGTGGTTTGAAAATATAAAAAAGTATTGTATTGTACTGTGCTTGTGAAATGTTTTTGTAATTTTTCCCTAAACAATACATTATAACAACTAGTGCACTGTTTTTACATTAAATTTTCATTGTATAAATGCAGCTCTGTAATCTAGGCATAGTTTAAAGTATGCAACAGTTTGGGAATATGTGTACATACAAAGTAAATACGTACTTTAATATAAGGGTCTTGAACATACGCAGTTTTGGAGTATCATGGTGGGTTGTGGAAACAAGTAACCACGTAAGATGCAAGAGCACACAAGAGTATTTTGCAGAAGCTTTTGTTCAAAGCTATGGAGAAACATGGCAAATAGCACATTGCAAACTTTCAAGCTGTCAAGGAGTCAACAGCCTAAGTGCAGCTAGACTGAGCTTCCAATGAATGCCCAGGTATAAGTGTGAGCAGTGCTGGAGCAGGAGTTACACAACAACTACACAACATCTTCTAACGAAGCAAGAACACAATAAGACTATTCACGGGGCAGAACTGCAACGTAAGAACTTTCAAAGTGTAAATAGGCATCAGTTTAGAACAGGGAAATAGTGACGTAGAAGCAGACAAAATAAGTGAAGGAGTCATACAGTGAAAATTATATCGATGTTTGAATCCCAGCTGTAAGCAGATGGTGTGGTGGCTTAGTATTTTACACACACATTGAATTATGAAATTATTTTAATATAATGATTTAAACAACTGCTCTGGCTTGCTATGTAGTCATTTAGTGTTTCCAGCTGGCCTTGCTTTCTCCAGATAGCACCAATAGAATTACATGTTGACATAATTAACTATACTTTGCTTTTTCACAGGTATTTCAATTTACATTCCTATTGATGGCCTGACAAACACCAATACGACTCTTTCCAGTAATTGTACATGCGAGTTGACAAAGGGGGATTTCATCCGGTTTGGCTCCTTGGTGGCTTTCTTCATCCCTTTGATCATCATGATGGTCACCTACGTGCTAACTATTCGGGTGCTGCAGAAGAAGGTCTACCTGCTTAGGTTCACAGCCACCCAGAATTTTCGCAGGTGTTCCAGCCCTACAGTCCTCCAAAAGGGACCAGCCACAGGCTTCTCCGCAGATAGGGTGACAATGTTGGAGGGTTCAACTAGCCCAGTTGCAAACAAGGAGATGCATTTCCGCAGGATGTCCACCAGGGGCTGGAAGTGTATGCTGAACCTGAGCAATGAACAGCGCGCCTCCAAAGTCCTAGGCATAGTCTTCTTGCTCTTCGTGGTCATGTGGTGCCCATTCTTCATCACCAATGTCATCTCAGCCGATGTAAAGGAGAAACTGACCACAAAGCTCCTGAGAATCTTCGTCTGGGTGGGCTATGTCTCCTCTGGCATCAACCCATTGGTGTACACGCTCTTCAACAAGACCTTCCGCATGGCCTTCAGTCGTTACATGACCTGCGACTATAGCAGAATGACGACTTCTGTGAACAATGTCAGGAATGGCACGGGGCTTGTGGTGCAGCAGGGCTCCCTCCGCCTGCGCCGTCCAACCATGCAGTCCTCCACCACCCATCTGTTAGACCAGAGTGAGGTTCCACAGTGAGGAAGAGGGCAGCAAGCAAGAGGATCATGCAGAGACCACCAGAGCATCGTGGGTAAACTAGAGCTGAGTGTCTACAAAGGGTTGTTTATCAATACCAAGAATGCAAAGATCGTACTTATGGTCTTGGCAAGACCGATCTTGCTAACTTGCCTCCCAAGAATGAACTTGGGGTGCAATGAATTATGGGATTGGTCTTGTTTGGCGAGGATGCAACCAATATATCCTGGGTATTTGGGGAGGGGAAAAAACTACATGTGAGGATTTTAGTATTGGAACTGATCCTCTTCAATGGAACTTTGATGTAAAACGGAAATATGCAAGAACACAAGGACGATCAGGTACGCATATTGAGACACACCCCATATGTCTCCTGGTGTGCTGTATGATTTAAAAACCACACTTTATTCAGAGAATAAATATGGATGGATTGCAACATGATATGACGTTGGAGTAAAACATTCTATATGGAAATTTTTTACTTTTTGGGACTGAACACACAGTTGATGGGGCCAGCAGCAGATGGGAAAGATACCCTCTTCCACTGCACTTGTGTAACCCTCAAATACTTGGAGATCTAATGGCGATGCAAGTGCCATCACTGAGCGAGATGAACCATTGAGATTAATGGATGTCTTTTTTTAGTTGGGGAGCCATGGAGGAATTACTCCGTATTTTCAGTCGCCGCAGAGAGAGGCCTCATTTCCATGGTTCTTGCGCAATGCAAATCAAAGCAAACTGTGATAATATAAACTATCGTGGGGGTGTTTTGCAAAGTTCAGTGGAATTTTAATGCAAAATGCATGGTCCAAAAGCAATGCCAGGTTTAAAAGCCTGAAATGGGTATCTGTTTTATTTCCAATAACAAAGGCAGGAGTCATTAAGGTACTGCAGCCTCTAAATCACAAGAGATTGCTTGCAGTGGCCTTGTTAAATGTCACAGTTGTATTACAGTTGAGATTGCTTTAATAAGTAGGGTTATCTCAAAGACTTATCTTAAATTGGTCCTCCTAGTGCCACAAAACAAACCATTCTGCCTCCGCCATGGAAAGACCTATTTTTACACTGCATACTGTACATTACCAGCAGAAAGTTTTCACACACATTGAGATTTTCTACATTTGCATGTTACCCACATCACTTACTAAACATATACCCAATGGTCTTTGCTGACAAATAAATTTACAGTACGTTCACCATTTGACTACTTTTATTAGCAAGAAAATGTCTATGAAATGTTTTGATTAATCAAAATAACCTCCTCTAGCAGTTACAACTGCAGAGAAAATTTGAGGCATCCTTTCTAAAAGGGATATTAAATACTGCTCTGTTTCATGGGATAAAACAGTTAATTAGTACATTTAAAGTTAAAGGACAGCCTAGAATCTGACTATACCATCACCACACAACCAGTTAATAGGATGTCAGACATGCACTGTTACATGCTCTTTCCATGTTATAAAGGAAACTTGTTTTACTTGACTTACATATTCATTTACAGTTGTTCGATTTTCCAGTGTTAACAAGAATAAAAACCTGCAGTTTATGAAATAAATGGAAAAGTGGTAAAAACCTGTAGTGTGTAAAAACTGCAGACTGGTAGTGTGTGCTGTACCTGCTTATAAATGTTACTGATGAAATCTATTCCATACTCCTGTGTGTTTCTCATGTTCCATTCAGGCTGGTTGCACACTTGCATGCCCCTGTGGACTGTCAGGTAATAATACTATGAGTACCAGTGCCAGGCAATAAGAAGAACCAGGAACATTAATGCAGACAATAACCCAAACCAACAACATAAAAATTATTGTGCCTGTAACTTCAAGGATAGGCTCTGGATCCTCTGCGACCATGGTTACAGAAAATGGATGTACAGCCTGAATTCTACCTACAAACATCTTGTGAACGCAACTGTGGAAAGCAGAAGTTATTCAGTTAACTTCTTCATGATTAAAATACTTGATTGACTTATGTGCACGCATGTGTGGGAGGCTCCCATTAGTGTCCAGATACAGGTTACCCAAGATCCAAGCCTAATAAAAGCATTATGGTAATAAACTAAAAAAAAATATACAGCTGATTTCGATCTGCAAGACCAATAAAGGAGGAAGAGTTATATCTTCGATGAAAGTAAGTATGATCTCAGATAACCAACCTGCAAAAAATGCTTCCTAAATTTCAGTTTTTAAAAGGAAATCGCAAAAGTGACATTGTTCTCATCTCTTTTACTGTCTTCCACCAGAAATGTCAAAACGGCTCTATGGGGGATGAGGGCAATGCAGACCAGCCTGTAAATAAGCAGGATCAGTCTGGACCTCTGCTGCAGGCCCCTGCTTTGCGACCTGGGGCATCTGTCACGGGAGGCAGAGGCTGTGCTCCAAATGACAGCAGTCCAGTGAGCTCACATAAACACAAAGATGATTTATCGCTAAATTATCTTACAGTCCATTGATCACAGGAATATCACACAGCCTTTTTTGGTGCTAAAACAAGTCCCCTTGGTTTCTGCGCTCAGACGGAGCTTTACCTAATAATTCCCTGTTGGGAATGTTCATAGCATAAGAACAAGGATGGGCTAATATAAACAGACTTATAAAAAAAAAATGTGGAACGTGTGAGGTTATCCAGAAACAGAATGCAGCCATTGCTCGATCTCTGAGACATTGTGGCAACAAATGGCACCTTTGGGCCCGGAAATGACATCACTCTAGATCCTCTGTGAATATCATCCACTGACAGACAGGAAGTCCACTGTGGGCCCGGAAATGACATCACTCTAGATCCACTGTGAGTCACACCCAATGACAGACAGGAAGACCACTGTGGTGCCAGTAGTATTATTTGTATTCTACATGATGGATTTTTTCCTATCTGCTATGCTGTAATCAATTGCATGCACTGTTTAAAAAGTAATTCTTACATTTCTTTGCTATGTTGCATATACAGTATACAAACACTACACAACCCGCCAATTAATGTTGGAGTTTTAAATAACATTGTAATGTTAAGGAATGATTGCTTAAAGGAAGGTATGTCTTTCTGTCTTGGTTATGGTACTGCTGTATAATTACTGTTTAACTTACATTTTAACATTTAGTTGATGCTAAATACTTTTTTATCCAGAAAGGGCCGCTGTGTATGTGGGTTTTCGCTGCAAATCCTGAGTTTGATTACTAATTAGAGGACTGACTGGCTGAAGAGTCCTCACACCTGGGTTTGAACAGATGACCTAAAGGATATCCCAAAAACCAGCACACACACCAGCCCTTTGCGGATAAGATTGGCCACCCCTGTTTTAGAGCTATCAGGATTACTCAATTCAGGCTTGTGATGAGACTGCTGTTGTCATGTTAGGTGTTCCCCAGAGGCCTGATTTTGTTTTTCTTGTTTGGTGCGTATTCGTCTCAGCAGGGCAGCACATTTGTTGACATTTTCTTATTTAGTAGGAGCCATTATCCAAAGTGACATATAATTGAGAAAGTAGTTTACTGTTGATCAGATGAGATTATGGTGTTTATTTGCATTTTTTATTTATACCACTTATTATGTAATATATAATCAGTCACACACTTGCATGTAGTAAGCTGGCATACAGTCTTGCAGCATACCTTAAGTTCATTACATCCAAATGATCCTAACAGTTTTTTCCCGTTTATATTCATGTGGCTTTGGATGAAACCATGCATCTTCCTTTTCAATAAATGTAATTCATGTATATTTCAGTTGTTATCCACATGTCTGCCTAACTGTAGGTAACAAAGGGGAGTCATTTTACAGTCTCATACAGACCAAAAACAAGGGGTTTTATCTGCCGAGTTCACCATGTGACAACTACTGTACACAGTTACAATATGACCAGCAAAGGTGTTTCTGTGACTAATGTAAACTCACCTTGTGTAGGGCAAGTGCAGCGTTATGCAGAGGACATCTGGAGTCATACTGGAAATACCTATGCTTGGATATATTATGTAACTATATAGGAATGTTGATGCTGATACCTTCGAAACATACACAAAAAATACCTATGCTTGGATATATTATGTAATGTAATGAGGAAGATTAATTGAATACACATCAGCAAACCAATAGTGAACAAAAGCCATTCCACTTCTAAACATAGTAGACATAAAAGTTCCAATCATTCTTGAAGAACTATTGAATACATTTGAATACACTGAATATATTTAAACAATTAACCCCAAACTGTACTTACCATTCCACATGCCCAACATCTCAGCAATTGTGATTAAACAGTGGGTATGTGGCACAACCGCTTGTGATTATAGTATTGTTTGGGAATCCACCAGTGGACTTTTGGTGGATCTCACAGTGGATCCAGTGTGACGTCATTTCTGGGCCCACAGTGAACTTCCTGTCTGTCAGTGGATGTGCCTCACATTCATTGATAGACCCTTCTTGATTTCCCTGATCAAACATACTAATCAGCTAATTAACTAAGTTAATAGGTGTGTTTGTGTTGTGGTTTTTTCACCCAGTAAAAATACTATGTAACATTAACACTGCTAGGCAAAAGGCCACTTTAATTATTGTCTTCTCAGAATTTGTCTTAGGACAAGGCATGGAGGAACTGTAACGTCCGACGTGTTATTTACTTATATCCAAATTAATGCTCCGCTAAGTGTCGTCCTTCATTAAACAGAAGCAGCGGTCAGCATCTGTGAGGGAGACAGTGTGACTTGAGGCGCGGGGTCATGCAAATGACTGCTGTGACGCTGCCATGACACTTATGGCCATTGAAGGAAGGAAGGAACATTATTGGCAATCAAGGTTGGAAAATCTATTGCCAGAAATACAAGATGTGAGGAAGCGAGTACTGTTTGTTTTGGGTGTTCAGAAGGGAAATGACAAATTACATTTATGAGTAGAAACTCTTGTCACAATGCATCTGGAAAATATTAAAGAACACGGGTGGAATTCATTTGGGTAAACATATGAGGGAGTGAATCCAGACTGGTGCGGGTAAGGTGTCAGAGCCCTCAAGCGCCCCCTGGTGGTGGAGCAGTAACACCTGAAAAAGATGCTTTACTCCAATACTCGAACCTCCTGGTGAAATTCATACCTGAAGAACAAAACACATCCTGAGCGACCTGATATGATGAGGTTGGCATCTTTTTTCTAATTAAGTTGCATGAGATGTGATTGGTTCTGACTGCTCAGCATGCACACTAAGTGCAAACAGCAGCAGCACGCCCTGGCCCAACATCACCAACACTGCTAGGTTACAGAAAAACCGAAAACGTAGCTGTACAGCCTTGGTCATCGCACACACACGCTTGGTTGCCAGGAAACAACTCAACAACTTGAACTCTTTTTCGTTCCTCAAGCCATTCCGGAACAATTTTTGCAGTGTGGCAGGGTGTATTATCCTGCTGAAAGAGGCCAATACCATCGCCATCCAACATTTAGGTAGGTGGATGTTTTACATGTATTAAATAAAATACAATACATACACGAATAAAAAGAAATTGACCAACATGAAGGGCCTATACAGAGTTTATAGAGCCCCTCATGGTAAAGCAAATATGTCTGACACAGCAGTGCATTCAGACCATTATTCTGCTTGCGAAAGCTGCCGGACAGGACACATTAAAAAAAAAAAAAAAAGGTAGGTGGATGTGTGAAAGAAACTTCAACATGAATGCCAGAACCCAGGGTTTCCCAACAGAACATTGCCCAGAGCATCACACTAACTCTGCTAGCTTGACATCTTCCTCACTTTTAGTTAGTGTTTATGCTTATTTGATGCGCTGCAATTTTTAAGTATAAAATTTGATTTAAAAATGTATAGTGATCTGATGTAGAAGCATATATGTTAATTTGTGTAAATCTTTTCTCCCTGATCCCTCTCTGATGATGATGAGACAAAGCAATAATTAAACGAGCATTATGGGTTCGAATCCTCCCCCAGGCTGACCTACACCTGTTATACACCATGCTACACAAGTGTCCCGGTTTGAGACTTTGGAAATCTGGTTATCCTACTAAATACCAAAATACTAAAAATATAAAACTGACATGATTTTTGCCTCGGGCAGAGACCAGATCCCCAGACGTTGGTGCCCAAACATAAAGACATGACAATTTTACTCCGATTTTACTTTCATCAAGGAGCTGTTTTGTTACTTTTCTCTTAGCTCACGTTCTGCCCAGTCCCTACCAGTACTCACTTTGGAGGCAACGAATGGTCAATTAACTTTACCGAGCAATTTTAAATACTCTGCACGGTGGAACTCTGAAATTGTATATTTTATGTATGACTGCATGCAAAATGACTACCTGCATGTTTTATCTACGAAAGTAAAAGTCGTTAATAACCAGAACTCGTTTTTATAACGCATGCGCAGCCCATGCGGAAGGGGGGGTGAACTAGTTTTGCTTTCAACCAAAGTAAAACCTACAGCGATGAGCATTCGTACTCCATAAAACAGGTACATTTTTAGAACATTTTAAATTTTTACATTTTGGTTTTAAACTATGTTGTGTTTTCAAAGGCAGCGTTACAGCGACGGAAATTAAAATTCCATTTTTGTGAGATAATTGTACAGTAAGTGTAGTGTTCCAGTATTTATCTACCTATCACGGAGTTTATTTATTCTTTCTTTTTTTTTACTTTATTCCGAAATTAATAATGAGGTCCAATTAATAAATAATGAAAATGTGCACTTTGTTCTGTGTATAATGAAGAAGTTTTCAGTGCGCGGATGTTTTTTTGTGAAAAGACTGCTAAATAACATTCCTGATTTGCAGTTTATTTCTGGAAATTAATTCTACTGATATTTTGTAGATAAACTCTTGTAATTAGGAACGATGCAACAAACCGAACTAAGGTAAAAACAAAGTTGGCCAGTATGCCATGAAAATGTTGTCCAACTGATAACATACCCTGGGTTTAATCCTGTTTTCCGGTACGTTGTTCACCGATGACGTAGATGTAGGAATAATTGCCCGCTGTGTGTCGTTATGTTTGCGTACGACTGGTTTGGCATCTTTACCAGCGTGTCCCCTGTCATGTGTCCCGTGGGTCCTGGGCTTAGCATGCCTTGGATAAGTAGTTATGACAATAAAGTATCAGGTATTGGTACTCTGTGAATATTCATTTTCCAATTATTGGTATATAATAATGAAAATAATCCAGGAAAAAGGTATGTTTAAATCCACTGCAGTTTATTCATCATTCCTGTCTTCGATTTGCAGCCACAAAATGAGCGACGTGCCAGTAAGTCCTTTGACTGCCATCTGTGTCGGGTCAGCTTTCGCCTTTTCTGGCCTGTTTTATCACTTATACAGGCAAAAGAAACAAGAGATAAAAAAGCTATACGTAAGTATGTGACGTACGGCTTGCGGGCCCCTCGCTGTGATCTTGAAGCTATAGTAGCTCTCTCGCTGCACAGGCAGCTTTTTTCTTGAAATATTTAATAAATTTGTGAATTTTAAATAAATCATGCTTGACTTTAGAAATCAGCGTGTGTACAGATGATTGGAATTCTACTCTTCGTGGGGAATGCAAAAATATATATTGTACTAGCAGCAAAAAGCACTGCCGTTTTATAATTTATAGCTAGTTCTACGGTGACGGAATTACAGTCAGAAGAATATCAGACAACCTTTTGGAAAGAACTGACTTGCTTTGCTGTAAAGACCATCAGTTTTGTGTTGTTCTATCAAACTATCGAGTTATACTCCATGAGTTACACCATTCACCAAATGAACGACGTTTTGGTAACGATTACCTCTGTGGCATAATTGTTCTTTACTCTTACTAGCTGCATGGTAATATTTATTTGGGGTTATATGTTAGGGGTGGTCAGGGCAAATATATCAGCCCCAGGGGGGCCCTGTCAAAAAAGTTTGAGCATCATTGATTTGATGGATGTTGCATCTTAACAGTAGAAAGTTGTATGCTAGTTAACTAATAAGTGAATGTAATATGTAAACTTAATCAAGAATCTGTACCAGATTATTATTATATCACGTGCTGTATTATAATATGCAGTTTACCTATCTAACTTCATTTCTTGCTTTAAAACAAAGGAAATACCAACATTTCAGCCCAATGAAGAATTGGTAAAGATTGTAAAAGCGACACCGTACAAAAACCTGCAGTATGTCGCAATTGAAGGTAAACCTTTTAACCAGTGTAATAAATAAACTCTAATATTTATGAATACAAGAAATTATCTATAATATATTTAATAGATAAATATACTGCCATTCCTGAGATATCAGACTTGTGTTTCAGGAGTGGTTCAGCCAGAGGGAAATCCTTTGGCCAGTCAGTATGTTCCAAGAAGCTTTGGAGTGATCCAGAAGATTGTTGTGTCTGAGCGCTGGAAGGTGTGGAACCCTCTTACGAGAGTGTGGTAAGTGCCTCAACAGATAAGCTGCAGCCATGATACTCTTTCTTAAAGTCACGCTTATGTCAAATGCAGGGGTGTAACTTTAGTCTGAAAGCAGAACACTGGGAAGGATTCATCAGAGTCTAAAGTGTTAGAGCAATTGCAAGGAAGACTTGGGGAGTCTCTGGGCCTTTTCCCAACTTGATCCTGCAGCCTCTCGCTACCCACTTCCACTCTGGGCGTTCACCTGGAGGATCCGCCACATCAAGTACTATTCCAGACCAATTAGGGCAGAGTGAAAGTGGGCTATAGAACCCTCCAACACAGAGTCGGCATCGATGCCGACTTACCAACAACAGGCAACACCCTTTGTGTTCATTATGGAAGACGTTCTGCATAAATTTAAGTTCCCTGTGACTACATATACAAAGATTTACTCTAAAATAAGATTAGACATTTAATACTGTTATTCAGACATTAAAAACTTAAAGTTTACATTGTATTTCAGGCCATGTATACCTTTCTCTAGTTCAGAAAACAATAGTCGTGTTCGGTTGTTTGTAGTTTTGTATTTACATGGGTTGTGGGGAAAACAAACAAAAAAAAAACGACCTTTCTCCAGTGCATTAACCCTAAAAGCCATGTTAAGCATCTGTGCCTTCTACAAGATCTTCTCCTCTCGTTTTCCATAACTTGTGGATCATGGCACTCCTGAAATATGTCGATAGGAAACCATAGTAACGACAGTATGACAGTTCCTGTTCTTGCTGGAAAAAGGGAGGTTGGTCCCAAAGCTTGTCACTGTATTTATACCCTACACTTTGGGTATTTCTCAATATGCGTACTTGACTGCACTTCTGTTCTTGCGTACCCGTTTTACGTCATTTTTCTTTGCCCAAGACCAGTTCCAATACTAAGAACAGAAGTCCATCCATCCATCCATCCATCCATTTTCCAACCCATTTATCCTTCTGGGTCGCGGGGGGTCCGGAGCCTAACAGAAGTACAAAGGATGGTAAAAAAATCCCTGAATGTCATTCTTTCCATGCCCCAAATATCAAGGATACGTCGGTTGCATCCTCGCCGAACAAGACCAATCCCATCATTCATTGTGCCCCAAGTTCATTCTTGGGAGGCAAGTTAGCAGTATGATCTTTGCCTTCTTGATATTAAGAAACACCCCTTAATGAAGGGAACTTCATTCAGCTGTGAGTGTGACCACTAACTGAGTGCATTTTGTGACGGAGTTGGGGTGGGGAGGGTCTGGTCTGGAAAAGTCCCTCAGTGTATATAATCTCTAAACTTATTACCACAGCAATCACCGGGCAAATAGTTTGCAGGGAAGCTTGGAAAGAAATGCATCTGTTAATCCACCACAGTGAAAAAAAAAGTATGTTTCAAAGGGATAAATATGACCAGGGTCCACTTAGTGGAAAGTTTTCAGCGATAGTGACATTCTTGCTTTGCTCCATTCTGACCTTCAGGAATGTCAGGAATATGAACAAGAAGGAGACAAACAATTCAGTGCCTTTCAGCCTGGTGGCACCAGGGGCATTCATAAATGCTGTGTCAGTTAAGGTCCAGTCACCCATGGAAGCAGGAGGATCCTACCTGGAGCAGGTGTACCAGCGTGTGCGGCACGCTAAGAAGGAATTAGTGGACTTTGTAGTCCAGGAGCTCAGCGGGGAAAAGCCCATGGTCCTGGAAGAGAGAGAAGAGCTCCTGCGTGTGGGGACTGTCTTGACAGGCTTTGGGCAGGTGGTCCTTGAACATGACCACCTGTTAATCCTGCAACCCCCCCATGACGGCCGCCCATACCTCTTGTTTCTTGGTGACCACCGTAGCTTCATGCAGATGCACCACAATTCTGCCAACATGTGGAAGCTACTGTCTGCCTTCTTTGGAATTACAGGTGCTGCCCTGCTGGCTTGGGTGATCTATAGAAGGTACAACACAAAGGAAGAAACCCGAAATACAGACTAGGCCTTGAAATCCCTCCCCATGTAGCATGATTTGTGTAATCCCTACTAACCCTAACACCTGAGACTGTCAACATTCCTTTGCTTGCAATTGATGTTTAACATGCTGTGACATTCAGAAGCATGGCTTTATAGCACAAATGCGGCTAAATATCATGCATCCATATCCAAATGTTGAACATGATAGTCCCCTTATGGCATGGGTTATATTACAGCTCAACATGGAAAACCCCTTATGTGGAAGCCAGGTCGCTGTTCTCAGGTTACTGACAGACTGGACTTTCAATTCATAGCCTATTTGATTGTTTCCATTCATTGTTGAGACTGAGAACTCTTGCCTTGGTTGAAATGTAAAGAGGCAAAACAGTACAGGAACACAAACTTCGTTTTAAGGTGTGTGTGCTTTTCCAAAATCAATTTTTGAAATGTCAACCAATCAAAATACTTCATGCATTGTCTACAATAAACTTGAATTAAATATGCATAAATATTTGTACTAGTGTTTGCAGGAAAGTCAGGGAGCAGCATCAAGCTAACAAACTCTAGCATGAATGTCTGAAATAATGTTACTCCATGATGATCTTGAATGAAGAGGCATCTGTCCCGGCAATAATACACAGTGACAATTTTTAAATTAAGGGCTTTTTATTTCATCCTTTTGTGATCATGTGGCAAATGTACAGTGACACTACTGAACTGCAATTCACAGCACTGCCTAGCATGTGCACCAGATAGGGAGTCTATGAACGTGTAGCCACAAGTTCTTGTATATGACACCATTTAAGGTTTTCTCTTCCTTAATTGGTAACATCTGAATGCCCATTCCATAAAAAAGGGTGAGAAATGAGTGAACAACAAATGGATCTACAGCAAAAGTCTGGAATTTTCTGAAGATGAGCTTTTTGGGATGCTTCAGACCTGGTTTATTTCTTCAGAAGTACCAGTTGGGTGGTATGAACCAGAACTATGGGAGGAGGACAGAATTTCTTTCTGCAGGCAACTCCAGGAAGGGTTGTCCAGATGCAGATCGGTCTTCAAATGTTATTTGAAAGGTGGTTGTCAGTTACATTGTTTCAAGTTGAAAAGGCACTGGAGGCTGACACTGTGCCAAGAATATATGCAGACACACCCTGCTACCCTGCTTGTTTGAAGACCAAGACTGACCTGTCTTCAGTGACATTAAATGAGTGTAGAAGTCAAAATGACAAAGTTTTGGCCAAGGTGGTAATCTGGAAATGAATAGAGGAAGCTTTCCATTTCATGCATGTCTGTCTATTGTGATATATTAACCCTGCACTCTATGTGGTACTGTTCTTAAAAGTCACGGTGTTGCTTTGAAAGGTGTCTGTGACATACAAAATAAATAAATAGGAAAACCAAAACTCAGACTGGGGGGGGGCATGGGAGGGGTGGAACAAGGCTAGTCAATACTCATATGCCACATTCTCCAATGAAAGCTAGTCCTCTTTGTTGACCCTTCCACTTCCTGATTTTGGCCACAACGCCTTCCCACCCAGAGTTATGTTCTGGAGGTACACAAGTGGTGCTGTGAGGGGGGGCCTGCCAGGAGTTACTTCCCATCTTCCTCAGAAGACTCGGCCTCAGCCTCCTCCAGCCACTGGATGAACTTGAGGAGCTAAGAGAGATGATAGATGCTCTTGAGTGTGACAACAGCGATGATAAAACTGCTAGTAGCATAATTCTTAATGCCAGTTTAAGTGCCAGAAGGGATCCTGCTGTTTGAATAGACAAACATTTATGGATCCTAGCCAAATACGGAAGGTATTCAGAGACAAACTCTTATACATCCAGCCAAAACATTAGCAGAAAAACACGGGACCTACCCCTTGGTTCCTCCGCAAGAGTCGGCTTTTGTCAGAAGTCGCCCCGTTGGAGAACCAACACATAATGGCCTCCTCTTCTAAGATCTCCAGCTCATAGAAATTCATCAGGATCTGGAAATGAAGCATATAGACCCATCTAAGCCAAACAGATTAAAATGAAAGAACTACCTTTCAGCTTATTCATACAGAGAACGTTTCAAGCAAAACCACTTCCCACTTTTAGTAGGGAACATATATTTGGGTCAATGTCTATATACAGATATCAGTCAACTTTCGTCCACATCTGGGACCAGAATCAGCGGACGCAAGTCATTTTGGGCATATCTCGATAGTTATGGTGGAGAGGCAAGGCATTAAGTACACACAGTACGCTACAGCAAATTATAATGCAAATCACAACACTTTATATTAAAACGAGATTGCACTTAATTCTTTCAATTAGTGTATATTATTTACTATGGACCTTGAACATAAATGCAATTGGACGCTACTCGATACGACAAGTTAACAGATACCTAACATGTTTGGGCCTATGTGGTTAAAGATTTATTACATCTGCAAAATATTTTAAAAAAATGTTAATTATAGGGTACTATTAATCTAATATCAAAGGCTTGATGTTCTTTCACTTTGTCTCAGCATTGCTGTGATTGGTTGGAGACGGGACCAGCGTACTCACTTTAACCATAGCTCTCCAGTGGGTCTCATGCTCGAGGAAGAATTCCTCCAGAGCCCCCAGACAGTCCAGATGGTCCTGAGTCCTCTTCACGTAGTTCTTGAACACAGGGGCCCATTTCTTCAATAGCTGGAAGAGTGAAGTCATGCTTCATTGGTGACTTCTTATGGGAGGGGTATGGTTCACCTTGTAGAGCGGGGGCTAAGGATCAGTACTCACAGGGATCAGCAGAGAGCAGTACTGGACCGTGGTTAGCTGGGATCCCTGCTGCTGGAAAGGGAAGTCCAGCACCACCTTAGTAAGTATCTGCATCACCTCCTTCAGCGTGATGTTGTAGGCGTATCTGGGGAGAGAATCCAGCTGTGTGAGTTTGTCATCAATATCACTCCAGGGACACCGAACCTACAAGATGAACCGGGTGATTTCCGAGCGGTTAAAATTCCATCCCTTAGCAGGGTACTTTGGAACATTCAATCTCATGTTTTAAGCTGGAGTTACCAAAAGGGAAGCAAGCAGACCTCAAATAGTTTCATAAGGGTGATTTGCTCTACGTATTTCTGGAAGTTTTGCAATGAACTGTACCGATTTGTCTAAATGAAGGGACGTCTTACTTGAGGGAGTTGATCTCTAGCACCAGGTTGTCACAGCTGATGTTCTCCTCACTGCCTCGCTGCAGGGTCCCCAGCACTTCCACCTGGAACACTGCAGACAGACCCCCCTCAGACCACAGGTACACCTTAGCAGGGTCCGATCCACTGCCATCTGCCGTAACTCACCTTTGACATCATCGGGCTCAGGGGAAATGCCATGGCGACCTATGCAGTCGCAGTCACCGCATATCTCACACTCACTGTCACTGTCACTCTCGAAGTCATGATTCAACTCCAGCCCTAGGAACAGAGCACCTCACTCGTTACCCCTCAATAGCGCCCCCTTTAGGCAGTGGAATAAAAACCCCAAGAAATACTGCAAATAGGGATACTCCACAGAAAATTAAGCGAAATGAGCGATTCCCTTTAGCTGGAAGGCTTACCCCACAGACATTGTGCCAGGCTGTCTTCCTTAGTCTTCGATTGGTTCCAGACGTACCCTTTACCATCAACTCCCACCTCTGCGACATTGAAGGCTGAAACGAAGACAATGCTCTTTGAGAGTCTGAACTTATATGAAAGGCTAGCTAGACCATTAAAATGTCAAAAACAAAAACAGACAAGACTGAAAGAGGCAATAATTTGTGAGAACCACCTGAGAATCATACATCCTATTTAAAAACACTGCATGTAAATTCTTGTCTTCAGAGGAGAAATACTATTTTTCCATCGATATACCTCTATGCTTCACTTTACTATTATTGCTGCTGATTTCTGTATCACTCAAGGATTCATCGTCATCATCTTCATCATCAGGGTGGTGCATTGAAATCATTGTGCCTTTAGAGAGTGAAATGTTGGGTCCGACCACAACCTAAGGACATCAGAAAATGTGATTACAATTTTTAAATATATAATAAGGACGTTATTGTTATTTTCACAGTCTGACGCATACTCACGTTAAAAGCAAGCACGCACTGGTGATTTAGAATGACCCGTTCCTTCACCTCCACATTGTCGCAGAGAACCGACTGCCTTATTTGCGAGTTGCTCGCGATGCGCACACCGTTCCAGACATAGGCCCGGTCCAGAATCACATTGTCTCCTAAAGACAGCAACCAGAAGCCATCACAGGCAGTGGGGCAGTTAAGGAGAGAGACTTAAAAAATGCATTCGTTCCATCCCCAGTGGCTCTAGCTGTTGTGTCTTTCAGCAGGATGCTTAACCTGAACTACTTCAATAAAATTGTCAAGCTCAATTTGACTTTAGATAGCAGCTCAACAAGTAGAGTATTCAAAAGCCAGGGAGCACAAATAAATTGTAACACTTCCCTTTACTATAAGTTACTTTGGATAAAAGCTTCAAATAATATTTACATACTAATTCCTTTAACAGGTAAAACTTCATTTGTTAAAAAAATGTTTATAAAATAACTAACACAGAAATGTATTGCATGTATAAAACAGAATGCAGACTGTACCAATGATGCAGTTGTTGCCAATGACACTGTTGGAGATATGGCAATTGGCCCCGATATTGGTATCGCAGCCAATCAGCACGTTCTCTTCCATCTGGCTGCCATGGCCAAGGCTGACCCCCACACCACGGTACACGTTGTGGCGGGAGTGGGTGCAGACCTGCCCCTCCTGGTCGGTAAAGTTGGCCTCTGGGGTGAGTGGGTAGATCCATCGGCGCACCATGTCTGACGAAACGGCATCGTACATCTGCAGGTTGGAGACGCGTACCCCATAGCCATCAGCCGTCACGTGGAGGTGGATCTGATTTCCCAGAATCTGTTGAGCAAAAAAAAACAAAACGAAAAGATGATCAAGCAAATCTAACACCTCCCTTGTAGGAGCCATCACCATTTGCTAAAACAACTAGAGATGCATTTTTGCATGAAGATACAAATGTGATTGCACCCGCAGCAACAGTCGGCTGTTGGTTACCATAACCTGCGCAATAACATGGATGCCAACACTCAGTTTGACTTTCCGGAAAGAGGGATGGAAAGAGGGATGTGGGTGGAATATCGAAGAGAAAAACAAGCACACTTCACCTTCATGAGTGGAACATTTGAAGGTGGAACCGAATTTCTAGGTGAAAAACTGTAGGAGAAGATCCTCAAAAATTTATTAAAGTCAATGGGAGAAAAATAGACGAGAAAGGAGGGATGAAAGAGGGTTGAATACTTTTGGGTTGCACACTAGATGTCTTCAGAAGTTTGGAGGTTTGATGTTGAAGATTGATTGAATGGGAACAGTTTGAGAAATTTCCCCATACAAGTCTATGGGGAAAATGTGATGAAAAGAGGAATGAAAAAGAGGACTGTGGGAGGAACATCAAAAAGAAAAATACAAGGACACTTCTCCTTAATGAGTGGAACATTTGAGGAGTGGAAAGGAGTTTCTAGGTGAAGGACTGCATGGGGCGAGAGGGCTGGAAATCACAGGAATAATAAAACATACGAAAAATAATAAAACTTAAGTATAAAAAAATGATTGCTGCACACTCGTATAATAACCACTTATTTCATATAACAAGAGCCATGAGAAGACCCATAATACACCATAATGCTGGTAAAAGTTGAAATAGTGGAAGAAGAGCAACAACATGGGTGGACCCAATTATCACAAAAATGAACATGGCTTTGGAAAGTGTGAAAAGCCAGAGAATTACTGTCTATATGTTTACCAGGAATCAACGTAAAGGGTAATAATAATCACAAAATAAGTATTCCTACCTCTTCATTAACTAGGATCCCACGGACAAAGTCATTTCTCGTCTGGTAGTCAAAATTGTCAGTGAAAAGTTCTGCCACCTAGAGAGTCGGGGTGGAAGGAAAAACAGAAAACGTCCAAATGACCAAACCCTGCTTGCTGCAGCGGAGCCATTTTCAGCTTTACTGGCTGCACTTTAAGTGACAAGCTTACCTGTGGTGAACAGATGCTGATGTGGCAGTCTAGGAGATCATAGCGGATCTCAAACTCATCACTCCCACTGTGGAATATGTTCTTCAAAAATAAACAACCAAGAGTAAGGTTAGCCTATCCTAACAACATTAATAACATTTACCCAACACCACTGACTGATGCATCTCCTCTAAATTACCATGGGAAATTGCAGTTTCTTAAGCTCCTGGGGCCTCTGGTAGTGGTGAACCCGCTTGCTCTTGCTGTCCATGACGACAATGACATCGTCCTCCTCACAGCGGGACTTGTGGCCAGGCGAAGACTCTTTGAAGATCATGGTCATCACAGACACATTCTTCTCCGCTTTGCGACGTTGCCTTGGATACGCACAGAAAGCAATCTAGTTTGTCATACAGCTCACGGAGGTCAAATCCTAATAATTGGACCCTAATGGGCAAATGTATATCATTCAAAGGAAATCAAAATTAGTTTGTGCTCTACCGAATTTCACACTCTACCACTGGGTGGCACATAAATAAATATGTTCTAATGACGCATGCATTTTATTGTGTAACATTTTCAATCACATTATTCTTTAATATACAGATAAACAAGGGAGACATTGAAAATAAAGCCAAAGTAGAGTTTTAAGTCACATTTATGTGGGCTGAGCTGGTAACGCACACGCTAAAAGGATACCAACTAGACCTTCTATATAGCCACAACACAAAATGCTAAAAAGTATTATAGACAGTGACAAGATCGGGTCTTGTGAAGAATACTCTCATCACTAATCCTGTACTAGTTATCTAGAAAGTCCTTGTTACCGGTGCTCCTGCAAGGCCTGTGTGACGTCGATGTTGGACACCACATCCCCATAGACGAGCACAAAGTCAGACCGCACCAGAGCCTTGGCATCCACATCTCTAAGCACATCTCCAAGTGAGCGATACAGGTCTGAAGTGATGACGTGCACTTTATTTGGGGAGGTCGCCCGACACCATTTTGACGTTCTGTGAGAAGTGATAGAAAAGACACGTAATGGCATGAGCTTACAGAGAATGCGACGTATAAACAATTGAAACGTGCAAAGGAATATCCCATCTCAGATTCCGCATAAGCCGACACACAAAAACATTTTGTGATATGCAATTTTGTCACGCAACACAAAACTTTCCTTCCATCCTGCAGAATACTCACAGCAAGTGTTCTTTGATTTTGTTGGCCATCCAGCAGCAAAAAACAAACGTTTCCTGTACCCCAGTGGAGGTGAGGAACTCCAAGGTGTAGTCAATCATGGCCACATTGGCTAATGGCAAGAGAGCCTGAATATTGCAAAAACAACTGTCAACTTATCTATACAATAAACAAACTATACCATCAAAACGGGATTCTGTCATTCCTTAGCGAATCTGTAAAACGTGAATAATTACACGAATTTTACAAATACCTGTGCTAACTACTTGGACATCGAGCGAGTGAGTTGATAAACTGCGGATAAATCACTAATTCTAATTTTTTTTTTTAAATCTCCAGATTAAATACGCTGGTTTTTATAACATGTCACTAACTACATGTATTACCAGTATGGTCAATATCACACCGTAAAATGAATATTACATACGAGCTGGTACACTCTCGTCTGTTTGCAGAAACAATGCTAAGGGGATTGAAGTCTGAATGAAAGAACCATATTTTATTATCAGAAATACTGCTGAAACAGGGAAAACCATGATCAGCAGCTACCCCACGCACCGGTAG
Organism: Cryptomyrus ogoouensis; assembly: GCA_025773925.1. Classification (NCBI taxonomy): domain Eukaryota; kingdom Metazoa; phylum Chordata; class Actinopteri; order Osteoglossiformes; family Mormyridae; genus Cryptomyrus; species Cryptomyrus ogoouensis. Next base: position 11,256,462 of record JAOYFF010000045.1, on the reverse strand, counting down.
CAAAGCCACACTGGCTAACGTGAGACCATGACGCGCACATACCCTCGGCTGGTCCTTTGAAATGGGGAAAAACCTCCGGTTGAAGCTATCAGCAACCAATACAGCCTGAAGAGGCTGCTGCTGCTCCTCTTCCTCCTGATCGGGGCCGCTTTTCCTGATAGCATTTCCAGTACAAGAACCAGCACGACCGTGCTTCCCAGGTTTACCTGCCATGTTTGTTATCCGTGCTTTCGGTTTTCGCGTTCTTCCGCCGACTACGGTGCTCCCACTGGGACAAACTAGCCGCTAAACGCATAAACGTGAAACGCAATGTATCTCAGTGTGATTTTCTTTGAAAACGAATAGCTGGAAAATTCAAGAACAACTGTATTTGTAACCGAATAATGACAGGTTGGGTTTGGGTACTGTCTGCCAATCATGGTTAATATTTTCAGTGATATGGACCATATAGATGATGATGAGATGTTGTGAAGATGAAATATTTCTGGCAGTGCATTTTACTATGTACTGTAAACGATTCAAATAAATGTTATTTAAAATTCGGTAAAATATAATAAACGTACATAATTTTTGTGAAATCTGCAGTGGTGTTTTACATGGACGTCATTTTAAATCGTAATAAAATAACATTTCTGTTCCCACACTGAGCACTAACACGTATACAAAGATTGATATGGAGATATTTGATAAATGTGTGTGTGTTTGTTACGTTTATATTACATCATGGGTACCAAATTTCCCCACAATGTGATAAAAAACTGTTATTTTGACATTGTGGGGACCACTTTTTCGGTCTCCATAAGGTGAAATTCAATTTTATAAAAAATCTGTGACTGCAATCAAAAATCTAAACAAGTCAAAAGTTTTATATTTTGTTTGGTTACTTATGGTTAAGGTGAGGGCTTCTCGCCTACAGATAATGTCAGTTTTCTCACAAGGTGTTGCTTGTCAGTCCATTTGTCTAAGTGCACTATGAAAATACTGACATGTCTGCAGTACTCAAAACTTTTGACTAAAATATCTATCCCTTGACAGCATGAGAGCCAACTTTCTCCTCCACACTCATGTGAAGTCACGGGTGGGTTCCAGTGGGTCACGTAATTCCCTCTATTAATACTTAATTAACTGAAATGTTTACAGAACAATGTTGCAAATGTAAAACTGTCATATGGGTGCTTTTCCCCCTCCATATTGTCGAAAACAAACTAATCTAAATGACAGTGTGTTTATTCAGAATAAGCACGTTGTGATTCTGACCGAAAATAAACTCAAAGGAGCATTCCTTTTCTGCTTGTGATGTGAGTCACACAACCATAAATTCTTGATGACTTCTGATCCCAGTCGATGTATAAATAATTGGACACAGAAGGTGCCTCTGGGTGTGAGTGCATGTGGGCTATCTGGAAAGCACTCCCTCTTTTATGACCATTCACTTGGTATTGTGTAGCCATTCGTGAGCCATTGGAATATAGCAGTAATGCCCTAGGGATATTATACAGTCTCCACCAACAGGGAATTACCTCAGATTACTGTTCCTCCCATTCTCTCATGAAGGAATACAAGTTGTTTCCTGTTTACTACAATACTAACCTAAGCCAAATACAGCATGTGCTGATGATTCAAGTTTCACTCAATATTTTTTTTAATGCAGTTAGATTACCGTTCCACCCCATTTGTTTAATGTTTATCATTTCAGGCTAATTAGTAGCACATGTCTAGTGGACAATAAACATATTTACATTTGCAAATCAAAGTGCACTTACACAGGATTTTAAAATAATTTTCCAATCAAATAATTCTAACGTAATTATTTTCTGCTTAATAATACACATTGTTTTACATTGTTTTTTTTAAGAAATATTTTATTTACGTGTGCTTACTATTATCAAAACCATACATATAATATACACGAAGTTATATATAATATTTTGTAACATTTGAAGTCTAGACTCTGACACTTAATTAAATCTCTCAGTTAACTGAACCAGGCTGTTATGGGCAATGCGGAATATTTTTAAAAGATCCCGATCTTAGGAACAGGGGTTGGAACTGAGATTTACAGCTAGTCTTAGACCCTTCTGAGCAATGGTGATATCTTTGTTCCAAAGCATCCAAAGCCTCTCCTGGAGCTGGAATAAAAATAAAAAAAATATTTCTTCAATATTACATCCTTTGTCTGAAATATAACTATAAATATTTAAACACATAAAAAGTGTTTCCTCCAGTCATTACCTCTAAAAACCTTGTTAATAATTGAAGAGCAAATTTCTAAAACGTACTCTGTCCATTTTTGTTCTGGCACCATAGGCAGAATTCTTTTGATCACCCCCCTTACAAGACAAATTTTGTCAATTAATTTATATTAAAAGCATTTCAGTAGCGTAGGGTATCTGTCTGCTAACTAGCTAGCTAAGTCTGTTTCACGAGAACAGTAATGATTAGTGAAATATTAACTGTAATGCCATGGAACAGAATCACATGTACTTCTTGTGATTTTTTTCACTCACTATTTTGCACTCTCTAATCAAATGGTGACCTGGGTGATCCCCTATCTCACCTATAGGGCGGGGCCAGACCTAAATGCAAGGAAGAGTTTTCGTTAAATTTCCAAAACTCCACAGAAATGGTACTTAATTATGAACTTACCCTGTTCATGTATCCCATAGACTAAGTGAGTTCTGCTCTTCAATTAATACAAATATATTAAAGATATTATACTCATAACTTAAAACATTAATGTGATAATATGTTTTTATAAAGTGCAATATACAATAAATACAATAAATTCCAAATTTCTGTAGTTTCTAGAGTCCCCAGCTGATTGTGCTGCTTTGTTTGCCATATAGATTGGAGTGACATCTTTATACAAAAGTATATAAATACAGCTACCGGCAGCTCACCTGATTGATGTAACCTTGTAATATTTCTTCATTGAGGCAGATTTTAGACCGAAGAGTAGCTGCCAGACTTGCAGCTGTTTTTGGAGCGAGACAGGCATCATACTACTAACAAATAAATTTGTAATTAGGACACATTTTATGCACAGTGAGTATGTCTCCATATCAATCTGAGGTTTCTGGGGTTTAAGAGACTCCACTGTAGTTACTGATGTGGAAAAGAGTGAGACAGGTGATGGAAGAGTTGAATCTGTTGTTGTAGTTGAAACAGTTGTTGTGCTTGTGTCTGTCATGGTCTCTGAGGTTAAGGTGCCTCTTGTAGCCAAAGAACATGTTGAAACACATTGATACAAACAATATTAGTGTTTGTTCCCCACATGTAAGTATTATCATACTGTTTTGCGTTTAACGTCACATTGATTTAGAAGCTACACTTGTTTTGATTGTAATGATACACTGTATGTATCCCTTAAAGCAAAACACCAATTTGAACACATCTTCACTGAAGTAATATGCACAGGATAAATAATAAATAGGAAGTGAGTGTACAGTACATTTAAAAAGTTTAATTGCTTTTATGAATGTCAGTATGATGTAATTGCTTACATCATATAAAACATTTATAACCCAAATCATTAAACACTTTTCTTTATAATACAGAATAAAAACATTTTAAGAATTAAACTGAAAGTATATCTTACCCATTGTGTGTTGTTGTCCGAATGCTAAAGAGAGACATCCTATTAACAAGGGTAATCCGAACATGTTTTTTCTCTTTCAACGAAATCAAGTCTGGATAATATCCTTTCCACAGCCGAAGAATAAGCTTTGATTTTCGAGATTGGGGAAGTAGGCTCAATATGTCCCTATCCTGAATGGGAGGTGTCTTTTGGAAATTCATGTTACATCAAAAGTCAGAACAGACAACAGTATTTTGTATTTTGTTTGGTTACTTATGGTTAAGGTTAGGGCTGGGTAGAGATTAAGGTTGTAATAGTTGAGATTAGGGTTTTGCCCATAGAAATGAATCGAGAGTCCCCACAAAGATATGAATACAAACATATGGGGCTAGACGCCACAAAAGACCAGAGGGACAGAGCCACCAGACAGGACAGGACAGGACAGGACAGGACACGACACATGACACCACAGTGGGCAAGGAACCAGGAGAGGCTAGATCAGGGACTAAAAGGACAACAGGGGAGACCAACGAACAAAACTATTCTGACAAAAAAGGCCAAGCACGGGACAGGACCAAGGACATCAGGAGTACATGGATTGTGTCTTCCTTCACCATATACCGTCCATAATAATAATATATCATATTATATTGTATTATACTATATGATAATATACTGTGGCTTCTAGGTGAAGTGTCTAAGGTAGTACTACAATTTGCGCTTTGTTTGGGGACACATTATCCCATACCCTGGAAGCTTTAAAAAGCTTTTTCCTATAAAAATCTATATAAAATTCATTAAGGGTTAAAAATGAATAAAAATTGTGTGTCTAATTCGCACCTGGTTTGGGATCACTGGGTCCTACGGCCTTGATTCAGACTTGATTCTGCTGTGAAAATCACTGCATGAGCTCAGGGAAACTTCTGCAAACCATTGCATCCATAAATGCAAGTTGAAACTCTACCATACAAAACAGAACAATATATAAATAAGATCCAGAAGCACTGCAGCCTCGGGACCCAAGCATATTTAAGATGGACTGAAGCATGGGTAGATTGCACATGTGGGAATGCACCTGAATGGCATAATTTTCACTTTCAAAACTATAGAAATTGCTCTCCTCAGCTATTAAAATAAAAGGTTCATGCAACACAGCATTAAACATGCTCCTGTCTCAACTATGTTGCTGGCATCAAATTCAAAATGAGCATATATTTTTAAAAAATCAATACAATTTCTCAGTTCCAACATTTTCTGTTGCCTTTTATTTTTAATTAAATATAGATTTTAGATGATTTGCAAATCATTGCATTTTTTATTTGTTTTGTTTTACATAGCTTCCCATTTTTTGGATACATGGCTATAGAAATACAATATTTTTTTTCTTAAAGTAAACTTTAATATACCCATACATTCTTAACAAGGAATAATATAGTATCATTTTGACCTAAAAATGAAATCACACAAAAAATATGGGTAATAGCAAAATTCTAGTACATTTCTGAAATCACCATTAAATAGTACATACTGTAAGAGACAAACCATAGGTCAGAGGTGTCAAACTCCAGTCCTGGAGGGCCGGAGTTTTTGGTTTCCCCTCATTTAACACACCTGATTCAACTCCTTGTGCTAATTACCACACAGCTCTTGAGCTGGATCATTTGTGGTGGAACAGGGAACGAACTACTCTACACAGGGCTCCTGCCAGGCCCCCCAGGACTGCAGTTTGACACCCCTGCCTTAGCTGATTTGTGACAAAAGGCCTGTTGAACAGCATTGTTTGTAGTACAGACTTCTTTGTAGATTCAGCCCCCTTGAGGCCAATGGTAGTAATGGGAAGAATATCCCAGTTTGGCCACTATTATGTTTCCTGTAAATATGTTGTTGTGGTGACACATTATCACTATATATGTAATTATATTTACTGTTAAACAATGTGTATATACTGAAATCTATATGAATCTTTTCATTTCAGAAAAAGACAATAATAATAAGCCAGGCAGCACTAAGTGCTTCACATAAGTTTAACAATAAGCAGAACCAACAGAAGAATAAAATAAATAAAACATTCAAATAGAAGGACAAAATGGGAAGTATAAGGAAAATAAAATGAATGAAATCATTCTATAAACACATTAAGAAAGAAATAAGGAAACAAATACATTTGCAAAGGCTGATCAATGAAAGTATGTTTTTAAATGAGACTTAAAAATGGCTACTGAGTCAGTTGATCTACAGTAATGCTTGGAGGTAAGCTGTTTCAACGTCTTGAAGCCATCAAAGAAAATGCTTTATGGGTACTAGCAATTCAGATACACAGTTCAGAGCTAAACCATGCAAAGTCTTAGAAGTGATCAACAAACCTTTTAATAAGGTCTCAGTTGAACTGGAAGCTAGTGAAGTGATGCCAAAATTGGAATAATATGCTCACAGACCTTTGATCTTGTCTGAAGTCTGGCTTCAGCATTCCACACCAACTGGAGACAAGCAATGGAAGAGTCGTTCGTGTAGCAAATGAGGTATTACAATGGTCCAGGTCAGATGTAACAAAAGCATGTATGACCTGTTCAGTACCTTCACAAGATGCTCTAACGTTTGCAATATCTCTCATTTTATAAAAGTCAGATTGTACCAATTTATTTACATGAGTTTGAACATTTAAACTGGAATCAAAGAGCACCCCTAAGTTCCTAGACACTGGACTACACATGTAGTCACACATAGAGGGCCAGATTAAGCCCATGTGGCAACTCTAGATGGAAGGGTTGTTGCCAAGTCAGCACGATCTTAGAAGATGGCACCCTAAGTGGCTGCTTATGTCACTTATTGCACACAGCTGTATAACAGAAGCTGATGAGAGTCATCTCACCACAGATGCCTGAGATCCAGTTGATAGATACTTAACAGGCCTAGTGAGATTAATAATTACACCTGTCCCTCATTTTATATGAACCTGTTGGTTTTGGTTTCATTTCATGCCAAAATTTTCCTTTTGCATTTCCATAATGTGTATAGTCAGTCCAGTTCCTACAGCACAGTTTCCTTCAATTAAGATTCTATTCTTAGCCTCACCCCAGTTTACGTCGTCCTGACTGACAACCCAACCAGAGACGGATTCACAGGGTACATGGTATTTTGGTAAATAATATTATTGCAGGAGGGTCGTTGGGCAAAAACTGGTTGTATGTCTTTCAAAGTAAATCTGGCAGAACCACCAAAACTTCGTTGAAGACTCAACTGTACCTGTAATGAACAGAAAGAATTTTCAGAATATTAAAGTCATTGTTCACAAGGATACGATGAAACATCCATAAATCCATTTTCATTAACTCCCTACTGGAGTCACTGAGTACGGCAACTATCCAAGGAAACAGAGGGTATACAGTAGTATGCAAAAGTTTGGGCACCCCTTAATAAATAACATATTTTGGTCATTTTTTAATTGAAAATATGTAAACGCAGTCTCTGTAGGAAATGGAAAAAATCCACAATATTTTCACCAAATATTGATGCATAGTTACTTTTTATGTCATAAATTGAACAAAGATAAAAAATAAAAACATTATTTTGGCACTCTGCAAAAGTTTGGGCACCCTACATAATCAGTACTTAGTAACACCTCCTCTGGCAGATATCACAGCTTGC
>JAOYFF010000045.1:11229513-11244147 GCA_025773925.1 Cryptomyrus ogoouensis | reverse complement strand
GTGCTGGACATCTTGATAGATTGAGGTCTCCAGGCAGCACCCCCCAGGAGAAGTAGGGGAAATAAAATATGCAATTAAGGGACCAGGGAAACAGGCAAAGGACGTAAAGGCTGGGGCAAAAAGGGCTTTAATAGGGAGACAGGACAGTGCCCCTTCCTAAGCAAATTTACCCGAAGCAAAAAATTCGGAATTCATTTTTGTAAGTCTGCCCAACATTTGCTTAAATTTATCTCCAAGAATAATATTTGCCTAATAATTCTGCACACATTGTATATTGTCTAGCCAGAATCAGAATATTATTGCTGGGGCAATTGATTATAATGACTGCACAGTATACAACTACAGAAAACTAACACAAAAACAAACAATACACAATACCACACAGAACAATTTCCATATGAAAATGCATGAGTATAACATATGCAGTGTAACAGCGCAACATGGTGAAAGCGAGGAACTGGGGGTGATGATCCACTGAACATCTCCATGACGAAGGGGTTTATAAAAAAAAAAAAGTGAACAAACTCAAACTGGGAAATCAACAAAACCAAAAGGACCACAAAGGGTCAAATCAAAATGGGAAAAAATACAGTTAACGAAGAAACTAATAACAACACAACTAAGGAAAGAACAAACTAGAACAATCAAGAAACTTCTGGTCTGCCCACCCAATTGGTCAACTTTAGCCTGCACCATCTGAATCTGCCAATCAAGTTTACTTCATTCGTCCCATCAGAAATCTTCTGCAGAGCATTTGTAGTCGCCTTCTTATTAAAGCTCCTTCTTGTTAAAATGTATCTTTTGTTGCTGTGATGTGTTGCATAAAGATCTTTGCTAGTAGTGATTTTGTTAATTCATAGATTGTTAGCTAACTAGCTCATTACTGTTGGCTAGGAAGCTCACTAAAACAGTACAGTGGAACCCCTTATCTGCTGATTTGGTAACAGCAGTCTCAGTGTAATTTACAAAATTTAAATAAAAGTCAGATTGGCACTACAGCACCCACTGCATTTATAACACAACACACAACGTTTGACATTGAAATTTCTAACACAAATCTTTTCTGCTTAATAATAAACATTTGTTTTACATAAAGATGGTCGGTTTGGGAACATTTTGATTTCCCAGTAAAATAAACCTACACCAGAGCGAGTAGCTGATAAAACCAAGACTGTCTGTCTGCTATATTGCTGGTGTCATGCCCGGCTCGTACGATCCTCGTGTGTACCACGTCCCCCATTTACCTCATGTGAATTCCCGATTGTGATCACCTGTGTCCTGTTATTTCGGCTAGTCTTGTGTATATCAGTCCGCGTCTTCCTCTGTTTCCCAGATCGGTCATTGATGTTGTCTGCCGTGTTTACTCGTCTGTCCTCAATAAACCCCGTTTGCCCATATTACCGGCTCCACGCATCTGTTTGCCTGTCCATCTGCGCGGCGGATGTCACAGCTGGAAACGCGTCTGACGTCTGAGTATTTGTGTACAACTGGAGCCAGGCAGAAACAGCCTCTGCAATTAGTCTCCCTGTGGTGTCCAAGGCGCTTTTGCCAGGAATTTTTTAAAAAAAAAGACTACTTTGCTAAATTGCTACAGACAGAGGCGATTCTAGGGACACTGGGGGCCGTAGACGAAACCGCACCCCGCCCTACATGGTAAAATTTATGACCATTATTTTAGCGTGAAGTCTAAATAAATAATACCAACAAAGCTAATTTATTTTAATTTTACTGTGAAAAACAGAGTACACAAATTAAACAGATTTGTCATTGCAATTTACTATGAAATTGGCCCATCTTGGGGCCCCCAGGCAGTCGTCTGCTTTACCTGTCCTGTCCCTACACCTCTGGCTACAGATATGTGATCATACTCGGTAGTAGAGAATATGGGATTTAGATGGAATTTAGTTTATTATGATTTCTGTGATGTTATATTTTAAAATTTATTTTACATATTTATGTTTGCAATACGCAAGTTAGCATCTGTTAGGTTTTGTTATGGACACAACACCAGACACATTGCTTTTGGTTCTTAACTGTTCTTAATTGTCTTTGTATTCGCATATTTAATAATACATTTCAAAACAAATTCTGTTTTCCTGCTGTACCGAAATTGTACCAAACTTGAACAATGCTGAAGTTTAATATTCTTCACTGTACTATACTATATATGCTGAGAGGGTGGTTGATCAGGTTGTAGCCTATTATTCATATTTGTTTTCATGCCGGATGAACTAGATGATGTTATGAGGACATGGAACTCTGATAAAATAATTCCAAAGCCAGCCCAAGGAGTGCCTGGAGGACGCCCAGTTCTAATGTTTTGTGTTGCGCATATTTACAGAGGGGGGAGAACAAACTAAAACCTGTTCCCCCAGAAGAGGTAGATCTTTGCAAAGAGGAATGCAGCCCAAAGGGTCGGTACCTCTGCGATGAAACTGTCTTTGAACTCTGTGCCCTTCTAATAGACGAAAATGGTTTGACTGCACCTGAAGATGCATACCATGCAGCTGAACTGTACTCTCACCTAAAAAATGATTTACTAGACAATATATAGAAAGACAAACTACTCTTAAATGAGCATGTCCACTGATGGTGATCTGCAAAGATTCTACGATGATGGAAATTCCTGCCCTGGGATAATGGAGATCCGCTCCTCAATTTACAGGCTTTGGCTTTATTCCAAAAATGTACGACTTTTTTCCCGTAACATTATGACTTTATTCTCTATAGTTACAGCTTTTATCTCGTAACTTTATGAATTTATTCTCTAAATATTATGACTTTATTCTTGTAAATTACAACTTTATTCTCAAAAGTTACAACATTTTTTTAGTAACTGACTTTAATCTGGAATTATTATGACTTTATTCTGGCAAATTACAACTTTAATCTTGAAAATTCCGACTTTATTCTCGAGGTTTTATATTTTAATTTTTATTAATAGTGACCCTAAAACTCGGTCATACTTTTCAGCTCCTAGATCTCCGGCAGATAGTAACTCATCAGGTAGGATAGAAAATCTTGATATTGACATTGATGAGGATGGGTCAATGTTTATACGTTAAACAAATATGAATACCTTCTGCAACTTTACCATCTCCTGTTGGATATTAGCCTGTCTTAACTCCTGACCTGAGAGCTGCCCCACACACTGGCCCTGTGTCAGAACCTGAACGTGGGTCTGAGATGAACTGTGAACCTGTTCCTGTTATCAAAGACAGCAAATTCCATGCTGCTGTTTTAATGCGGGTGCACTCTGGCCTCTAGAAGGAAATAAAAACCAAAAATTACCATATGAGGTCAAACATTTTAAAGAGGAATGTAGAATTTGAATGAAAATTCTACAACTAGTCAGTGTTATAACTACAATTTTGAATGGCAAGTAATGTTCAAAACCTTTTGTCAGTGATAAAATTGTATTTTCATGAAAACACCCTATTTTTAATTTATTAGAATTTTCTATCTTTAACATATCTAAATTTTTGCCACTGTGCAAAACTGAAAAGGTGCACAAACGTTTTCATTGTATGTAAAGTCAATAATGGATGTGTTGTGATAGAACAATACTTATAATCAGCCGGCTCCCTGAAGAGGGCCATCGAGAGTAGGACAATTGAAGTCGCCATCAAATCTTGATATTGTAGGGTCCTTGAGTCATTCTCCATCTCATTCTACGTTTATTCTGCAGTGCCTCAGTCAGTCTCGAGAGAATGTCAATCCAAGTAAGCTTTTCAAAGTGAGAACAGAGCCATCTTTTCAGGAAAAGAAAGGGCCACTCTTGCATGACATCACTGACTCTGGGTCATTGTGGGCCGGTGTGTATGTGGGTTTTCCCCACAACTCCCTAATTAGATTACTAGTTAGAGGACTGATTGGCTGAAGAGTCCTCACACCTGGGTTTGAACAGCTGACCTAAAGGTTATCCCAGAAACCTGCATACACACCGGCCCTTTGCAGATAAGATTGGCCACCCCTGGTATAGAGTGTTTTATCAGATGTTAAACAGCAGACTTTACTCTTTTCTATCTGCCCAATACATTTATATATACCTTTCACTCAATTAAAATTGGCAGTTGAAATATAGAACAAACATATTGTTATCAATGTGAACACATTGTTACAGCAGAATATCAAATTAGTAGTGCCATAGTTCCACTGATTATATCCTCAGTTCTGAAACAGGGCTGCTTCAGCAAAGTATCATAATGATGTTGGTCATTTTGAGCATTGCATTTATAACCAGTGTCGGGGAAAGTTACTTTTGGAATTACTTTACGACATTACGTGCCCTAATTAGTAGCTAGCTATGTTACTACACTCTAAACTGCTGGGGTAAAAACAATCCAACTTTGGTAATTTTCCAGCCCAGAGCTGGGTCAAATATGGACTAACCCAGCTTTGGTTGTTCCAACCCAACAAGGTCAGGTTAAGGGCTTAAAACAATATGCCGGGTTGTGTTTGATGCCCAAATTTGGGTTAAAATGTGTTAAAATGACCAAATTGCTGTGCCAAAATCACATCAACACTGGGTTGAAACGTAAATCTTTAAGTTGTGATTGTAGAATGTATATAATTACTTTACGCTCAATTTAAGTCTCTTAAATGCACCCAGCCACCCATCAACCCACAGTAAAACAATGTAACACACAAAAGATTCAAAACTTTAATTCCTTAACAATGGAACCTTTTTTTACTTTTAAGAGTTTAAAAGTTCAAAAAACTTCAATAAAAAGGAAACATGAGAATTTCCAGTTACAGTCTTTCGTTAAATATTTACATACACAAACATGCAGAATTGATTGAAGGATTAACAATCATCCATGAGATTAAAATCAAGTACACAATACAAAAACAGTACAAAAAATCACAGCATTTTTAAAACATGCTGAAGTAACCTCCAGTTACAGTTTTCCATGGAAGTTAAATATTTAAAAAATGTAAATATTTTTAGATTATGCTGAATTAATTCCAGTTATAGTCTTCTGTAGAACAGTTAAAAAAAACAGAGTAAACATTTTTAAAACTAATAGATTCTAATTTTTGAAATACAGTAACAAGAGACTGATAAATTGCAACATGGTAATGTTGTATGCTGTATGTTCCAACCAATAAAAACAAAAATGACTTGAGGCTACATGAGGAATTTGACAGTAAAAAGTGTGCAATTCACAACAGAATGAAACAAAAGCAGGTATTCATTTACAAAGGACAATAGCTGTATATGAAGTTTCCTAATAATTAGTGTAACTAATGACTAAAGTACACACAGCTTAAGAACAAGGTTTTCAAAGAGATTGACATGTTTGTGATTAGGACTAGAAATTAATTCTTCACAAAGATATGCAGGATAAGTTATGTGGCCACTCCCTTGTAATACTTACAAAATTTTTATGTCCCCAACAAATCCAAAACCTCTCTCCATCTTCTGTGATGTCCATTATATTTTATGATATTCATTCAACAATTTGAAGTCAAATATATTTTATCAAGAAAATTCAGCTAAAATTACTAGAGGAATCATTCGGTAGTAGGTTTAGATGAACACAGATGCCCCCCCCCAAATCAGCTGTCCTTCCAAACAAATGTCAGCTCTTCAATGTCAAAGATATGTTTCCTAAATGGAAGAGATGGCCATAAGTAGTGAACTGGTACACCACTAGGTAAAAAGTGAGGTTAAGGAATGCTGCTACCATTATGTATTTAAGTAAAGTGTAATAAACTTCAAACTATAATTAAAACACTCTATACCTCAGAAACATAATGGTAATTTTCTTTCTCCTTGAAGAACATCACAACATAGAGAGGGTGGCTTTGATCAATAAAATTAATATCAACTGCTTCTACAGTAGAAGTGGGACACATACAGAGTGTGAAAAAATGCCTGTCAAATCCTGTTGTGTTCCACTTTTTATACCTTTTATATACCTTGACTGCAGAGTCAATTACCACAATGGTCTGGATGGCAACCGGGTGGCTGGGGCCAGGGAGGCTCGGCCCCACTGTACACAGGGGCCACGAGAGCCAGCACAGGACCCCAGCCACCGAGCCCAGGCCCCAGACTCACCCACACCAGCGCGGTGGTGGAGACAAGCCCGACGGCTCCCCCATCCGACATCTCCCAGAGCGTACCCCCACCCCGGAAGCCAGAGTGGCAAAGCCCCACTACCCCCAACAACACTACGTGATGAATTTAATTATAGGCGTCCAAGTGTATTACTAACCTAATGTTAAATCTAGCCATAATTATGGATTTAAGTTGAAGATGTTTTAAATATTTGTTTTTATCAATGCCATAAAGTTAAACCATTTTGTCAAATGCTATGAAATTATCTTAAATGATATATTCCATGTGTCTTATTCCATCATGCTACTTCTATGAGCAGAATGCGGGCACAAAGTAATTAGCTATTTTGATGATGTGCATACATGGTGTGAAAATGAGCAATGCGCTGGTATGAAACTAGCAAAACCACTTTGTGTTGCACTTTGCGGCGGTGGAAAATAGGGCCCTATATATGTCAGTCTTGTTTGCATAGACCACCGTGGACAGCTAGCCACTCAAAAGTATAAGTTGTTGCCAATTACGACTCCTTCCACTGCTTCACCAGAAGTTACACCCATAATCGTTTCCTCAGTAGTGCCCCTAGGAATGAGGTGGGAACTTGTCCCGGCAGGGTCCAAAAACACATAAATGAAATATAAATACCAATAAGCTTTAATATAGTCTTCATTTAGACAAAGTGTACATGAATCTCTCATAGACTTCCAGGGAAACACGTCATCAGTTGGTGTTTATAGGCTATATTCATCCTGCGCAGATGATCTGGAGATGACAGGAAACGAGAACACACTTGCTGCCACCTCATCCCACACCTGCTTCACTCAAAAGGCTTCGGGCTCCCGTAGATGACATGCTCCTGCCTTTTCACTTTGCACACGAGCACGTCTGTTTCCTAGGCCGAAAAGCATTCTGTAATAGCAATCCACAGGAGATCACGCATTTTAGGTGAAGTGACGTGCCATTCCAATTGGTTCATTGCATGTTACACCCAAAACACGTTAGAACTTTTTCCACTTTGCAATGGTGCAAAGTCTGGTTTTTGGACACACCCATTAATGTTAGTTTCACTTTGCACTTTACTCTTTGAATTAGATCATCAAAATAGAGCCCATTGTCTTTAGATTTGAGTGTATCCGACTTTAGTCTTTAAAACATCTTTTTAAATTCTTTTACTGTATGGTTAGCATACCAGAGGAAAGGAAACACAACAATTCACCTCCTTCTCTAGACAAATAAAATAAAATAAAACAAAAAATCCCCCAAAGAAAAGTCAATCCCTACAACTGGTGCACATACATATATAATCAAATGAGCAACCAACCCAAAAGGGCAAGAGTGACAATCAGTCTAGTTAAGCAATCGAGATTCAAAAGCCAGAGTCAAATAACTGAAAGGGCAACCAAAACTAAAGGTGCAAGAACAGCAAAAAAAAAAACGGTGAACAAAAAATGTAATGCTGTGTCAGGTTGGAACTGGCATTCTGTTCTATTCTATTCTATTCTATTACCAACATTCTATTTTATACAGTAATCCTACGAGTGATTTGTGGGGGCTGCCATCTTGGAGTGCCAGCATTACTCCCATGGCACTATGTGGCCTGCTGACAGCAGCTGATAATGATAGTAACATGAATAGATAGAATGACGACGTTAGATAGTGGCCCCCAGTTACTGATTGACGTACATTATATGGCTGGTGATATTCATGTTATTCAAATTTTACATATTAGTTAGACATTGGTTATGACAACAGCCAGAAACAAAAAAAAATGCGGTAACAATTTGAGGGTACAAATCATATACTTCAATAATGCTTAACTAATGATGATTTAATGCATGAATAATATGATATGAATTCATGTTATTCACCATGAACTAATGATGAAGTTCACCATGGCTTTATCTGGTCACTTACTAGGTCAACAGTTAAGAAATGTTAATTCACAATCACTTCATACATTATTTGATATGCCAACAAAATTATCTAACCAAATAAAAGACATTCCGTCATCCTATATCTCATTTTGAAAATATATCAATATTCTGTAAAAATTTAATATACTGCCCAGGCCTATTAGAGAATGTTTAAATTGTTCTCCATGTGGTAAAGGTTTGTGGCAGAGCTATCAAAGTGGATCTGCTCCTACACAGCTCTCTGGTTTTTTTTTCACCTGCACTCCTTCACACCTCTATTTTTAAATACCTCTGCTTTACTGTAAGCCTTTTTGGGTGAAAGTGTCCCCTCCATACCTTTATATGCACCACAGGTGTCAGACTCCAGTCCTGGGGGGTCGGAGCCCTGCACATTTTTGGGTTTCCCCTCGTTTAACACACCTGATTCACCTTCTTGTGCTAATTACCACACAGCTGTTGAGCTGAATCATTTGTGGTGGAACAGGGAAAGAACTAAGCTACACGGGGCTGCGGCCCTCCAGGACTGCATTTTGACACCCCTGATATACACCATTAGTGTATCTGTTACGGTTATTACGCTTATGTCACCAACAATGGTCATAGTGTAAAAGAGGAAAAAAATAGAACACAAATATTTCAACATGTGAAACAAGGGTTTCAAACACTCCAACAGTCCTGTTTTCAGTCTCATCCAGGTGATGTCATCCTATCTGAAATCTCAACCCGAGACAGTTGCGCACAGTATTTTTTTTTGTTTAATTATAGCAGGAAAGTTGTTGGTCAGAAATTGGTTGTATGTCTTTCAGAGTAAATCTTGCAGTTCCATCAAAAATCCTTTGAAGATTCAATTGTACCTGTGATGAAAATAAAGAATTTACACAACAATAAAGTCATTGTTTACCACTATACAATGAAATTTGCATCAATCATCATTAACTGACTGCGTATTACAGGGTCACTGAACCTGGAATCAATCTCACGAAACAAAAAACACACGGGGAATGGGATGAGAGTCTATCAAAGGATACTATGGGGAGAACATGCAAACTCCAAAGAGTAGGTTGATCATTACCTCCTTAAGATGAAGAAGATTAATAATAATATACTATTATGCTAAGCTTCTATAAAAGATACTGTACTATCGAATTAGCCACATACACACATTATGAAAAACAATGATGTATAAAGATTTAGTTGAATTCAAACATAAGACTGTAAAACAAAATTAAGTGTAACCGCTTTGGCAGATGTAAAGGAAGAGTTATCAAAAACCCAGACAAGGAAAGGATAGAAATATAGATAAAGTCAGCTTACCTGGTCTAAGTATACCAGAATCGCATTTTTATTAGGAAAATTGCCAGACAGAACAGTAGCTTGCAGTCTTGCATGTCTTGCAGTAGAAGGTGGTGTTGTGGTACTTGTTGTGTTTCTTGTGAAAGTGGGTGTCGTTGTTGAAGCTGTCATTGATGTTGTTGTTGTTGGGGGTGCTGTGGTTGTCAACATTGTGAGTGTCGTTGTTGATGCTGTCGTTGATGTTGTTGTTGTTGGGGCCGTCGTTGTTGATGCTGTCGTTGATGTTGTTGTTGTTGGGGCCACTGTGGATGTGGTTGCCGTCGTTGTGGGTGTCGTTGTTGATGCTGTTGTTGATGTTGTTGTTGTTGGGGCCGCTGTGGATGTGGTTGTCGTCGTTGTTGATGCTGTCGTTGATGTTGTTGGGGCCGCTGTGGATGTGGTTGTCGTCGTTGTGGGTGTCGTTGATGTTGTTGTTGTTGGGGCCGCTGTGGATGTGGTTGTCGTCGTTGTGGGTGTCGTTGTTGATGCTGTCGTTGATGTTGTTGGGGCCGCTGTGGATGTGGTTGTCGTCGTTGTGGGTGTCGTTGTTGATGCTGTCGTTGTTGATGTTGTTGTTGGGAGCGCTGTGGATGTGGTGGTCGTCGTTGTGGGTGTCGTTGTTGATGTTGTTGTTGGGGCCGCTGTGGATGTGGTTGTCGTCGTTGTGGGTGTCGTTGTTGATGCTGTTGTTGATGATGTTATTGTCGGGGCCGCTGTGGATGTGGTTGTCGTCGTTGTGGGTGTCGTTGTTGATGCTGTCGTTGATGATGTTAGAAACCAGAAATACAAATATCAATAATTTTCCCGTACTTCACATATTATGTGTGTATTTTACAGCAACAATAAATGTCATTTTACTATTTAGTTTTTCACATCATTGTAGTCATATTATCTTGAAAAATATTAAAGTGATAATCTGAATACCTTTACTGACACAACTTGAATATAGACAAGGTCAATAATGTATGGAAACTGAATATACGTTTATACTTTTTTACAATACAATATTTAATTTAAAATTCAGTTTCTCACATCATTTACCAAGTATAATATCATAAATAAATGCTGAGACATTTTTTAGTATAATTTTCAAGAATACTATAGAAAGAATTTCACTGATATTACAGTTGTCATAAATTACTTACTTGTTGTGGGCACTTGTCCCAATGATAAGGAGAAACCTCCCAATATCAGGAATAGATACAGCATTTTATTTCCGTGTTGAATGTGAATCTCTTTTCACAGCAAAAGAATGAGCTTCTATCTGGTTTGAATGAGGAAGTGTATTGAACTTATTCTTCTCAGGGATGGGAGGAGCTCTCAAGAATTATTCCTTGGCATGTCATTCATCCAGGACATCTAATGTGGTTCAGATGTGTGTGTGTGTGTTTAGTATATATAGACAACCACTTTAATAGCTATATGCATCCTTATCAAAGTGGCCACGAGAGCACTTCATTGGTCACACCTAAGGATGATCAGAATTTTTAAACCTATCAGAACGGACACGAGGGCAAAAATAAATTCTCAGTATAGCATGATTGTGATGTGCTGAAAACTTCTCTGAATGTGCAGCTCATCTATATTTGAAGTGATTATGGAGGCAAAATGTGGTTCTACCAGGTACAATGTAGGGGTCTGTAATGAAGTAGCCACTGAATGTAATAGAAATAATATAGATAATCCTTAATTTACTGTAATTTAAGTTATATCAATTAAAAGAACTTGTGAGCCGGTGGCACCTAGCTGTGACATTTGACAGGTATGTTTGTTTGGCATGAGTGATGTAATGAGTATTTTCGTTTGGAGTATGTGTTGTGACAGGTTCTCTGTATATATTTATTAAGCAGCAGGGAACTGAAATTGACAATGAAATGAACATTACACAACATCTGTGTCTCGCAATTGTATGGTATGATAGTTTTATGATTTATTATATGTGTCATTAAGTAGCAAAAACCAGATATACCGGCCTTACCACACCCAATGCCTTTATGACACACTTACCTTGGCACTGAAAATTCTAACACAAATATTTTCTACTTAATAATAAACATTAATTTTACATAAAAATATTTTACAGATACTTTGATGTTTTATGGAAAGCTTAACATTTTATATAAATATAATTACGTACAATTGTGCACAAACATATATATTGTATATATAAATCCGATAATAAACTGTTTGATTGAGTCATTTATGCATTCTAATGATTTTGACATATATTTTGTATTTTATTCACATATCTTTGACATTCTTGAATCTTATGTAGAACATTGTAATGTTTCCTCATGTACATAATCCTCCCACAGCTGTTTCCCTAGAATATTTTATTCTTCTTTTTAAGATGGATTAAACACTGGAAATCTGGAATGAAGAATAAATTTCAGTGTCAGTTACTACCGAATCATGTTATCATAATTTTATTTTTTTAAAACCTTCATTTTATCAGGCAAAGCATTTAGGACAGTTTCTTATTTACAATGACACCCAGAAAGCACATGTAAAGCTAAAATGGAAAAAACATAATTAAAATAATATAAAATATTATTAAATAATTATTAATAATTATTAAACAGACTTTAAACATTTGAAAGTTTCATTAAAAATGTCCATAAGTAGGCCCTTGAAAGCCATCACAGATATAAATGTATCCAGTTTTGTAGATTTCTGTAACGAATTCCAGTCATTGGCAGCAGCGGATTGGAATGATAAAAAAACCAAAGGAGGTTTACCAGGGTTTGTTCTAATAAGAATAAGACCATGTATCATATGTGCTCAAGGAGATTGTCTGTAATAGCAGAGTTAACTAAGGGGATGAATAGCCAAGAGGTGTTTTATAGCAAAGCGTAAACCAATGAATGTTACAAACAGTCTTCAAAGAGAGCCACTTGACTGAAGGATACAAAAGGCAGTGGTGTGTATTAAAGGGGGCAAAGGATCAGCTGGGTGGGCACTGGAAATCAGAAAATGTATTCATAAATAAATACAGTGTTGAAAGTTATCTTAGAAGACATTTTTATGTTGAACTTTTTGCATGGACGGAATTGAACAACTGTACTAAAAAAATCTCAGGCATGAATTATTCATTTCACAGTATTTATTTGAAACAAATATTGCAATGTGTGTTCTTTACTTGTTCTCAGCTTGAAATGTGTAGATTCTTTTAATCCAGTTATATCTCTAAGATAACATTCTCAAACCTTACTGTACATTTTGATGTTTACCACTTTAATTGTAGCCTTTTTGGGAGAATTATGCCTTTAATCTTTAAAACAATGAAGTCACAGCTCTTCACTAGACCAGAAGTCGTTTTACCCCCGTTGACCGCACAAGCCTGTTGTATGTCCCCAAAACCTCTGCTTTTCCTGTCATCTACCTGTACATTTGGTTTTTGTTACAGTTTTTATTTCCTTTTTGCATTTCCACAATGTGTCCTGTCACTCCAGTTCCAGCTGCACCCAGTTGCCTGAATTTTTTTTCCCCCAAATAAAGATCCTGTGCTCTGCCTCACCCTACAAGTCATGGTTCTGTTACACCTACCATCCAAAGACATCCCGTTGTTTTTTTATGTTCTGTTGTATTTCCTGGCAGTTATTACCTTAGGTGTTACCTTCTTCTGTAGTAATACCTGGACTTTTCATTAAAGCACAAAGAAAATTAAGTCTTGACAGCGCGGACGTCACCGAGAGACCCATGCCCAGGTCCACGGTCCTCGTGGTGGGAGGCGGGGCCGCTTGCACTGAGGAGGAGCCGCTGCTGCTTGAAGACCCCCCCGACCAGCTGTGAACAAAGCGCACAAGTACTCAATGATGCAGATGTGGCACACGTGACGGAGCGTGCAGTCACATGTTCTGCTGGGGGGGGGGGGGCTTACTGGCGTGAGGAAGCTGAGCTGCGGCCAGAGGAAGGTTTTGAGCTGGTCCCACTCACTAGGGTGGGGGCAGGAGAGGGCGGGGACAGACTGGCCTACATATAAAGGCACAGGCATTTTCCATTCACCCAGTTCTGGATTTTTGTTGTTTAAAAAAGTCTGCTGCAGTACGAATGTCCTCTGATGTAAAGGTACCACTATAATCACCAGGATCAACTAACTTGAATCCCAAAGCATGTAATTTAATTATCTTTGTGCTGATCTATCTTTACCTTTAATGTAATTAGTAAAATGCCTTAAATACAATAACATGTTTTAACCACAGAAGAGTCCTGATAACATTTGAAATTTCTGACAGAGGCTGTCAGAGGATTGTATCACTGCAAGACCCTTGTAAATGCTCCCAGCAGATAAATAGCTAACCCTGAGCTCTGAGCCCAATCTTTGCTCTCACC
The DNA here is from genome assembly GCA_025773925.1 of Cryptomyrus ogoouensis. Lineage (NCBI taxonomy): Eukaryota > Metazoa > Chordata > Actinopteri > Osteoglossiformes > Mormyridae > Cryptomyrus > Cryptomyrus ogoouensis. The sequence continues at coordinate 11,230,509 of JAOYFF010000045.1, read as the reverse complement.
AGTGTCTGTGTGTCTCATAGGAGAGTAAGATGGGATTTACTAAAAAAAAATCCAGTGTACCAGTTACTTGTACAAATGGCAAAACAAATATCTCCATTTGAGGTTACCAAGGATATTACATGTTTGCTGTGCTCTACACCTGCGCTGTTGGTCTTATGTGCCATTTTTTACAAGAGCATATTATGATTTAAATTCAAAAGTTGGCCAAGATGCAAAGGATTATTGTTGACAGGGGTGAGGCAGGGCGTAACCATTTTATTGCTGAATGACTTATTTGAGGGAGACTCTCACCAAAGATTTTGAAATTAGCTACATGATATTATCACGGCAGTGTGGAATTGTTGAACCTGAATTCCAACTAACAATTTTAAATTGTGTAAAGATGAAATAAACAGAAAGGTTTAATAATTGGTGGAAGAAAGTATTTCTACTCAAATATGCATTTTCATCTTGTAAACATGAAAATAACGTTTTGTCTTCTTGTCTGCCAGGTGAAGCACTGATGCTTCATCCGTTTGAGCTTCATACAGAGGGGCATGCATGTTAGACAGACCTACTGCTCCCATGGGATTATTGTGAGCCCTGACAACAGTAACATCTCCTGGCAGCATCTCACACCAAGACCCCTCCCCCCCCCATGGGCACCACTGACCATGATACAAGGTACAGAGCCGTAAACGGCAGAGCCACACACCCCCCCCCCCGGTATAATGGTCAATGAATAGATAGATTAAAAGCATGTAGGACATTTCATAATGGGCGGTTTCATAAAAAATATTTTCATGTTTACTTCCTTGTATGACTGAAACATACTTCCTGTCATTTCCTGTAGTTTATTTAAGGAATCTCTGACAGGTTCTGGGATACTTCTGTTCTTTGATTATTCATTTCAAAGAACCACATTTTACCCTATTTTTATTTCATTCCTGCTTCCTTCCAGGCCATGGCTTGTAACTGCTCACAGCTACAGTGAAATATGCAGTGACCTTGGGCAGG
>JAOYFF010000045.1:11213817-11229413 GCA_025773925.1 Cryptomyrus ogoouensis | reverse complement strand
ACACAGACACATATGTAGGTGACAGTAAGCTTGGCGGTGAAGGGCAGCCAAAAAATCAAACATGCAAACAAACACAAGATGTTTGGCTGCTTTAGCAGCTTAATAAGCACTCACCTTGATGATGTAGTAAGCCTGAGATCTCTCCTCCTCACCCTCAGGGGCAGCCATAGTCACAGTCAGTATCTCATACCTCTTTTTCATCTTGTCAGTCTTGGAGAGCCTTTCATGGACTTCGGCGCTGACATGAGAGACCAGCACAGACATAAACATGCCACATTCTGCTCTAAAAAATATCCTTTTACTAAATTAGGCATAAATACTGATCTGGGGAGGAACAATGGCTCAGTGGTCGGCGGCGCAGCATTCCTTGTTTGTGTGCGTGTGAAGTTTGAATAATCTCCCATGTTTGTGGGCGTCCCCTGGAAACTCCTCCAGCAGTTAGAGAAACCAGGTTCTGTAAATTAACCATGGTGATTGTTTGTGTCTGTGCCCTGTTATCAACTGTTATAAGCTCCATTGTGTGCATTCAAAATACAATTAAATTCTCAGATATGTCTCCCTTGTGTCTGTGTTACTCACAGTGTGCATGAATAGTGATAAGTGCTGCTTGTGTGGGCTGTTTCGACAACTGTCTCCATTAGTTATTCAATTAATTAATGTAATAATTTTGATATGGCTACATTTCAAACAACATACACTACATTTCATAGTTAGCATGTGCTGGACAATTGGGAGATAAATGGGATGGATGGATGGATGGATGGAATTGCAATGGGTAGGGATGAGAGATATGGGCTCCCAAAACTGGATGGAGAAGGGAATATGTAAAGTGAAAGATTTGTACAATGAAGGGGTCCTGATGATTTTCCAACAGCAGGCTAATACTTTTAAACATCCCCAGAAACACTTTTTCAAATATCTACAAATCAGAAGCTCTGCACACTCCCGTATTAAAACGTATTCTACTATCCACCATTGAATGACTTTCTCTGGAGCACTTACACGACAAGGGAGGTATATCCTGGTTTTATGATACACACAGAACAGCCTCAAAAGAGAATTCGGTAAGAGTTTATTTAAAGCAGTCATCTTAATGCATTATAAATATCTTCATAATGCAAAACAGTGCATTCATAAAGAATTATAAAAACGGCTATACTGTAACTATTTTTAAAAAGGCATAAGAAATCATAGGCGTGTTTATTATGTATTATGAATGCTTTATGATCTCATCTATATTGCAGTATAAATACCTTCATAATCCATTATAAATGTCAGTGTAAGCATTATGCATTAACAAGGTATTTATAGTCTGACCATCTGGCCCTAGAAAAGGCAGAATATACAGTTAGAGGGGAAACAAAAGTGTTTTATAAACTATGGGAACCCTTTGTACAATTGTACAATGGTTTAGATACTAACATACAGCTGTGAAATTCCATATTCTATGCCATTCCTTTGGGCTGTATCAATTAACCTAGCAGATTGGTAACATAGTGATTAGTCCTCATGGACCAGAAACGTTAAATAGCAGAGCAATAATCTTGTTCAGGAATATCCTGAATAGGCAATAGTTGTGACGGGTTTTACACTCTTCTGCAAAAATATAAATTCCTCCCCCCTTTTTGTTATTTACTCATTACTTTTCATTGAATTGTCTACCTTTTGAGTAGGGTCAACTGTAATAATAGATGTATTGTTGATGGACATTTTACATTTTCATTTCGGGTTTATCAGGGAAGGGGAAGAGTTGGGGTGTGTGTGTGTTTGTTTTGAATGTTTGAAAAATATTTATGAAAAAAAACTATAATGGCTGTCGTTTTATGATGTATTCAGGAAAAGATTGCATCCATTTCAAATTTGAACTTTGGCAGAACCAGCAATAAAAATGATTCAGGAAACTGGGTATTAACTCATTAGGCCAAAGTCCAGGATCCGAGCGGCTGAGCCAATCACCTGAGCGCCTGCTGCTCCTGCTCAGCCAATCTGAGCCGCTTGCAGATCATCTCACGGTGAAGCTGAAGCTCCTCCTCCCGCTCGCTCATGACCGCCTGCAGCCACAGCCTCTGCTTCTCCAGGGGGAGAACGCTGTCGGCCTTATCGTACAGCAGGTCCCGCAGGCGTTTCGTCTCCAGCTTCAGGATGTTGTCCTCCACCATAGCATCCTGTGGTGTGATCGCCAGTCACCAAACCAGTCTGCACTCCCAGAGACGCTATGAGATCAATTCTACCGTTTCTAAGACTAGTCTCTTCACCTGCTTTTTCTGATTGAGTTTCTTCAGTTCTTTGTCTGAGGTGTCATTGAAGAGGTCTAGCTCCTCGATCTTAGTGGTCAGGTCTGACTTCTCCACTCCTGTCTTCTCCGTCTCCTTTTGCACGCACCGAATGTTGTCCTGAAAACAGGAACTTTTGCTTGGCAAATGTTGAAGAAGGTACAAGGATGAAATGCCAGTCCATCACAGGGCAAACATACTCACAAACAACTACTGTTTTTATTATTTTGCTTAGCTAAAATGTGTATCTTTTATTTTTTTCTTTATATTTTTTATTTATACAGCTGAGCATTTCAGATTGAATACAATTTTTGGGTATAACAACCTGTCAAACTCTGAAACTTAAATAAACAGTCTTCAGGTTTCTGTACTAAAATCATATCTTGCTCTGAAGGCTGAAAAGTGCCAGTCGACAGGTACTGGAGACCCTTCCCTCAGATAAAGACAGGGGTACCTGCAGTCTTTTCAGCTGTAGCATCAGCATGCTGGACGTTTTCCTCTTCTCCTCCAAAGCTTCGGACAGTTCAGACACCTTGGCCTCCAGCAGCCGCTTCTCCTCCCCTGTCACCTCCCCCTTCAGGCGAGAAATCTTCCTCTCCAGCTGCTGGATCTGGAAGTCCTGGTTCCACAGAGTGTATCAGTCAGTATAACTATTCATTTACTCCAAAGAAATGTGAGCACATCCACATGCGTGTCACAGTTGTTTGTTTTTCATTTCACAATTTCCCACACAGCCTTCAGTAGCTACTTCATTAGGTACACCTAGGTAGTAGTGTGTAGGTAGTGGTTGAGTTGTAGCAGTTGAGTACCTCGATATAGTTTGTAGATTTACCTATCCATTGTAGATTTAACATTTACCATTTACCACTGGCATTGAGCACTTGTCTCTGTATGGTACTGCTTATAAGCTGTACAGCCAGGAACATCCCTGAGGATTTTGTTCTTCGATTTCTCCAGTGCCTTCAACACAATTCAGCCAGCCCAGTTAGGGAGGAAGCTCTCTGCTATGCAGGTTCATGCTCCCTTAGTCTTTTGGATTATGATCTGATCGACAGGCCACATTACGTGAGGCTACAGGGCTGTGTGAACAATATGTTTATTATCTGTGATTCTGTGATATCTGGGCAATACAATTAAGATGTGCAATATTATTATCCAGAATTCGGTGCAATATACCTCTACTTTTTCCCACAGTTTAAAGTCTAACTTGATTTTACCAACATGTGCAATATAACTACTTATGATTACTTCATTCCTATTTTTATACTTATACTGTATTGTTCTTGTCTTGGTGTCTATGTGTGATTGTGCAGTCGGAATGTGAGCAATTTCCTCCAGGATTAATAGTCTGCTGATTCTGATTCAGCTTGTAAGGGTATCGCCACTGAGAATTCACAAATAAAGTCTTCCCATCATTGCATTATTACATAAATTCTGTCATAGGACCAATGGTATGAAAGCTATCTTCCACATAATTCCACAAATTTATTTGTGCGGGATGCTTGCAAGGATGATGGACAGCTGATGCAAAGATTTCCTAAATCCATCAACAGCAATCACATCAAAGAAAGCTGCATGCACTGTGGTTTACAGGTTTGACTCTGGTCTCTCACCTGGTTGTAAATAATTTTCTGTTGCTTGAGGGATTTATGGTCCATCTTGTTCAACCGGCTGTTGAGGTTGGACAGTGACGCTCTGCACCCTGTAATCTCCGCTTTTCTTTCCATCTCTTGGGCTTTCAGGGCCTCCAGCTCCTGGGTCTTCTTGAACAGCGCCTCCCGGTGGTGGAGCAGCAGGGAATCTGTTTCCTACACGATAGACCATCTGGGTCATGCTCCATTTGGAGTAGGAAACCATGTCACAGAAGATTTATCATGTTTCACAGTAGCGCTACATCTGTAAAACGACTGTCACACAACATTTAAGAAGCCATGTTTAATGTCAAACATTTTTAAAAGGTATAACCTGAAATTGTATGAATCCATATTATATTATAAACATTATTAATATTGTACTACCAGTAAACTGCTTTCTTGAGTCAACAGAGGAATCAGAGGAAACATCTCAAGGAAAAAGGCTTGATTATTTATTTATATATTTATGGGCCTCCGCAGAAGAAAAGAATAGTTCCCACCAGCCAACCGTTCACTGTTGCCAAGCAACACAAGCATTTTGCATCATATAATAATTTGCAAAATGTATTAATATTTTACGCTGAACTGGGGCACATTTACCAAAAGCTCCTGTTAGCAACTTACATAGCTGAAGCCATTCAGTTGCATGGTTTCAAACGGGTAAGTCGCTAACATAATGAGCTTTTGGGAAACGTATCCTGGCTTTGCTTTTATTTTTTAACTTTGCACTGCAAGTTTGCATCTTCCTCTTTTGAACAAACAGATAACACGTTAGGTGCATAATTTACGTGAATTATACAAGTGTTTTAAGAGCAAAAGTTAATATTTTATGTAAAATATCTTATTTTCGTCCAATACAATCCATACCATTTTAAGCTATTTTGTGACATGTATTTTGAGAAACATAGCAAGTTATATAAAATGATTACTTTGTAGTCTTATACTTGCAATAAAGTCTCCTAAAGGTAGTGAAAAATGCCAAAGGAACAGCCTAGGTACCAACTCTTTGCATATATTTATAAAGACAAGTTTTGCGGAAGCGATAAAGATTAGTGACATTTCTCATTTATAAAGTCACTGCTTGCCCAAGTTCACAGTTATACATGAATTGCAGAGTTGTATTTTTATCATATTTCCTCAGTGAAAAGTCCCTTACATCACAAAATAAAAGGTTGAAGCCCATCAGTCAGTGTAAATAGACCCTAGACATGTGCTCTTGTTTATGGGAGTTTTCATGTGTTTTCTTGACCCAGTAACATCTGCGGCATGATCATATCATTATCATATGAATAGCGCTATATGCAGATGGTTGGGCCGTCAGTGCTGCTTCCAGAATCAGACACTCGAGTCACTCTTGTTCTTTTTCTTCTCCCTACAAAGCTTAAAAATATATTTAGTTTCGTCCAATATATATATATATATATATATGAAAAGTAGACCGTTTATGGTTAATGGTTTCATGGGGTGTTTTTTTTATGTTTCTATGGCAAAAACTGTTTTAGAGGTTTGGTCAGACTTCTGTTTGATCCTGAGGGGGGCCTCTGACTCCAGAGGGTTAAGTTATGGTTTTTAGATGAACCTGTAAAGCGGACTGAAACACTCTATTGTGAAATGTCCGAGTGCGGTTATACTCTGACACCAGTGCTCATGGAAGACCACTTGTAATCAGATTTCTTGGTCGGAACTACAGTAACTGTTGTATAATTAAAAAATAAGAATTCCTCATGATGTGATCATTTTTCCATTTTATGTTAAATATTTTAACACATATTTGGGTTTATGTTCTTCATTTTACATGTATGATAATAGGACATGTTAATAGACATGTTAAGGTGATTTACTTTCAGAATTAATGAAATGAAATTTTAAAAATGTATCCACTTCAATTCCTATTCCATACAGAGAATGAACCATATGTATCCTCACACTGCGCAACTGAAATGCTTAACATCCAGTGAAAGTCAGGTCTACAGTGCACTCCCAGAAGTAATAGATACAGGCTCCACCCTTCTTACTGAACAATAACAAGTTTATAAAGAGCACTTCTATAAGCAGGTCCTGAAGACCTTGAGGGTGTGTTTGTTTTGTGACACTTATTTGCATGATGAATTACCTTACTTTCATGCAGCAGTTAAACTAATCCTCTAAATCTGCAGTACACTAGTCCTTAAGATCCAGTGTGGAATATTCTTTGTAATGTTATTTGTAACGGTCTAATACTGCCACTACAAATAAGTAATGGGTGGAAATTTCTGGTCTTTAAGGAGTATAAAGTCTACTGGTATCCAGTGCTGTTCTGAACTGTATTATCAAAGCGTTTTATGGAACATTGAAAGACCTGGATTTTTTCATACATCAATTAATAAGGAAATCTGAAATTTATGGGGGTCCATGAGGAGTGGAGGTGTTAGTCTTCAGGGGTGGGGGCCGAGCACAGCAGGAGGGGCTCACCTTAACAGCCTCCTCATTCTCCTTCAGCGTCTGTTCCATCTGCGCAGCCCTCTCCTCCACACTCATGGCTGTCTCTGTTATACACTGCAGCTTCTCCTGCAGGGTGACGTTGAAGGTCTGGGCTGCCTTTACCCTGCATACAGGGGAGGGTAGAGCCAATGGAAGTGATAAGACAGCCACAGAGACACTGAACTGGCTTCGTACGAATGTGAGGGTACGTAAATTCGTTAGATGAAAACCGCTACTCTGTCTTGACGCCGAATGTGCAACTATCAATAACGTGTGAATCTGAAACCTTCAGCTACAGATAGTGGATGTTGTGAGATAGATCATAGAGCGCCAGTGTTGGAAATGCAAGAAACAATGTGTGGCGCCAAAAATTCTGTACTTGTTGCTTTTCTCCAGGATGTCCTTTTTCATGCTGGACAGCTGTGATCTCTTCGCCTGCACTTCTGTAGCTGTTCCATCCACGCTGAACCTCAGGCTCTCCAGCTGTACAAAGAGAACACAAGAAACAGAAAATTATTAAAGTAAACATAGATCATGCCTCATTTCTTGGCCTCGTTGTCAGAAATGCCATCAAACAACATACCACTGTTAGGTGGAGAAGCAGCCATTGCGGATACTGTGGGTTTAACTAACTTCTCATAGCTAGTTTAGCTCACTTCACTATCCTATTAAATCCCATGATGTTAGATCAGGCAGTGATCCTGTCCACTCTTATTACAATTAGGAGTTAAGGGCCTTGTTCAAGCACCCATCATCAAAATCCTCAGATGGAGAGCAGACAAAGCGGAAGACATTTGGCTGGAATTCCATTCTCCAAATGGCAGCAGTTCTACGTACGTTTGCCAGCAAGTCATCATTAGCTATAAAGTATGTGCGTCAGTGAGCAAATAATGGTGATAGCAATGATGCTGACCTCATCCTGCAGCCTGACACGGTCGCTCTCCTTCTCCTGCAATTCCTGCCTAAGCTTTGCGGCCAGTCGCTCCGCGGCTGCAATCTTCCTCTCAAGCTCCCTGTTGTTCTCCACCTCCCTGTCCAGAAAGTTCTTCTTTTCCTTTATTGTGGCCTCCTTCTCTCTCACCTCCTGGTTCACCTGGGCGAGAAGCTGGAGGAACAGAATGTTACACCTGACACGGGTTTTATTCACCATTCTACATCTAAGTTTTCAGCTGGCACTTTTTAAATTATAGGCATCAGCCATTTAAAAAGACAGGTATTTTTAAAAGACAGGTATTTTTAAAAGACAGGTATTTAAAAAACAAATGAATGAAGTTGGGAGGGAGCAAAAACGTGGACTGTCTGTGGTTCCCCAAGGACTGGGTTGGGAAACACTGCTGTACACAATCTTGCTTCCTAATCACCAAACATCAGGGGCTATTTATAGCCAGCAATTCACCTGAATCACATGTTTGCAAACTGAGGGGAGAACATTCAAAACTCCTAATCACACACAGCCGATACTAAATATAAACCTTTTAGCCTTTTTGACCTGTCCCACCCTGCACCGGCCATCTACCATTTTGTCAATCCATTAAGGCATTACATCTCCCCCTGCTGGTTACCAATGTGCACTGCTCCATCTCACGGTCCCTCCTTCTCATCTGCTCAATGGTGCTCTCCCACTGTCGAATGAGCTCCTGCCTCTCTGCGTGGGCTTGACGGAAGTTTTCAGCAGTACTGTCCAGCCCTATCTGTGTTCGACACGGAATAAACACGGGATGATCACAATGATGCAGAAACAGGCCGTTCCATGTTGGGCGAATGCCCGGCAGCGGGCCGTCACTTGGACCTGTGCCGTGATCGTCTCCATCAGCTCGTTGTCAAGGGCTCTGCGCTTCTGGCTGGCCTCGATGGTCATCTTCTCCATGCGAACTGTCAGTTCCTGTGGTGTGAAATGGAATGCATGCCATTAGCTTGGTGGGTATAAACAAACTGGGTCGGTGCCTCAAGCCAATCTCCTGTTGTATGAATGGATATCCCTATTTATTATATAAACTACAGCTAAAAAGTGTTCTTTCTATACAACATCTCCTTCTCCTCCAGAGAGCCTCCTGCGTGCTCTCTCACCCGGATCCTGCTCTCATCCTGTTGGCCATACTTGACGATAGCCATGGTGTCCTCATCTTTGCGCGCCGACTCCTCCAGCCAAGCATTGAGAGTCTTCTGGTCCCAGTTCATCTGGCTCTTAAGTTCATCTAACTTCTGGGAAGCTTTGAAGATGTTGTTCTATCGGAGAACACGGATGTGGGGAGAAGCCGTTACAAATCAACATACGACAGTGGCATTGTAAGCAGCGTAACATGTCCTTCTTACTGCAATCACAGACGCTGTATATACTCATTATGTATTCCACCGTATGGTTGTACATTTTTCTATTTATTTATCTATCACAAATGTATATACGGTAGGTGTTTCTGGCATTTTGCCCTATTTCACTGTTTCAGATTAGACACCAAACTGCATTTTGTTGTCTGAACACTTGAACTTTATGCAATAACAATAAATCTAATTTAAAATCTAATCGACCCAAATTATTCTACTTTAAAGTTTTTCGCATGAGGAATGTAGGTTGTTATGCTACACCAGTTGGCACAAAGGGTGCGGTTGAAGGAAGCCACTGTTATTCATGAGAGAGTCAGGGGGCCGAGCTCTAGATCGTCTATGCATTACTGTTGCATCATTTTATATGGGTGCATTGTGTGCTTTAGGTCAAGATCCTCAGATGGAGAGCAGTTTGAGCTCCTGCCCCTCGTGGGTAATGCAGAAAGACTACAAGGTCATTCACGCCCACAGTGTACTGTATGTTATTTTGTTGTATTTTTTTCCCTCTTTGCTCTTGTTTTGTTCTTATTTCCCCTGGTTGGAGAACCTGCTTCCTCTGCGGTCGACAAAAGGAAAAAGAACTCCGGTCTGGTTCCCAATTTCAAAATTGACAAAATACTGATCCCTAAGCTCTTGGACTTTCAACAGCAGCATCAATTTTTACAAAACATTTACAGAACGTGTGTTGTCACACATCTGTGTAGATCATAGCAAAAATTAAAAGTTGTTCCTTAAATTGTGGAAATTGGGGACAACTGTTGAGTCTTTTCCATTTTCCATTTTATAAAATGTAGTAAAATTACACAACAGAAACAGTCCATGTTTTCGCTTCCTCTCAGCTCCCAGTGCACCTGTACCAAGTATCCGGTGTTCCTGATTGGCTGGGAGCTGGGAGGGAGCAAAAATGTGGACTGTCTGGGGTTCCCCGACGACTGGGTTGGGAAACACTGAGTTAGAGAAATGTCAGTGGTGTTTGGAGGAACTGATCCTGTGCAACAATTATCCCTGGTCTCCCCTAAAGCACAGGGTCAACATGAAGGGACCGGGAATTTATTCCAAGTTACACACTGGTCAACTTAAAGACACCAACTCAACTAACACGCATGATTGGACTGTGGCTGTAAATGAGCATGACATGGAGCAAACATACAAACTTAACACGCAGAAGGCAGGGGAAGGCTTTAAATCTAACTCGAAACCTATTAGGCAGCTGATCTAGTCGTTGAACCACCACGCTGCCCTTTCACTATTATCTTAGCTCATATTATCGTTACATTTGGCGCCATCTAGTGGTTGCAAATACACATATCGTATTTAATTATTTATAACACACCTATCAAAGCATTCATCTTCAAATCCTTTATGCAGAACAGAATAGCAGAGTGATATACAAACCTGAAATATATACACAGCATGTATATATGTACATGAATATTGTGCAGTTAAAGCAGCTACGGCTGTCACCTCCTGTGTATTCTTCTTGTCTCTCATCGCTCCCAGCTCACTCTCCAGCTTGGAAATCTCCTGCTGCAGTCTGCCCATCTCCCGTTCAGCCAGGGCCTTGAAATGAACCTCGGACTCGGTCTCCCTTTCTTTGGCCTTGGAAAGAGCCTGCGTGTATAGACACGCGCGCGCACAATGGATCGCGATTTTAAATACGTACATTTTATGCAACCCAGGTATACACACGTTATAATACATTATATAATACACATTAATACATCATATTATTACAAATATAATTTATTCTTATATTTTGCCAGAATGTTATTTTGTAGTTATAACGTGAATATTGTGAAACATTTTCCTACTGATAATTTTTTTTTTTTAAGGACTAATAATGGCAGTATACCTGAGTGTGAGATAGCTCCTGTCTCACATTTTTCAGATGTTCACCCATCGCTTGGATCTTATCTCTGTGTGTGCAGAGTTTGCCGTCCAGGTCTGATTTTTCCTTTTGTTTCCTTAGAAGCTATTATATGGAAGAAGACACACAACGGGCCGACAGTAAGCAGCGGCTTTCCCAGTCTTACCACGCTGACATCATCGAGCGCAAAAGAAAGACTATGTGTGCATTTAGTTCGTTAATGGAAATGAGAAAGCATGTTTATAGGTGATTAATGAACATAACCTGTCACTACCCATAGATAATTTAAAATAAAGTATTACGGCTGATCTTGATGCAACTTATCTACCTCGTCTTCCAAAGCCTTGTTTTCAGCATTTGCCACTGGTATAGCAAAACCTTCATCCCAGCCAATTTCGTTTAAAAGAGTTGCACCCGACATTTTTCCTATTGAACTTTTATCCACTGTTTGATATGACGTCTAAGCCGACTTCGTTGTGCTCAGCAGAACTCGGACTGGAAACCCGTGCGTTGTTTTTTGTTTGGCGAAGGCGCCCTTAGCAACCGAGCGCTGCCCGGATGTTAAAACTGCAGGCGCCATATCTGCCACTAGAGGGAACCACAACATCAGTTATAGGACCTACACCTGCCATGCGTCAAATGTGCTTTTTGACTTCTAATCACATCATTCGCTTGTGTTACATCTTAGTCCAAGTAAATCTGTACATTACCTAACAAATGCAGAATATTTTAGTTTATACCTGTAAAAGCAAAAAATACATTAAAATAGGCATTTTTAACATGTACTTCTCATTTACTTGCTCATCTGATCTAAAACTGAATTACTGAATAATGGAGATGGTGGTTTTACTAAAGCAATTCTGGTTAAACTCAAATGTAATACCCCTCCGGCAACTTTTTCTACCGACTGGTACAACCGTGATCACCAGATGAAGCAAAACACAAATTTTACAATATAAATGAATTGCAGTGTTGTCATTTAGTGGTAAACTACAGAGAGTACTATCAGATTTTTAAATTAAATGTACTGTTTATTTTTTTCAAGACCAAGGCATTATAACATTAACTGCATTAATGAACATCCATTAAAATTCTAACCCACAGTACATGGTCATCACAAGGGTGCCTGGAGACTATCTGAGGCAGCTTAACTAGCACAGGCTGTGGTAACAAGTATTTAAAGATAAATCTAACCATTCTGAGGTGGTGTGCAGCCTTGTGCCTTTGATCTGGAGGTTGCTGGTTCAAACCCCTGGTTTGGCAGAGTGATTTCAACATCGTGTGCTTGAGCCAGGCCCTTAACCCCGATTTGCTTCAGGGTTACTATCTGAGCTTGCTCTCTGGAATATATGTTGCTTTGGGGAGAAGCATCTACTAAATAAATGGAATTGGTTACTTAGTAGAATTAGAAGCCTTTTATTGTCATTATACCATGTATAATGAAAAAAAACCAAAACAAACATTCCGTCATTGACACATAATTAATGTAAAAATACTACATATAAAAACTACTTAAAATTATATAGAGAGTAGTAATGTTTATCAAGATAAGGTAATACACTTAAAGTAACAATGTGGTATTGCTAGACAGAAAAGTATTACTGATGATGCAAGTATTACACAATGAATTACCAGCAATATGAATACTGCACAGAGAATTACTAATAGTGTCAAATATTGCACACAGAGCAATGGTATGTTTTGTAGCTGATATATCTAGAATAGCAGCATGTATTAAACTCTTAATAATGCTTATATGCCAAATTATGCTTCATATGCCTGTTAGTCACAGCGTTGTTTTCCAATGAATTGTAGCATCAGATCTGCTCATTTGTCTACATGGGTGGTGTCTCTGTGTGTAAATTTGTCACATGTAACTTGGTTTCAGTTGAACTAAGCACCTCAGATCCTCTCTGCATCTTCCAGGTGATAAGATAATAATCATTCAGTGTGACATCAATTCAAGTGAATTTTATTTACATGCATTTTTAAACAAAAACAGCACAGCTGCTAGTTAGGGGAAAACTTGAATGCGCACATAAAGATGAATGAACATAGGGTTGCTGAAGAAATTAGAAATTACATGGGCTTATTCTGTAAACAAACTCACAGCATTTACAACAGTCTCGTGGAAATGTGCAGAGACGTGAATTAAATTCAGGAGAGTGGCGCTTCCTGAAAGGGTCGATTGTGTCTGCGGCAGTCCTGCTTTGGCTTCATCCAACGGAGAGATATGAGGAATTTCTAATTTTCTTTCCCTCTATTTTAATAATAGCTGTGCATAAGTAATTTACTGAAGGCCAGACCAGCAGTGGGCAACAGAAAATTAAACTAATTTTATCTGAAAGCATGTGAATTTCTATATATCATTAGCATGCATAGAATTTGCACAATGCTATTTTTCATACTGATGGAATGTAACCAAATAACATATCAGTTTTTTTTTTTTTTTTGCTTACGCACAAGTAAAATTCTTAGATAAAACTGCTAGACGCTTGCAATTTTGCTACAAATGGAATCCAATTCTTGGAAGCTTCTTATTGCTGAATTCACTTGATTTGCATTTAAGACTGATAAAGGTAACATTAGGATTTGTGGAGCAGATTTGATGGGATGCACTCTGTTCTGTAATGTCATTAAGCGAAATCTTTCTTATCTTTTCTATGATAATCGTTTCAATATTTCCTGTCTCCTCTTAAATAGCTATTAATGCTGTTATTAATTTCTGGAGTGTTAAAGTTTGAAGCTTCCTGTAGACATTTCGGCAATCTGCAGGCTAGACTGCAAATGAATACTTCAAGAAAACCTCTGCTTACAGAATTTTCATTAAGTGGATTTTAAGTGGATCTTTTCATATTGAAAACTCCCTTAGACGTTTGTCCACAAGAACGTAAAGTTTTACCACAAATTTGGTATACATATTATGTATTTTCTTCTATCTGTGTTATAACTCTAACCTTTGAAATGGCAATCATCCACCAAAAGGAAGATATTTTAAATTTTATTTGAAAGTGTAAATAAAAACCACCAATTAACTGCCGGAAAAGAGTATAATTCATTTCTCTTTAAAGTGCAATATCTAGTTACACTTGCTGACAACCATTCATATTCACCAACACTTTCTGGATACTAAGACTCCATCCACAATAGTTGCACACTATTTTCAAATAGCTCATGTCCAGGGTCACACACATCCCTAATCACACATGTTCTTTAGTTATGACTGATTGATACTGGAATTTGTAAGGTACTTATGAATTATTGTTAATATATATATATTTTTAATCTGCAAACAGGACATGAAGCTGAGAGGATTTCAAAGTTCCTCACGGCGAAGGAACTTTAATCCAGGTGCTGAGTAGTATACATTAACGTTTCGCTCTGAGCGTCTGAAAATTGCAAGGCTCACATTTTGCTAGAGGCAGGTTGGGCTTCCAAAGACCACAAAGGAACACTACAAGCAATGAGCAGCAGAGCTTTTACGTTTGCATGCACGGTAAAAGTCTTTCAAGCGATTAATTCTGTTTGTTTGTTTATTCAAATTAAGAAAACATGTTTCGTACCGTCAGATCCAGACTTGTAATTAACTGCTCTTTTTTTATGACAATCGTCAGAGAAATGACTATGCGTTCATTTTATATTGGAAAAATTGTTAAAGAATATGACTGTGACGTAATAGGCCTATTTTACGAAAGAACTAAAACAGTTATGTAGCTATACAACAGTACTATTCAGTCAATGGCGGTTCTTAATTATTATACATACATATTTCTGTTTTTCATTTAAATAGGATTTGTGTTTGTATTTCCAATGGAGCAGCAGTTAGCTAGGATAAGGCACATATTCACGGTAGAGTTATCTTTTTAGGCCACGTGTGCACTTTCGTTTGTAGTTTGCTAAAGTTGTCCTTGGTCATGACTGTACATATTAAAGAAGGAGATTCTAATAAAGTATTCGAACCCAGGTCCTAAGCAGATTATGTACACTTCATACTGAGTTTTATATCATATTCAGCATTGCATATTGCACATGCCTGTCACACAGGCCCGGGTCTGCTGCTGAAGATCATAGTTAATTCTGTGGATTTATGGAAACGCTACAGTCATATCATCGGCAGCATCAAAAATACTAACAAGCTTACTGTAAGCTTTGGCTGTAACGTTATGAGGTTTGAATTTCTGGAACGACTACAGACAGCAGTGCAAAATCCAGGTTCAGCAAAAATTAAATGCTTCCCATACTTAAAAATCAGACCTGCTGCATGCATATTTTCCAGTAACGTAAGTGAGCTCGCAATTCGATTCATTGCCTAAGGTCGGGACAACCTAAAATCCCCCTAGAAATATTCACTCGGGGTTTTCCCGATTCTACATTGAACTAGCCTGGACTTGATAAAGGCCTATTTATTGTATTGTTTATTTTCCATCCATCCATCCATCTTTCAGACGTTTATCCTGGATGTTAGTTTCAGTATCGGTATAAGTGAAATCTATCCAAATCCCCCCGCGTCCTAAACACACATGGTACTGTATTTCCTCAGTATCGGTTGGGACATGCCCCTACCCCCCATATATAGTCATAACAGGTGTGATTCGGCACCACGATATGGATTTCACTATACCGCGAGAAGTCAACAGCCTAACTTCACAACAGACGCAGCATGTAGTTTATAAAATGTTAGATAAATGGACGCAGTTTATTGGTGATTTCATGTTCGGCAAAGCTGATATTTTTAACAACTGTATAAAGTAATATTATTTTTTTATACCAATCAACTCAAGTGGCGTGACACTTTCAGACTCACGCTCCAGCCTGAAATCTTACGGAAAATATATATTATTGTATTATAAGCCTAAAATTCCCGACATCAAAGCCTTGGGGTAGTTTGCAAACCCTACACTAAAACTGTTACATACATGTAAATGCGCAGAGTTGTCTCGAATTGAAAATCTCACTTAAGCCAGCTGACTAAAGCTGGCAACCATGCGTTTATCTGAAATTAGCTGTAAAATGCAGCTTGTCATTCACTTTGCGTTGTTA
>JAOYFF010000045.1:11186252-11213085 GCA_025773925.1 Cryptomyrus ogoouensis | reverse complement strand
TATATACACACAAATTAACATAAAGAGCCAGGACATGCTATACTCCTCCTAAAACTTGGAAAAACAGTAACACCGTGATATAATACCGTCATCGTCCAAAAAGTGAGAAATTCCATGAAAATAAGTCATATCGTCCACCCCTATACTGAAGCATGAAGACACGCATATCCATACTGAAGGAAAAAAGCGCTAATAAATCCAAATAAGCCTGTAAGGATTTAATAAATGATTTTTAAAACTCGTTTTGATAGCTAAAGGACGGAACAGAATGCTAACAGGCCTAGCATTATATCTGTGAATATGATCAGACATCAATCTACTGAATAAACTGCCAGTCTCTGGTGCAAAATTTTCTTTGAACTATTTCCTCGTTGGTTGTCCATTTTTCATTTATTTGAATTATAATTCAGAATTAAGATGGATAGCCAGTTATGACATGTCGATTTGAAGGTTTATTTTAATAAACTCTGCGTTATCAGTAGCCTATAATCGAGTCACAGACACAGGGCACAAGGCCAGACTCACCATATGAAATGAAAAATATAATTAGCCTGAACCTAATTACAAGCCGCAAAATAAAATATAAAAACAAGACTGATTTTCCCTCT
This sequence comes from Cryptomyrus ogoouensis, assembly GCA_025773925.1. Lineage (NCBI taxonomy): Eukaryota > Metazoa > Chordata > Actinopteri > Osteoglossiformes > Mormyridae > Cryptomyrus > Cryptomyrus ogoouensis. The sequence goes on along the minus strand of JAOYFF010000045.1, from coordinate 11,212,477 downwards.
CATTCAATTTTATGAGTAATTAGTTTTGGACTTTAAAGTGCCATCCTTCAGTCATCCAAAAGCAGACCTGATATACCACGCACTTTTATTTTGCTTTAATGAGGAGCTAATGGACCCATAGAAGATTAGTTATTTTCTGTTGAGAGAGAGAGAGAAAAAAAAACTATTTTCCACTTTTGAAAAGATCAACAGTATACAGGGTGATAGCTAGAGCGGCTCTTTGAGTTCGCATACACTGAGTTCTGTTACTCGACTTCATATTCAATAGGAGTGAGACTGCAATTAGCAACAAAGCAAAGAGAATCCAGTTTTACAGCTGAGCTGCTGTCTATGACTCAAAGCGTCACCATAATTAGAACCAGGGCGAATGTGTCAGCCGTGAACAAAAACTACTGGCAAATTACTCTTGCAAAAGAGCTGCACTAATGTTTTTCAATTATACATAATAATAGCCCATATAAACTGGATCTGGATACATATAGTGAACAAAGAGACATTGGGAGAGAGGAGCATTATTATTTTTGGCAATATAATTTTTAAAACTCTGAAACACTGCCATGTTTGCCCATAAAATAACCCATTAAGGGGCAGATCTCAGTTTCACTGTAGCCTGGTAACTTTACATGAACTTAATTGAATTTTACATAGAAATGTGACATTGTTGCATTTTATTGAAGTAACGTACAACGTGATGCAAACCTTTGAGGTTTCATTTTTTAAAATAAATATATACATTTATATAGCATACACACATACAGTTATAAACACACAGTAATTGCATACCATTAAGAAAATAAGTCAAGGCAGGTTTAGGGGTACAGCCGATAATTGTACAGGTATCAGTACGAGACCACTTGTGATCAGTCAGATAATCGAAGACCAGAGAGTGCTGTATTGAGCAGTGTAGAGATATACCTCATTACTTGTCAGTCATTATTTGTAAAATGGCGATCTTATATGATGAATTAATGATTTATGAAATTACATAACGGGGAAATGACTCGATTTTCAAATCACGCTTAACAATAATGGAATCCATAATCGTGACGTCATAGGGGAAGTGAGGATTTTCAGCCTAACCGTAAACACCTTCATAATAATGGCCCTTAAAATGAGAAAGAACCTGCTTGAAAATACATTTTTTAGCCCGTTTTGGATGCTACACACTCACACAAACTCAAGACTATTAATTATTGATATATTACTGTTACTATGAAATAAGTCGTGTTTATAAAAGGTGAAAACCTAGGAACCAGACATGTTTTACAAGCGCATTTCCGTCACAACATAAATTGCAGTGTGCAACACTTGCATTTTATAAAAAACAATGTTGCTTTAACAACTTATTAATGTGATCCATTAGACATAATTATAAATGATATTCAAATTGATATTCATAGTGAAGTACAATATCTGATCACGTGGCACTAATAGAGGTCAAACTGTGGACATAAGACTCCCCTTGATACTATTCTGCTGTAGCTACAGATGCTGTAAATAATACTGCTAATAAGATTTTAGTTTTTGAATGTAGAGCAAGTTCTTCCTGGATCCTGTTGTTACTCATCGATCCGTTTTTAACCTTTTATTGTGTTCATGGTGACAGAAGGCTGGAGCCTATCACAGGCAAAGAGACTGAGGGGCACCCAGGATGGGACAGCAGTCCATGGCAGCTGGACGTGCACGCACATATTACGTCAAATTTAAGCCACAAATTAACTTACTGCACGTCTTTGGACCAGGAGGATCGGAATTAAAGCAGCACTGTACAAAGAGTAATGGATGGGCTGGTGCTCGAAGCCTTCGACACTTAAAGGGTCACTCAGTATTTCTAAAGGGAGGCACTTTAAAGTTCGGGCAAATGGGGCAGGTGCTCCGGAACCCCCAGCCTGCACGTGCCTGATCCGAAGAACACGTAAACTCCACACACAGGGTTAATAATTTTGAAACTTAATCCTATCAGGTATGATGCAACAATGCTAAATACTGCCATGTAAGAACGACACATATTTTATGTATTTTCTTCATGGCAAATAAAAAAAACTTATGTTAAACAGTGCATAAATACTGCCATGTAAGAACGACACATATTTTATGTATTTTCTTCATGGCAAATAAAAAAAACTTATGTTAAACAGTTGATATTGGTTTAAACTTGATTTCAGACTGCTTCTATATAAGTAATTGTATATTCTGCACTGTCATATTTTACACAGTTTTCACACATTCCGCACCGGACGTGAGAACCTGTACTGCGTTTTAAAAAGCCGTCAAGGCAGAACATTCACGCGGAGTCTCTAAAGCTTCTAGAAGCCTCTCCCGGCATGCACTGCGCGTCCAATATGGAGGAACTGACGGTGGAGGTTCGTGGCTCCAACGGGGCTTATTATAAGGTAGCCAGCTGAAATATCTATATCCCGCCAGCGAGTTTGTCAGTAAGCGGGTTAGCTATCAGACTCACTAGCAACAGGGCGCGTTCGCAAATATAAAACGCCGTTTTAAAGAGGCGATCACCTGGACCTTCCTCTTAACACTGGCAATGTTTGGCAAATCAGCAATGTTATGCTGTAAGGCACCTTGTACTGACCAAATACCTGCAGTTAGCCACCTCATCATTCGTTTTTTTGTTGTTGCTTTTATTATCCCATCATTTTAAAAATTAGAATCTGCATAGCAAACACGCACAGTAATCAAGTACTTAGCTTCTTATGCAATAGCTAGATCTGATAGCTATATTTTGCAATTATCATCCTCAGTTAACTGGGCTATACGTACTGGGTGTGGTAACTTGGCTACTCATTGCCTGCACTTTGAAGAGTTCAGATATGCATAAATACCTTTCGTAGCTATTAAATTAGGACCTTGGTGTCGATTAATAAATTATGGTTCTCTGTACTATATGGAAGTTGACAAGAGTGACTTGTCGCCTTTGTCGGGGTTATTTCTTACTGGCATGTCAGAAAGCATTCAGGTCATTGTTATTCTGTTGGTTTGGGGTTTTTGCCTTGCGCTACATTAGGGTTTGGTCTTGTACTTCGTAAAGATACGACGATCTTTTGCAGACTGACACAGATATTCGCGGGTAACTAGTTATTTAATTAGGAATAGAGTCGAAACTCTAAAAGCGATAGATCGTACACTAGATCGTATATTATAATTTAATAATTTACTTTTGTTTCTACTTTTATGTTGTTTCCGTTTCCCCTTGGTAATAGTTGTAGGGTTCTTTTTTCCCCATTTTGTTTTGTTTCTGTGAAGCATTTCTGGATGACGTAGTAATTCGTTTTATGCTGTGCATGTAGGCTAATACAATGAAGAAAAGGCTGTTCCCTTTTAAATATCTAAGAGCCAAAAAAATAATTTGCCTTTTGTTTTTAGGGAGTTGTTACAGATGTCCATGAAGACTCGCTCACGGTTGTCTTTGAAAATAAGTAAGTATGACATAATGTGATCTAGAGTTTTTCAGTCGAACCTGTGGAAAAAAAAATGAAACTATATCCAAGGATGTAAGTGTTACTGAAACCTCTTGTGTCAAACAAAGCATCATAGAACAGGATTTGTTGTATTTTGGTTATTTTTAATATCATTTAGCTGGCAGCCTGAGCGACAGGTTCCTTTCTGCGATGTACGACTACCACCCCCTTCAGGCGGCAAAAGGAACATTGGGGAAGGTGACCAGGTCGAGGTATGCGTGCGAGTTCTCAAAAGTGAACTCTTGAAACATAAGATTACTGTAATGTTTGATAGAACGGAAATTGTGTACCTATGACAAAAAAAGCCCTCCCACTATTTTAAACCTCTTGACAGATTTTCTCAAGAGCCAATGAGCAGGAGCCTTGTGGCTGGTGGTTGGCTAGAGTACGCATGATAAAAGGCGATGTAAGTTTTGGAAGCCTGCAGCCTGTATTTAGCTTGCCTAGCTTTTCTGTGAATCCTATTCCTGTTTTAATTCCCATCCCCCCAATGTCTCACTTTAGTTTTACGTGATTGAATATGCAGCCTGCGATTCCACCTACAACGAAATCGTCACATTTGACCGGCTCCGGCCCATACACCTGAACGGGGCAGTGATGAAGGGCACCTTCTTAAAATGTTTGGTTCCAGTCCCTGATGACTTGAAGGCAGCGTATGTACATTTTCTACAAATGAATTGCATCGTCAAAGTGTATTTTCAGGTGCTTTTCATATTTATATTACTTGTTCTGAAAAGCAGTGATATTTTTTTCAGATGTGAAGATGAGCTTGTGCATAGAGACTTCAAAAAGGCAGTGGGAGCGTGCAAGATCTTCTACAATGCAGAAATTAAGGGTTTGGTTGTACTGGTAGGTGTCCTCTTGTGTGATTAGCTACTTTTATGGGAAATTACATTTCTTGATTGGCATCTTGATTGATCTTTAATGTTTTATTTTCCAGTCCAGAAATGAAAGCACAGTGAAGCATGTTTCTTTACTGAGTGACATGCACCTTCGAGGTATTCGTACAAAATCACTGCTTGTGTCCAGAAATGAAGAGGCAACAAAACACTTGGAGGTAAGAGACATTTGTTTTTATGATTTTATTTTTATTATTTTTTTTTGTCAGACTAAGTGTTGATTTAAGTTTAAATGTAGAAAATGTCTGTTATTATGTTAATTTAAGTCACTTACATTATGGATTTTATTAAATATTTTGTACTTCTGGGCTTGAAATTCTGTCCCAACTCTTCAAAACACACACGACTCTTTTTGGTGGGTGCAAAAAGTTTTTAAATACGAAATCTGATAGCTGAAAGTCACCAATAGGTCAGCAGTGATGTCCCAACATTATCATCAAGAGTTCATAGCTGCTACTAGACCATGTGACGCGGTGGATTCGCTGGGCGTTTTCAGAACACGAAGCAGCTTGTGGCCGCTTTCCAAGAGGAGTTTGTCATCAAGGAGGACTTGATGGGCCTGGCCATCGGCAGCCACGGCAGTAACATCCAGCAGGCCAGGAAAGTGCCAGGGGTTACGGCCATCGAGCTGGATGAGGAGAGCAGGACCTTCAGGGTCTACGGGGAGGTAAAATAGGGAGTCTTGCACAATGGTTCTTCTTAACCTTTGTTTCAGGATTCTGACCGTTGTTCTCTTCTGATTAAGAGCACAGAGGCAGTACGGAAGGCGAGGGGATTCCTCGAGTTTGTTGAAGATTCAGTTCAAATCCCAAGGAACTTAGTTGGTATGACTTTTCTTTTTTTTTTCTTCTGGAAACAATACATTTAAGGATTTTTAATCCCATGAATTCAAATTGAAAGTGTTTTGTGAAACTTCCAGGTAAGGTCATTGGAAAAAATGGGAAGGTCATCCAGGAACTTGTAGATAAGTCTGGTGTGGTTCGAGTGCGGATTGAAGGAGACAATGACGGCAAACTCCCTCGACAAGAAGTAAGGCCCGACTCTTTCACCTTAGGTAGATGGAACAACCTCGGCTCCCCTTTCGTACAGCATGGTTCCCAAAACTCTACTACAATGTAGCATACTGATCCACTTTCTCCGCTATTATCTTCCCATTATGCTAAGCTAGTAAACAAAAAGGACAAATTTGTCTATGATACTGTTTATTTTGTGCTTTTGGATACAGGGAATGGTTCCTTTCACCTTTGTGGGCACGAAGGAGAGCATTGGGAACATCCAGGTTTTGCTGGAATATCACATTTCATACCTTAACGTAAGCCGCCGTATGGTCTGCTTTCGGGTCCAGTGGGTCTGCGGGGGGAGGGTGACCCTGACCCTGACCTTTGCTGCCTGCAGGAAGTGGAGCAGCTGAGGCTGGAGAGGCTGAGGATCGAGGAGCAGCTCCGGCACATGGGTGTGGGCTGCAGGCCGGCGCCGGGGCGACCCAGCAACAGGGGCTATGCCGCAGCGGAGAGTGGCTCTTCCCAGCGAGCAAACCGCCCCTATGGAGCCCGGGGCCGGGGTCGCCGGGGCCCCAACCCTGCCTCTGGATACGGTAACCCCCACATCAGCATGCTGTGCGAAAAATTAATCATGCTACTCTGGCTTGGACTGTGAACTAGAGAAACATTTATATAACCCCTATTGATTCGGCAGTTTGTGATAATCTGGTGTTGTGATCTGCTCTCAAAAGGGATGAAATCTGAGCAGTACAACACCTCCGAGACAGACTCAGAGAGGAAGGGAGAGCTGAGTGACGGATCTGCAGGGGGGGATGGCCGGGGGCGGGACAGCCGAAAGGGGCTCACAGCGGCCCGTGGACGAGGAGGCCCTGGGGGACGGGGGCGTGGCACTGGGAGAGGAGCGACTGGTGCCTCAATTGGCTCTGGTACAAGCCTTAAACCGTATCCCTGTTCTGCTGAGTGTATTCACCATGGGTCACATGTCCTTATTTTTGGTCCCTGAACTGGATTGATTGAAACACTTATTGTCCTCCTCAGTACTGAGGCTGTAATCCATTTAGTAGGGGGGGGGATTACAAACAAAATGTACATAGCTATGCCTATTTTAAATTTTTTTTTGTGGCTGAGAGTGTGACTATTTTATGACAGTGTTGAAATTTCAGTTTGTCGTTTTACTTTGAAATCCTTTGCTATTGAATCCACTTGCAGTGCTGAAAGATCCAGACAGTAACCCATACAGCGTCCTTGACAGTGAGATGGATCCGGGCACTGACAACGATGGCAGCGACCCCCACCTGAGCGCTGGCAGGCGCCGTCGCTCCCGACGCCGCCGGACGGACGAGGAACCCACGCTGGTCGATGTCATAAGCGAGTCCGATGCCTCGCCACACAATGGGAGCGGCACTGGTAAGCAAGCAGGAAAGCCTTTGGAGGGCATTGCAGTTATCGTGGGACACTGTACTCGTGTGGGCGTGGCCTCTACGCACAGAAACAGAGCCAGCCAGGTAACAGGTCAGAAAAGCCCAAATTTGATATACTTAATCTGACTCCAGCATTTTTGTATCGTGGTCTCATTCCTTTTAAAAACGATAATCTACCGCCAATAACTGTCATTAAATATTATTGTAATTTCATTTGATGTGCTGTTCTAATCATACGAGCATCCTGGCGATATCGTCCACAGAGTGCTACGATTGGTGTCTGGAGTTTGGTAGAAGAAAATAGTTCTTGCATTAAAATGCTCACTACAAACTGGCCGAGACTGACGTTTCTGTGGCAGGTATCTCCAAAACTAGGAAGCTCCCAGCAGAAGATCCTACATCAGGGCTCCTCAAATCTGGCCCTCGGTTCCAAATCCAGGCCTTGTTTTCAGTTCTCCCAGGCAGTTAATTTAATAATTACTGATTATAATTGGACACAGAGGGCTCTATTTTGACGACCTAACACAAAGTGTGACGCGCAGAGTGGAACTAATGGTTTTGGGCGTGTCCAAATCCATTTTGCAATTTTGACGCTGGAGAATAACCAGGCTTTGTGCCAGCGCAAGGTGGGAAAAAATGTTGTCCTGACTCTAATTATTCAGTGGTGTGTTTTGGGCGTGAAAAGCAATAAACCAACTGGAATGACACGTCACCTCACCTTTAAAAGGCAGCAGCACGTGATCTGCAGTGGATCACCATTGCAATGGCGCGTTTGCCTGGCATGCCACGTCACTTCTCGGCCGAGGAAACTGATGTGCGCGAAGTGAATGTGGACGAGCACATCACCTGCAGGGGCAGCACTGTTCCACATAAGCCTTTTGAGGTGAAACAGGTCTGGGACGAAGGAGCAGCAAGTCTGCCTTTGTGTACTGGCATCTCCAGATCACTATATAGATTCCTTACTGGGCCACAGATGATTCAGCTTTCCTGCCAGCTGCATACCGCTTTCAGTTTTAGGGTGAACTGCTGTATCACTGGAGCTGAGTGAGGAATTTGCAATTATGTACAAAAATGAAATGCTAGAATTTATCTGTTGTGTTGTACAGGACATTTTGCAGTATTTTTTTGGGTGATGTTTTTCAGCAACCATTGCAGATTACATACCCGAGACGGAGCTTCTGGAAAGTCAGCTAAGCTCTACGGGGAGGAACAACAAAAGTGAGCAGGTAAAGCTCAAGGGTGTGTGAAGTTGTCAGATATGAAACTGAAACTTCGGGTTTGTCCTCTCTGACTTTTAGAAGAGCCACTATCAGGTGGCCTAGGATTAAGAGCTAATGTGGAGATGGTTAAGTTGTTAAATAGTTTGAAATGGTCCACAGGTGTTTAGGTTTTATTCGCTGTTGTCATGATGATGTTCTGCTTGAATCCGGAGGCCTTTTCAGAAGCTTTTGAACCGTACAGGCATAAGCGAGTCAGAGGGCCTTGGATTTCACGGCTGTTCTCGTTCCCTCGCACAGGGGGATTTCTTGGAGGAAGATCCTGCAATCGTGACTGGCAGCAGTCCCGGAGATGCGTCCCGTGACGATCCGGGAAAAACGGCATGCGCTCCCGCCGAGCCAGTGACGAAAAACGGTCACCAGGGTGACGGAGACCAACTGAATGTGCCCAATGGGGTTTCCTAAACGATTCTGCTTTATACCCTGTTTTACAGCAGTGCTCATATAGGCTCGCCAAAGATGACTGCCAGATTTTTTTTTATACCGCACTTTTGAGTATATAAATAAGATATAGCCTGCAAAAAACAAAAAATAGATATTTTGTGCCTTCTAAAAGTAATTTCAGCACATATTTGCTGATTTAGATAACTTATGTTGGGTAATGTTGGGATTACTGACATCGATAGCACCCATTAGGAAGAACGTTAACTGCTTTTTTCACTTTTTTATATGCAACCACTTTGAATATCTCGAAGTGCATTCTGGGGAGGGTTATGTTATTGTATTGTTTTTGGTTTTTTTTTTGCACTGGAGCCTAGGTGGAATTCTGTCCTGCTCACCTTTGGTCCAATTCACTGTTTTGTTGGCATCTGCTTCACAGAAAAAAGCAGTGACTGTCTTAGGAAAGAGACCTTTCATTATTTATTTTAGATTGTACAGTATTTAAGACAAAAAAGAACTTAGAACACTTAAACTGGCAGAAAATGTTTTCAATGCAAATGTAATCTGAACTACTGACCAGTTCATTTCCATAGTTTGCTGTATATTTTTCTTTGTGCAGTATGTTTTCTATGCAGGTAAGTTCAATAAATGCTTTGTGTTTTTTTTTTCCCCCCTCAATGCAGCTATGAACACATGCTTCTAACTACTGTGTTGGAGGATCGGCAACCCAGAAATTTTACCTGTGCTTAACATCACAGTAACAAACTCACTGTTGAACCAATAACCATTAATTACATTGTGGAATGAAAGTTTCATCACTTTATGTTTACACTGGGCAAATAAATTGTGGAGGATTTGTTGATGGGCAAAATTCTCAAGAAAAATAATTGTATTGATTATTTATGAACAGTAGGATAATTTGAACATTTATTGGTAGTGCAAAAGGTGCTCATTTCTTGGCCTGTCCATCAAGTAAATCTTTAGCCTCGTTTATTTTTGCGGCAAGGTAAGGTGAACCACCTGTAAGAGAAAAGAACATTTCATTAATTCCCAGTAGCACTTTGTCTATTATAACTTGTGACTTCCTTTGTGAAAAGTGACCATACCTCTATCAGGATGATTCAACACCATTATTTTTCTGTGAGCTTCCCTTATCTTCATTTTATTGGCTGTGGGACTGGAAGAAAGGAAAGATACAAACCTGTTGCTTGGAAAATGACTGATCGATTCTGTGTTTAAACTAACGAGGCATGTACCTGACTCCTAGAACGAGAGAGGCTTCTCTTTTGGTCATTTTTGGCTCAAATCCACCTCTGTAGTATCCAGAACCAAATGCCTGTTCCAAAGACAGCAGTTTCAACCTATAAATCGATTTATCTAAATAAATCCACAATAAACTTCCTGTGATCAAAGTTGGGTTTGAAAATGTCACGGTGCTAATTATGGTTAAAATTGAGGTGGTGCTGAGATGTTTGCATCTTACAGATTTCGGAAGGTGGTGCAGAGCCTGTTTCACTTGAGGTTCCATGTGCCTCATGGCCTGAACAGCATAGCGTCCTGCAGCAGACCAACAAAATTGAAAAAGCTTTGATACTTTTCTAGGACATTCATGAGAGCACCTCAAATCTGTATGCATCAAGTTGGACAGGCGCCAGGGAGATAGATGAAATGTGTGGTGAACGAGGAGCGGCAACAAAAAGAACCTGCAAATCCGGCGGCAGCCAGCGCTAATCCCACGGCCACCACAGTACCAGCCTGCAAACAGCAGTAAGAAACAAGTGATCTTTACTGATTGGCTCCACGAGGATCGATAAGCGGCATTAAAACCCACCGCAAGGTTTTTTTTTTTAAATGTTCGTGGATGCATTACATACATATCGTGTAATAAATGCCAAGGTATATCACACTGATCTTCTACAACACAATGAAAATGATCATAAGCCTAAAGCACTGCAAAAAAAAAAAAATCACTAACCACAAAAAAAAACATGAATAGGATGCAAAGTCTTTAAATCGTAACTAAATAGTTAACTACTTGTAAATAAGAACACAACATAGTTATTTTAATTGCGATTATAATATTTGACATTTCAACCAAGTAGAGAATTGCTAAGAAAAATTAAACTACATTCAAGCCTCGTAACGACACAGGAAAGATAGACACGAGACATCTATAAGTAATTTATAATTTTCCCATACCATCTCATGCGAAAGACTACTTCCTTCACGGCAACAACAACCATAACGTTATCTCCCACTTGTAAAAAAAATAATAATAATTAGCGATGCATTATATTCTTGCTTGGGTAAATAAAAGCACGGGGCTAGCAAACCACACGGCTACATGTAAGGTCACTGCCACTGACAACCAGCCGTAAAGTAGGCAGTAATGTCGCACGAAGAAAACGTCACGACAATAACGTGTCTGCAGCGCGCGGTGATTTCCGGCACTTTGCGGGAACGTCGAAAGGAGCCCTGGATCTTCTGAGACTGTTGTTTGAGACCCTAGTCTTGGAGGTCATCTGCTACGCTGCTAGTTTGCTACTGAAACTATAATAAACTGTATTTTAGAAGACATAGTTTATCTAAAATTTCTCATACAGAAATAGCTTTACCAAAAACTCCTTAAGGGCTGTAGATCCTTGAGTAGAATAATTGTCTCCACTGGCTGCCCATAAGGATATTTAAATCCATTTCTTTTCAAGCAGAATTCACTCTTACACCTGTTCACCTGATGGGGTCATAATGCAGTTTCTTCCTAGCAAATTCAGGGAATGATTGCCCTCAGAATATCCAGTGGCTTTTCAACCACCCTGCAACAATGAAGCATCTCAGATTAAATGCATTATATTAGCGCACAATGAAAGAGATGATTAGTGTGAGATACACAGAAGGAGACCACATCTGAGGCTTGTTCATTTGTTAATTGTTAAACAATGTGTGGATAATCAGACAGAATTTGGAAACTACTATGTGCTTAAATTAGCTGAAGCCTGTGATTGGTGGTGAGTGGTACTGGATGTTAAAATGATGATTGACCAGCGAAGAACAAAGGGCAATTCAAGTCAGTGAGGGCCACGAATCTCCTCAAGACAATGCAGAGACGTTCATGCGACACAATTAATTGTTAAAAGGCCCTAACAGTAGCCTCGGTTCATTTATGGAATTACAATATTTCTCACTAGCAGGTGAGGAAATTTTAAATGGCATTGGACATTTAGCAGACAGTAAAAGTCAGCCTTAATGATAAGTCTGTCCTTGGAGAGTCAAATCCAATGGATTGCATTTCAAAAGAATTTACAAGTCCAGCCACACAGACATTAGAGTTAGTGCCCCTAAATCATATAGAATTAGAGTGCTGACTGCATGTGCTCTGCATGCACACATAAAAAGCCCAGAGGAAGCTACATTTTCTGTTGGTTTTATTAAGCCAAGCAAGCAATTTAATTCTTTTGTTCGGGAGAGTTCTCCTTCATTGATTAACAAAAGCAGGAATATAATTTTTTCAGCCTTTTTACAGCCTGAAATGTCAAGCCTTTTGAAAGCAGATTATTCTGCCTCTGTGCAGTGAATACAGCCAGAGTAACCTTTTGTCTACAATTAAATATTCTGGCATAAATATAAAAGAAAAATCAGAGATGGGGAAGATTGACTCACGAGAGGCTGGAGAGGTAGATCTGCACTCTGATAGTGCAAACAGCTTTCTTCTAATTAAATATGCCACAGAGTCTCAAAGCATTCGCCTTCAGCTGAGGAGAGAGAAAACTGCCTTACTATGTAAAGGAGAAATATGTCACATCATCAGTCTGTCCGCAGGCTTCCTCTTGGGCGTCTGAAGGTATTTCAAAACTGTTTTGGTAATTGTTTGTTTATAAAATATGGAAGGTGATTCCTTCCGGGAAATGCATTAATGCAGCTGTACAAAAAAAGTTTGTGAATGGTCTAGCATCCAGGCATATAATTAACTGTGACAATAAGGAAGTTATGGAAATCATTTCTCTGGGCAATTGTTGATTGCTTGGTTGTTCTTAAGGGTGTTTGGCTGGGTTTCAAAAATTGAAAAATGCAAAGTAAGTTTTGATTATTAGTTGTCTGTACTTACATACCACGTGTGACAGTTGGTATATGTGTTTGAAAATGTATTTCAATACAATTCAATAGAATTATAGTGTGGATTTCGGTATTGGCTGTCTGTATGCATTATGCATTGCTGATCTGTTTGTTCTGTTTTGTTTATATCTGCAGCACGTTTCGTCTGCAGTTTTACTGTTTAGTCATACTGTGTACTTTTATGATGTCATTGCATTTATATGTCATACATATTTGTGTATTTTTATTTTTAAAATACCGTTCCATAAATCTTTCTGTGGAACATACTATTCGGAGACCTATATTTTTGAAAATTATTATTTTCCCCTACTGACTTCAAAAAAGCTGTAAGCTAGGTGTTGCAAAATATATTAGGATATGAAATGCATACTTAAATATTGTAAAAAATATGTTTTATCTGCTGACACAAGAGCGAATGAAAAGACACAATCTATGATATGTGTCAGTTGCCAGGTAGCTCTTAGTGTGAAAACTCTTAGTGTGAAGGCTCCGTTTTATCTAGCCGGTTCTATTTTTGCCTCATATTACAGCTGTAGATCCACCACACATGGTGTTTCTCTGGTTTAGCCAAACAGGATATAAGATTAATACACACTATGCAAACTCGCACAAGACCAAGTTCATAATAAATAGAGGAATACTTTGCCATGATGTGGGCATCTTGACCTCTTTAGGTGCTATTGAGGATGATCCAGCACGACAGACATTAGATTTTGCTTTTTCATCCTGCGTCTGAGGAGTACGACATTTACGGACAGATTTACAGGCTTACAGGTCAGAGCTCTGAAATTGTTACCGAGATCCCATTAACGGTCTGTGGTTCTGGTCCAGAAAGTAAAAATGCAGACCAAGATTTTGAGTTGAGTACTCTGTGACTGTGACTCTTCATACTCAACTCATTGGTTGAAACCAAATCTTGGTCTGCATTTTTACTTTCTGGACCTGAACTATCTACCTCTGGCTATTATGCCATAACACTTTCCTGGTGTTGCATAGCGGCTCAAAGGTTTGTACCACGGCCTCCCTGGTTCAGTGTTGTGGGTCTGTTTCCCACTCCTTGTTCAGTGTGGATGGATTTTGAATGTTGTCCCTTTGTTAGATATTTTTGTTAAGCAATCAAATGACTTACTGATAGTCACAGTTTATTTCGTGGAACCTTCTGGGACTGCAGCAAGGTACCTGGCGACTGAATGATGGTCTTTTCTGTGGATTAAGTTGCAGGTATTCATGATGGAGCCTGGTGTGTTGATGGGGGATAGTTTTAGGAATTCTTCTGTGCCTGACCAAATCTCAAGGTTGCCAAATCTCACACATTTGTTGCTTTCAGACTTTCACGCTCTCGTAAGAAATCTTACAACAAATCTATATTATCACACAATAAACTAAAAATGGTCTACATGAAAAGCATTGGGATAGTTTGCAAACCCTACAGACTATTACATACATGTAAATGCTTGTGCATACGTGTGCAAACGTGTCTCAATTTGAAAATCTCACTCCAGCCAGCTGACCAAAGTTGGCAACCCTGAAATCTTGATCACCGCAGTTCTACAGGTCAAGCAAACAAAGAAATTGTACAGGAACAGATTTCAGCTAGTTAATTATTTTGTCATTAAACATCTCCCAGTTTTATATCAGAAGAGTTTGGTGAATGATGACAGTATCATATCAATTCTATTCTCAGGCCTAAATGACTCCATGTCTAGGCCTGTCACGATTGCACAATATATGAACATAACCTTGATCATTTTCTCTGACCTCGATATCGGAATATTGTGTTTACATAAGAATGAATGCCCCCAACATTTCAGTCAGTCACGCTCCTTCTGCCCTCTTGTGCCATCAGCACAGCTCAGGGCTGATTCATACTTCACATGAACGCATGCAGCCCACGCAACGCAATACCTTTAGCGCCAATGCACAAGGCAAAGCTAATGTTAAAAGTCACATTTATGAAGTGCGGTATGGATGTTTTAAGAATTTCAATAAAACTAACCGTGCACTATGTGTTTACCAGTACGCAAGGCAGGGTTAGACTTGTTAATGAAAACATTTCCATAAACTGAAATAAGAAAAGTAAAAAGATAGGAAGACTATGGTGGGCCAGTGGTTAGTGCTGTTGCCTTATGTCCCTCGGACCAGGGTTAAAGTCTCTGTCCTGGGGAGTTTGCATGTTCTCACTGTGTTGTCATGGGGCTCTGGCTTCCCCCCACAGTCCCACATCAAGCTTTAGCTGGATGGAGTTACAATATTGCCCATAGGTGCGTGAGTGTGCCCTGTGATGGGTTGGCACCCCATCCTGGGTTGTTCCCTGCTTTGGGCCCATAGGCTCCAGACCCCCTGCGACCTTGAATAGGACAAATGGTTACAGAAAACGGATGGATGACATTCGCGTTTGAATATCTGCCTATTCTAAATAATTAAAAGTTCTTTGCTCTTTGAAAATGTCTGCTTTCATTGTTATGCTATTATCACTATATAAGTGGCATGAAAAGATCTTAAAATTTCAATAATATTATTTATCGCAGTTATTTATGGGACAATATATCACCCGACAGAAGTAGTTATCGTGACATGCCTGTCCATATCTTTGTTTTGGAAAACAGAGACTCTACCCATAATTCCAGGGTTATTAACAACGTGTGCTCTGTTGGAAACAGTGCAAGACTGCAGTGCTGGATACATGGTAACTGCAATGATCAAGGCTTCTTCTCCCATACATTTTCGACAGCTTCATATGTTACAGTGTTTCATTCCTGTTGTAATGGATTTGATCGGAGGTCATCGAAACATTAGGAGGGATGGAGGTTTAATAAATCGGGCCTGACCCTATTAAGTGTATCTAGGGAGATGTCATGCGCAGAGTGTGAAGGGCAGGTGGCTATTAATGTAACACAATACCTCATATCAGCCGGGGTCGTTTCTTTCACCGAGTCATGATTATCTGAGAGAAAGAACAAGGAAAAAGAGCTTTTCTTCGGCTGTTTTCCGTGGCGGTCGTGTGAGAAGCGGCAAAGCGGCGATTTTAGCCGGGCATCTAGCTAAAATGCCAGGGGATTGCGGCAGTTTACAAAGGCCCAGATAAGGTTCATTCAAAGATCTGAACGAGAAACTCCATCTGATTTTCTCTTTAATTTCCTCATTTCTTTCATTTTCTTTTCTCAATCCTTGTGATCAAATTTAAGCAAAATCAAGGGGGGGGGCGGGAGTTGACGGTGATGGTGGCGGCGACGGCGGCCGTGTGTACGTATGTTTTTCTATGAGTGCGTGTCGGTGGGGGTAAGTTGAATGAAAGTAGCTTTTGTTGACGTGAAGAAGCAAGTAATTTACAATGGCCTCCCTTTGTGCTGGAGGGTAAAAGGAGAAAGACATCAGCAGCCTTTAAAGCTGGACCCGGCTGCCACTGGGTCCACAATGAAAGCCGTCTTGTGTCACTGTGTCATGAGGTGGAAAGTATCTCAAAGCCAGGCCTCACTCGGGGTTGTGCTGGTTTAAAAAAAAGCATTAAATCTGCACCAGTTTGTTTAGTGGGGGCAGCTGGGTGCCAACAGCATCCACATATTGCTAAAGAACAGCAGAGGGACAGGAGCACCAGCAATCAGCGATCC
Source organism: Cryptomyrus ogoouensis (assembly GCA_025773925.1). Lineage (NCBI taxonomy): Eukaryota > Metazoa > Chordata > Actinopteri > Osteoglossiformes > Mormyridae > Cryptomyrus > Cryptomyrus ogoouensis. Next base: position 11,196,307 of record JAOYFF010000045.1, on the reverse strand, counting down.
GAGCTGTTGCTGTTTACTCATCTTCTTCGCGGCCCGAACTTCACGCTGGACTCGGGGAACAGGAGGAGCATCGGTGCAGATGCTGGGCTCGTTGTATTTTCGAAAGCTATGATTCTCTCTCCTTCCACGAAAAGCAGGAAAGTGACGGAACAACCCCCCAAAAGTGAGTCCTGTCTTCCTCTGTCACCTGGGTCTTGGCTGACGTGGGCTTTGGTGCGTCAATGATGCCTCCTGACTTTTTTTTAAGTAGCTTGGAGAGTCGAGACTGTGGTTGGAATGCAGGTAGAGCAAGAAGGATCCCGATGACGTGTGATGGCTGTATAAGCATGTTGCTTAGATTGCTTTGTCAGAGAAGGACACCTGGTTTAAAACAGCGTTCAGTGGCAGGTCGGAACACAAGCAGGGATGCATTTGTCTTATGCATATTATGTTATTACCTGAATTCATGTCTCATACCAGTTGAATAATAGTACTTTATGCAATATTAGTATGTAATATTGCTATAGCTGACTGATGTCACCACACGTGAACATTTCAGATAAATACAAATGTTTTTCTTTGGTCTTGCCATTTTAGATGGTAAATCATCTAGATTAGATGTTGCAAAGGAAGGGATTAAAGCATTGCAATATCATGCTGGGAGCCTGACAGAATCCAGTATCCGTGATCAACCTTTTGATGAAGTTTAGCTTGAAGTTGAATTCTGTGTAATGTGATGAGTAGGAGTTTTGGTTTACAATTTAAATTTCTTTCTCATCTTTGCCATCAGTCGGTCATTTCATAATGTGGGAAATCGCTTCTACTATGTCTGAGAAAGTTTGACTCTGTCTACAGCTATTCCTCAGTTTTATTTGATAGTGCTGCATTAACACGAATCTTTAGGGAATGCATTTTGAATACATGATAAAAACTGCAAAGGTCTAACCCTTTGCTTGCATGAAAAGAAAAGTAAAATGTCCTTTTCTTATTTTCTCCACACAAATGGAATCCCAGGCTATTTTCATTTAAAATTATATTTTGCAGTGTACCAAAATGTCAAAATTTGCACAGAAATAAAGTAATTTCATATGAATGGTTATTGAATCAATGAAGTCGTTTAGCACTTGGGGAAAAAAAGAACTGTCGACCATTTTTGTATTTGGACACACACAATAATATATACATTTTTATATTTATATTATTCCTTTTTTGATTGTTTTTAGATGATTAGTTGTCAGAATGCTTAAATATTTTTGAATGTATTTCTGTATTCCCATGCTATACACATAAAGACACAACTGGCAAAATACACTGCATTACAAGAATACAGTGGCAAAATGAACTGCATTACAAGAATACAGTGTATTCCAGTGTATTCTATAAAACATTTATTGATTATTCCCTAAGGCTTCTAAGGGTACTTCTATGGCCAATAATCAACTGACGAATAATGTCTGGAATGTGTCTGGCTGTATTCCATCCATTATGGGGTATTTTCACTTTATAATTAATTTATAGGTGCAAGTATCCGTGTTTTTTTAGATTAAAATAGTTTACACTTGTTAAATTCCATTGTTAGCTAGGGAGAGCATGTTGTAGCGTGTTTATGAAGCTCGTAGCTTACAGGCACACAAATGGAGTGAGCATAACATAATTTTGCATCCTCAAATTTTAGGCAGTAATTAGTTGAATTGGGGACCTAAGTGCACATCTGAACCTGAAACCCTGCATGGACCTTTTACGTTTAGTTACTTAACAAATTCCTTAATCCAGAGTGATTTGCATTTTTCACTATTTTTTTTTTCAGATGGACAAGTAACTATGGAAATTCAGGGTATGAACTTCACAGCAGGGCCTCCCTGAATGAAAAAAGAAAGAGATGTGTACTTGGGGGTACTTATCCATTTCGGAAATAATTTTGCTCTCAGTCTGGATTGCTGAATGTCCTTTTGCTTACTTTAACTGCGTCCCAGAATTGAAATAGACAGGTGCTAACAGCGCCCTCTGGCGGTACTCCTTGCATGACCAGGGTTGACTGAAAAAACGTCGCAATATCCAGAATTCTTATTGCATAACATTTTTCTTCGTTGCGTTTTTCTTTGCTTTACCTAAAAATACATTAGAAACATATTTTACTAAATTATTACAAATGATTTTATACTGTTGTGCTGTGCTGATTTTGCAGTATAAAGTTTACCTGTTACAGTTCTACTATTAATCATATTATAATAAATCATATACTTTACAATGTATCAAAATGTATATACTTTAGATTGCTACTTAGAGTTACTATAATTTATAGTTAATATATTGCAATATTACTGAATGTGTGTTACTCCTGGTAGAAATCTGCAAGTTAACTTGCTGTAGGAATGCAGGAGTTACTACGATTCCGTTACTTCAGCGATGGGCTTTGCCCTTTCATGCCACACCAGAGCAGCCTGTGTTTGTGACTTCATCATAAGCTCAGTAGATTCCATCACACCTCGCTGCAGATTTCGTTAACGAGTTTCCCCGAACACTGACAGAATTTTTCCGCGGTGCAACAGAAGGCCACATTTAAAGCCTGTTCTCAGCCTGAGAGTAGTTGGCTTGTAATTTGCTCCGCTAGAGGTTTTTAGCCATCGGCTAAAAGCTGAATAGACACATAGAAAGCAGGACAGGGATTATTGACTTGATAGTGGGCAGCCATACTGCAATTTCATCCGTTAGACAGCTGTGTTACAGGTGAGAGTGAGCATAGATTATCGGGGGGGGTGGTCTCGCATTGTTGAAAGATTTAAAATTACATACCTGCAGGTGGGGGGAGCAAGGGTTGAAGCTGCAAAATCCACATAAAGTAAATGTACAGGCCTCTTGGAAAAGAGATGTTCAAAAGAATTTAAATATTATTTTTTCATAGCTCAGGGTGTCTCATGGGGACAGAATTACAACTTTTTCCAAAGTAAAAAGCACTACCCCCCAGTAAATATAAACGGCTGGTGTGCATGTTTATCCAGCCAAGGATTTGAACATTTTATTTCATTGTTTTTCACTTGTTGTTTCACTTGTGTTGGTTATCATGTCAAACTAAGGTTAAAGCTATACTTGATTTGTCGTCATCTCAGCCTTTAAGGGAACAAAAGCTGAAATTCCACAAAGGCTACTTTGATTTTTTTTCACATCCACTGAAAATGTATCTGAAATATCTCACTGCTATTGACTAGCATCAGTCGATCTGCTGTGCTGGTCAGCGTCGGGATAATCATTTGGAAATCTCCGTTATTTGTGATTATTACAAAGATAAGATGGAGTGCATTAAATGCTAGCTCTCCCAAGATGTCTGGGAAGGTTTCCCTGGGTGCTTGAGGGTGATTCTGGAAAATTCTTTAAACGCTAAATAATTGTTGCCTCATATTGATTTTGCTGCTCTTCGAGCAGCAGAGATTCAGTCTAAGAGGCTGTGAAAAGCGTTTCCTATGTCTGTCATGTACATAACCTCTCCTTTCAGTGGCATTACAGTGTTTGCAGAAAGAAAAAAAAAATCACAGCCTATTTCATTTGGACGTTACTGACGTAGACCCTGTCTGCGAGATCCAAGACTTCCAACTAACAAAGGCTGAAGTGTTTAAAAATGGGTTTCTTAACCTACCTTGTGAAAAAATAACATGCAGTGGATTTTATTATCACCTTTTCCAAAAAGTGTGGTTCCTGCTTGTTTGAGTGTCCTTTGTTATAGCACAGTAGTTACTGCTTTGAAGGTCATGTGACCACTTATTAAATTTAAGGGGGCATATCTTTATTCATATGGCTGATATAGGTGAAGGCATACTTTTTTCCATGAATAAATGAAACGTTCATTTTAAAAATGTTATGAATTCCACCACATTCACTTTATTGAATATTACATTATGTATAAAGATGTGAAATCATTCAGTGTGGCAATAACAGTAAAAGACTGGATAGGGGGCAAATACTTCATAGCACTATTTGAAATTTACAGGATTTCCATCCAAACTGGATTGAGGAGTATAAATACCTCATGCAACAACAAACCACGCACTCTGCTTGCCCTGTTTGTATTGATGTTTTGAATACTGACTTATGATTGCATTATGTCAATGGGTGTAAACTGAGCTCAGCTCATACGTTGCAGTATTATCTAGATGTTGAATTTGGGTGAATTTAGGCTTCGGGTGGTTATGTCTTCTTGGGAATGGGTCTTCTGCGGAAGTGTGCTTTAGCCTTCAGAGCTCCTCTCCTGAAAGCCATAGAGAGAGACCCCCCCGCACTTACAGCTGAGTGCTCTATTCCGATCAATGCATGTCCATGTTAAGCCCCCAGATAGAAATCCACGGTGTCGCTGATTGGGCCCCTCCCTTGCAGTTACGGAGAATCGATAGTTCAGAGTGGTGGGAAAAGTCATCCGAGCACACCCCCAAATCACCGCCCCTCCCCGTTTTCAGATGAGCCTTCCACCCCCATGCTCCAAAGTGGGCCCACGCGGGGAAGATTAAAGATGTGAACCGTGGGATGCTCTGCAAGAGATCTGAGCCCACTCCCCATGTTTTCTGCCAATGATACACATCAAGACAAGCGATGGGGCTGCTCTCAATCAACGCACAGGTACTTGAATCTCCCAATCCTGGGCTAAAGTGGCCTTTCTCGGGATATGTTTTCTATGTTAAAGCACTTTGAGCACCGTCTTCATTGTGATCTGAGATGGGTTATTCACCCGAGCTACCTCACAAATCTGTTACTGCATATTTCATAAAGAACATGTGATCTGCACTGTTCCACTCCAGTGGCCTTGGAAAGCAATTAACCCCCCACCACCACCACCATCACCTACAGGAGGCCATGACAACTGACATCCACTAACACTAACAACTTTTGGGATGCTTATTGTACTTCAGTTTCAAACTTAACATTAATCTTAAACACTTTGCTGGCGAGAATGAGTGTTAAATTTCATCAGTTCTGAAGTTTGGATTGAGGTATGTAGGTTATTTTTGTACACATATTTCTGTTTTAGACATGTTCAATTAGCAGCAGAAGAATCGAGGTGTTGTTAGACAACAAATGCTGTGATGAGGTAAGAGGCACACGTGACACGATTGCAGCGTAATCCAAGTAACTGAATGTGGCCACTGTGTAACTGGCGCCCCCTGGAGGAAGAAAAGCATGAGCGCCTTGTGCTGTACGGCCGTTTGAACTGCTTTGTAACAGCAGTCTGCTGCTAATATTTACAAAAAATATCAACTGTTTCAGGTAAAGGATTTCAGTTAGCAGATATGAATCACTGGGGCAATATTTCCATCTATTGAGTTTCTTTTATCCTGGTGAATCGGAGTGTTTCACCCCATACACAGTCCGCCCCTGACTCCTATAAACATGTAGGATTATTTTCTATCCACTTAGCAACAGCTGTATGTCAAGCACAAGCCCTTTTGAAATATGTAGCAAGGTCTGACGGATTAAACTATTGTGTAATAGTGATAGATGCTGTGTTTTTCCATGAACTGAGACGTATGGATTAACACTACAGTTTTATCACAATCCAACATATGTTGTATCACAAAATATAAAGCAGAAAGACGAAAATGCTGCACAATCGTAGACTGGTCTCACCCTCTATTTGGTAAATGCTCACTGCAATGTAATGCAACACATTTTTTCCAGTTTAGCTGCAGAATACATACTGCTCTGGATGCCTTGTATTAATTGCCTTAATATATATAATTCAATAAATGGAGGGTTCTTTGACCATATGCTTATCTTTGAGACATGAACAGGTCATTTCGCCGTTATTTTTTTTTCTGTAATTATGCTATTGCTATATCAAACGGCACCATAACAGCTGTGTTGGAAAAGCGCAATTCTCTCTGATCTCAGCCTTTTCTACTACGGAAGTGTAAACTGAAAAGAAGAGCTCCATCACCTAGCAGTTCAGTATGTTTCCCTGAGATAGGATGAGCAATTATTCCAATAGATGGCATCACAGCACTAGTGTAGCGAGCGGTCCGTTTGAAGCAGCGGTAAGGCTGCGGTGGGGGCCGCGTCATGCGGTGACACGCTGACTCACCGCGTTACTTTCGCTTTATGGTTACATGTATACGCCCGGCGGATAAAGTTCATTCATGTTCTGCTTCTGAATCTAACTCTGCAAAGATTAACCATAGTATTTGATGGTATTTTTTTAGCAGAGGGTTAAGTGGCCCAGTTTTAAAATGGGTGTGATGTTAGCTTCTGCTGACTGCTGTCCTTCAAAGGCTATGCTTTTGCTCTCGAAGCTCAAGCTCAAAATGATGAATGTGAAATACAGTGACCTGTCCCTCCCCATTGTGCCACCCACACAAATACCCCCCCTCGGAACCAGGGTCCTGCTCGGAATAGAGCATATGATGACCGCAACGTCACGCAGTCACCCGGGCCACCGGCTCTGTAATAGAGAGTCCATTGTGCGGAATAGGACAGTCATTAGAGTCCCGCATTGGGCCTCCCAGTGAGCAATAGTGACGCACTGTAACGGCATTTGGTACGAGCCAGATTAATCACATGAGCGCTTTAAATGGATTCATTTTAGTCGAATAAGGATGACCTGGTTGATATTTAAAGAAGCTGACCACATGATCAAAACAGAGTGAGAATTTATTAAATCATAATTGTAATAAACTAATACCTGACTATTGATTTTGTTTCCCTAGTTATGATTTAAGCGCACTTTATTTTGAAATGTCAGCCACATGAAGATTTAAACGTAGTTTGGAAACTTAATTTAAGATAATTCTTATTTTTTTCCCTCATATCTCAATAAAACCACTCTTGGCTGATTTTTCGAAAGAGGGGCATTAAATCTCATTTTTATAAGAAACCATAATTAAAAAATACCTTTTTGAGTGGACTACGTTTGGCTGTCCGCTAACAGTTTTAGGTATACATAACATAATACATAATATTGCGTAAAATTGATACATTTTTATATGAAAAGTATTAGATGTTTATGTAATTAGTATTCTGATCAAAAAAAATCTTTAGTTTTCCAAAGTACCGAGCCATTGTTGATGGGTGCCACCGGGAAATCAATTATCCAAAAGTGCAAGTTTAATGCTGTTTGGAGGTGAAAACAACCCAGTTTTGTCTAGAATGCTTCAACATGTGTCTGTAACTCTGTAAACACATAAGGGATAAACGCATACTTTAATAAATAATAACCTCTAATTGTAATCGTTCGTGTAAAATCATTCGTCAGTCGTAATTTGCAGAAGGCTATGTATTAGTCAATTTGGCATCTGTAATTGAGATTAAATCCAGGCTTCGCGTAATGGTGTGAAATGCAAAATATATAGATAACATTAATAATATGGTCGTTTAATAATATAATTAATTTCCAGCAAGAATTTCCTCAGGGTGACACTCTTGTGCAGTTTAATAAGGCAAGGAGTCGCGCTTTGGCAACCTCCATTTGGTAATTACCCCATCTCGCGGTAATTAAACGATAATTTATAAAGCGTCAGAGGGCATTTTGACAAAAAGCAAACTGCCGCTTATCGGCGAGCCGAAGGCCCGGTTTGTTCCGATTTCCAGTCCTTATCTCTGTTTCCACCGCACAACTTAAGTCCGCGCAGCCCTTTGTGCTAACAGACACTTTTCCGCAAAGCTGCATTTTCCGGTGATCATTACTGAAGAGAAAGTGAGGAGGAACCATTCACATAAATAAATGACATGCTGAAAAGTCACTGCACCGTAAAATAATATGCTAGGTAAAATATGTCACCGTTATTGTCAGTAATAATAGCACGTTACGTTGTATTACCTTGGTATTATAATTTATACATGAAACATTATAACTGTATTTAATTTATATTCTAGGATTACCTGTAATAGTAACTTTGAATTCACAAATTATATAGATATTATTATCAAATCGTAACCCTCTAGTGGATAAGTGGTTAGAGAAGACGGATAAATGTTTGTCATTAGATAGACCGATCGTAGGTGTTTTTCAGTGGTTCATCATAGTTCTGCGGCTGTTCCTCAGTTAAGCTGTGCTACTTAAGGACTTGCATGTCAAACTGAGAGTGAGGGGCCTTCCAGCCTCCCCCAGCACCCCCTGCCCCTGGGGTGATCTTCCCGACCGCAGAAATTGAGCATGTTGCACCCTCACCCTACCCCCAAAACCAAAACAGGTCTACCGAATTTGTGTCAGCAGTTCATTGCTCTGGGGATCTGGGCCGTAGCATATATTACCCTTCTAATTTTTTTTTTTTTTTTTTGGGGGGGGGGGGGGGGGACTGCGGGGCCCTTCATAAACGGCCCCCGTTGTCAGTGAGAGTCTCAACTGACTCTCCTCAGCCATCTGCCCCATTGCTGGTGGGGGGGGTGGCTGGGAGATGCTGTCAGGGCCTGATATTTGGGGACGGATGATCCCAGACCCCTGGGAGATGGAGCTGGCCGTGTCGTTGGGCGTGAGGCATGTGGAGTTTCCCAGAGCCTCGCGGGCCCCTTTGGCCCCAAACCACCCGATGCAGATTAATCACCCCAATCTGGTTGGGGGGCGGTGGTATTGTTAGCAAAACCGTTGCCTTGTGGCATTTTAATGCTCTGTTAGTTTTGCTGAGTAATACATGCTAATCTTACGTCTTCGTGGGCTCCGTTAGCGCTGGATGTGCCTCATTCATTAGCTTCTTTGTGTCACTTGCCAGCTTCTTGTCGTCATCACCTTTGCCGGGATAAGTGTCTTGGCAACACAGTGGCCACATTCAGAGTCGTCCAATGATCCTGAATGCGAATATATTGTAAAGGGGACTTATCCCCTCATTAACCGGAAGCTTCTCGCCTCTCTGCTTCCTGCAGTTGAAGTGAAGGTCAGACGTCGAACCAACAACAGTTAGATTCCAGGCCTCTTGCCCCGGGTCACTCTCCTGTTTCCCAGCAATGCGTGATATTTTAGCAACCTGACTAATGCATAATGCATAAAACACTGACTTTATTAGATTCCCTTAAAAAACCGTAAAGAGTCAAAAGATCGTGAAGGAAATTGTGTTTACCAGCCTTGCTTTTTATGCTTAAACGTGTCCGTCCTCAGTGTGTGCCTTATTGTCCGGTCCGGGCGGTAGCCAAACCTGTAAAAGGAGCGATAAAGGCTGCCGGTCTCTCTAGGGAAGCCAGTCGGCGGATATACGCGGCAAAACATGAATGCTGGTGGATGGCGCCATCTTGTCTTGGGGGAGGTAAGACGTCAAATAATGAGAAGAGGCACGAGCAAAGCGTCAGGGTAATAGGGTTAATTGGCATATAAATACTCCGCAGAAGATGGCCACAAATTTCCTGCTTTTGTGGTAACAACTCACACCCCCCCCCCCTCCATCTCCCGGGGGAGAGCTGGGCCCAGATGGCATTTTTGTAGAGACTTTGACCCCCAGGAGGGGGGGGGGGGCTCCCAGCAGGACTGGAGAGCAAGGTGTACCTCCTCGGCCTAATTAATTTACCGTTATAGCACCTGTTTCTGAACAGATAGGGCCGAGAAGGGCTGGGGTCCCCAGACGCTGTGCCCGGCTTGCTGGTAAACGGGTGTGAGCTGATTATATTAAGCCGGCGCTTTGATCATCCAAAGGCGTTAAAATGGAAATATGTTTTCGCTGGCTGTTGGCCTGGAGAAGACTCGCCGTCTGGGGAAACAGCTGATTACTTCTGACTGAGGGATCACTCAGGGCCTCCCTGTAAATGAATTAATTCTCAGTCGGCGAGGCAGTAAAGTCTCCCTGATGATCGGTCTGCTCCTACTGCTCCTCTGTTCTCCATCATCATTTGGCTTCATTAGCCACTGCATACCGTTATATCATAATATAATTGTCTTGAAATATTGGTATTTCTTCAAAGCCGGCTGCCGGCACTGTGCGTCAGTGATGCTGACTTGCCGGTGTAAAGCAGGTCTGTATTTTAAAACAGAGGAGGGACACCAGAGGGTGCTCGCTGGATCAGTGGGTCGCACTGGTGCCTCAAACCTCCATTTTTTGGACCTGTGAAGATAAGAATCTGATCTTCAGTTACCTGAGCCTCGATGATGTGACTCTCTTATGCCTCTAAAGGCAAAC
>JAOYFF010000045.1:11159798-11186219 GCA_025773925.1 Cryptomyrus ogoouensis | reverse complement strand
ATATATATAATTTTGCAAACTGCAGCCTGGTTCTTCTCTGTTTCTCATTAATGAAGGGCTTTTTCCTTGCTTTGTGGGACTTCAGTCTGATACGAACTGTCCTACCAGAGCACTTCATACCACTTAATGTTTCCCACTCCTTTTGAAGGTCACTGGATGTCATCCTCCGATTCATGAGAAACTGTTAGATAAGTTAATGATCATCTCTGCCATTCGAAAGTTGCTTCTGCCCTCCACCTGGTTGTTTTCTGGTCGTTCCCAGTGTCTCCTGCTTCACCTTGTTCTTGTGCTGCTGCTCAACCTGGAAGCAACCTGCTGCTCAGTGTAGCCTTGAGGCAACAGAACCAGGATTAAACCAGGATATTTAAAAATGCAGATATTTTAATAATATAGAGTAGTCTCTTAATTTTATTCCAGAGCTGTATATGCAGTTAAATATGCTAACTGGCATCTCTAAATCGTGTCTGTATGCATGGGCCATGCAGTAGACCCACTCTGGGTGTTCCTCATGCTCTCTGCTCCTCGTGACCCCAGCTCAGATAAGCAGTTAGAAGATGGATGGACAATCTGAGCACTTGACACCCTGAGTAGAGTTACCTGGAGAAATTCCTCCCTTGGGCGAATTTTGAGGTCCCCCAGAAGATCAGTCTACCCGAATCCACCCTTAGCGGCCATTAAAAGAGGATCACATTCTCCAGAGATGAAAAGGGCCGACGTGTTCTGAGCAGGCTAACAGACGGCATTTACCTTGCCAGGGGAGCTGAGTGACTGGTGGAGTTTGTCGTGAGCGAAACATGGGACTTCATCAAAGATGGATTTTGGCCAGGCACAGATGATCTCACTGATGCTTTTAGGAACGTGTTGCTTGACAAAATAAAACAGGCTCTTGTTTAATCAACTGCAAAGCTCATGGAAACACAATCACGGGTACATTGGGACTTGGACTCACATCCATTATAGCATTTATTTTTTTTTGTTTAGCGTTAAACTTTATCTCATGCAGAGTTTGTCAGCCCTCGTGCTAATCTTGCAATTTAAGTCGGTCAATATAAACTACAGCGTTGTGCAAGCTGGACTGAATACGCACCTTTGGTCGGGAAAGTCTGGAGCAGACCGAGCAAATGTTTGAACTATAGTTCGCACGCAGCGATCTGTGTATCTCGATTAAAACCGATTCTTTCCCTGCTCCCCAGATTCTCATTTCCTTCAGTAGAAGGTTTTTTTTTTCCTTGACCTAGAAACTGAATTGATGTAGCAGGCGCGGTACTTCTCACCTTGCATAATTAGCTATTTTTTCTCCTCTAAATCTTCCATCTCTTTGCCGTTAATGGTCACTCAGCCACGTCCGTGTTGCGTTGCGCATTTTCCATTAGCGCCAGGTTGAAAGAGCTGAAGATGACTGTATACCGGTTTCAAATCAGACGCTCCTTTTGTGCACCTTCTCGGTTTATTTTGACGTCAGTAGATATTCTCAGTCTAATTTAATTTAAATCCAATTTTAATGCACATCAGCCTTATCCGCGTATCTCCCACTTTAATTTCTGAAGAAAGAGTGTCATTAATGTTTGTCTACTTTCTAAAGATTTGCAAAATTTGAACTTTCATTAGCATTCATCTCTGCAGCCTGCTTTTCGATATAATCCCTGAGCCCTGATTTTATCGTCTGCAAAGTCTTGCGCGTTGCAGAGTGAGAGAAATGGCAATGAAATTGGCTGAGGACTGAAGTTGGTCTGAGTAGCATATTGTATCAATTGAAGAGCATATATTCATATGGAATTTACATTATAATTGGTCAAATTAAATGGCACCATAATCTGTTAATTGCAGCCCTCACTGCACCATGGTTAAAGTGGGAGAAGATTGAAGCTGTTACAATTTTTTAAATTATTATTAATTTATATTGCAGATGGCACAAGGATGCATTTGAAGTTGAGTGCATTAACAGTGCAATAGTTATTGAAATTTTAATTATAATAGTCAGGTCCCAAATGAAGGGCATCAGGCACACCAGTGTATAAAGACATAAACTTGTAGATGGAGGTTACTCTAAAATACAGCTAACAGGGTGACATGCATCATCATCCATCAGATTATGAGTCCAGACATATTCTTCCAGGAGAGTTAATAATCCATAATCTAAAGGGCTCTGGTGAGATATGCAGGTATATCAGCTGGTATAAATAATTCAGTAATTCAAACTGGTTTTAAAAATTAACCAAGTTACTAAATATATATGCATGAAGATGTGTTTGGATCTCTTTGGCTATCCGATGTCCCAGTAAATATTTACGAACGAATGTTTATGGCTCTTTCAGAATGTGGTGAAATGCAGACAGGCGGACTCCGACTGAGTGCGTGAATCGGCTTTACCATGGTAGAACTTCACACTCATTTGGCGTGATGGTTTTGGACCAGGAACTGGTCATTAACTGCAAACCATGACTCATTTTCCCAGCAGCACACTCCTCATACCGCGTAACTTAATGACTGCCACCTAATTACCATTATGTGTGCCCATCTGGCAAGATTAATTACTGTTTGCCGAGAGCTGATGGGGCAGAATCATTGCTAGCCCGTAGCTAATAGAAACATTTGATAGCGGGAGCGATTTCACGCATGTGTTTCCTGAGCACTGTTTGCCCTGAGCTGTACATGCACAACAGAAAGGGCTAATTGATTTAGCTGACATTCTCTCCCACAAGACAGGGAAAGAGTTACTGGATTCTATCTACTAGCGCCACCAACAGGCTTTGCTGTTTTATGCTTCGATTTATCGGGGCAAATGATGGTCTGTCATGGGGAAATACTGCCTGCAAGTCAATTTATATTTGTATGTAAGAAATATATTTCGGAATGAAAGGGCTCTGTTTTTTTCATATAGTGGGTATAAAGTTGGTTATTCTTACTGAGCACATTTAAGCTCTGCTAGGTTTACTCAAGAGCCAACACACTAACCATATCTATACTTTCTCTTATTTTGAATGACAGTGGCGGTAAGGTATAATAAATGCTTCATATTTCAATATTGTGTGTGATCTGGATAAGATGATGCAATGTAAAATGCTCTACAAACATTTGTGTTATAAAAGTGGCATGAACATTAAGAAAAATATGTTTTACAATGCTACGGCAGCATCTGAGCAACCAATTTCTGGGTGTTTAAACACTCAAAGCTTGTTAACTTTTGTAACTGGTAAAAAAATACTAAATAATTCAAAAACTGTGTAAAGAGGATTAGCAGAAAGCTGCCCTTCATGAAGCTATTTATGTGCTTTGGGGTAATTTAACAAACTCAGAAATTGATCTGACTCTGCATGTTGTGCTGCAGAACAGTTAGCCTGGCAAGCGCGTCCACCTCGGGACCGCGGACTTCGCTGGCAATTCCGACGTATCATAATCTGATTTCCCTTGGTCGAAAATTTGAAAAGAAAACACAAAGATTCCACTTTCGTCGCAATTAGCGATTTTTAATTCTGCGTCCCGGACTGAGCCAAGCTTGAAAACATCCGGAGTCAGGAGGGGAGAGGGGGGGTCACCTTGGGGATGGGAATACAGCAAAACAAACTGCAGTAGCTGGAGATTCTGTGCTAGAAGTTGGATCCACAAATAAAGTGGCCTGAAAGCGAAGCGGGGAGGCCTGCAGCGTAACGATAAAAAAGAGACGGCAAACGTCTCGGCGCCGACCAGGCTGGCGAAACCCTGCTGACAGCACAGACACTTCTTGGCGCCCTCCCCGAGGCCGAGCAGGGCTGCCGACAAAATGGAGGGAAAAAACTGGGCATCAAATTCTGCTAATTCCTCCTCATGTAGCCTCCAACTCGAAGGCTCCCTGCTAGCGATGCTATTGGAAACTGCTACAGTTTTTATCTTTCCTTGTCCAATTATTTAAAAAGTAATGCTGCAGAAAAAGGTCTGTTGCATGGCATTTCATGCAATGGCAAGTCTGCAATGCAATGCTTGATATTGATTTTTCTACAGTGAGGTTACAAGAGCTCACTCGCTTTTAATGACGTTGTTTTTCTCCTACGTGATGTTACAGACACGCCAGAGAATTCTTAAATAAACCACATGCATGGCTTCCGTCTAGCAGCTAATTGTCAATTAAGGCCGAGTCAGTAATTGAGTCACCAATCCAGTCTTAGCGTGATTCAAGTGAAAACGAGAGCATGTCGAGACAAATATCCGTTGTTGTTACTGACTGGGTCACTTCCCCCTGTGTTGTTTGGCAGGCCCCTGCTTTTGGTCCTCTGCTGACTTCAGGGCTCAAATTGGAGTGTTCCTGCATGGTTTGTCAGGTGGTGAGACTCTTGGGAAGCCACCGGGTGCACAGGACCTTCCACACCTGGGTCGCGGGTCCCCTAGTTCTGCCTCACCGCCGCCAAAACTTGGCAGGAGGCTCCCGTCGGCATCGCCTGTGTCGGAGGCGATGTTTACGAGGCTCATTATATTAATCAGACCACACGGACAGGCTGAGCACGTGTTCCGGCGTCCCCACAAAAGCGTAATCTCGTCCTCAAGTGGGCACAGATTTCTTTGTAATTCAGTCGCTATTGCTTAGGCTGGCCTCCAAGTCACTCCCATTAAATCCACTCCAGTTCTCTTGTGTCCCACATCTGCTCAGATCTCGCAGATGTGGATCCGGCAAGGAGATGGTAGGAAAAAAACATAATCCCATCGAGGAAGAGATACAATTATGCACAATTTCGCACGAGAAGCGGAAGAAACATCTGTCTGATACATTATGTCGCTTTAGAAGGGAAAATCTTTGATTGATTGCCAGACATGTAAAACAAAGTGTTGAATATTTCATTCATTATCTAATGTGGAAATGTAATACATTCAAGAATACTCTTAGATGAAAAACAAGTTTTTTTATTATGATAGTATTAGTATGATATTAAATATTATTAGTAAGATACTAAATTCATAAGATCCTAATTAAGCTAATGCAATACAGTAGGATCAAATTTCAAATTCAAATTCAAATTTTATTTGTCACATACACAGTCATATACAATACGATATGCAGTGAAATGCTTGGACGACTGCCCGTGACCTTAAAGTTTTATATCAATGTTTTAAAGCTGATTTTGAATAACAGTGTTAAACTTACCCAACGTATTTCATTGCATGAATATGCTTACTTGTCTGTGCTGCTTCTGTTACAGTTGCCAGTTTTGACTACGCCATCGGGTTAATCAGTATGCTCTGCATTCGTCGTGTGAAGGGGGTATGTGCTGGTTATTTCCGGAATCACATACATGAGGAGGTCCCTTCGACATTTCCGTTGGAGTTGAAATCACTGAAGCAGAACATGGTTCACCAATGGACAGTAGCTACTTTAGATTTTTTAAATGAAATCAGTGAATAACAGGACCGCATGGTGGCCTCACACTGCTCAAACCCCACCTCCTTTGTGTCTGTGGAGAGTTTGCATGATCTATCTGTCTTTGGCAAGTTGCCATTGGGTGATCTGGTTTCCTTCTATAGATAGGCAGTTAGGCTAAATGGTGTCCCTAAATTGCCCATAGAGTTTGATTGTGTATGGGTGTGCATGCGCCCTGTAATGGTCTTGCAACCCAACCAGAATATACCCCAGCCTTGTATCCAGTGCTGAACTGGGACAGAGTTTTTCAATGAGGAAAAAAATCATTCAAGATACTTGGAATTTTCAAAACATGCATTTCCAGATCACAACTCCCGCAGAGAAGAGGAGAATCCTCATTTTCACCTCGTATGCAGTACAGGGGTCACAAGACTATTCCAGACAGCACAGGACACACAGCACGGTACACACTGCACCAGATGCTAGTCCAACAGAGGGCTCACACACATTCATATACCCTAGGGGCAAAGTACAGGCACTGATTAACTCAACTGTCCTCGGGATGCAGGAGAAAATCTCCTCACAACTTGGAAAAACATGCAAACTGTGCACACAGATGAAGTGAAATTTAAACCCCTAAACCCAAGAGGTATAAAACAACAGTGTTGCCTACTCTGCATTAGTAGATATTTATTATTCTCATTATGAATTATTAATAATACAGCAATGCAATCAGGTTTTTTGTGCATTGTGATCTGAGCCTCACTGCAGACATGCATCCTTGTCAACCTCCCAAGTGACGTGACAGACTGACAGCTCTGAAGCCTCCTCATTCATATGCGTGATCAATGTCTTCTTGGAAATTTGCAGGTCTGTGCAAAAGTCTTAGGCACTCAAAAAATGTTCAAAAAAACATTCAGTCTTAGGCACTCAAAAAAAAGGCTTTTTATTTGCATAGTACATGTGTATCAGCTCAAATAAAAACACACGCATACAATTTAACATTAGAACATCTGCAAATCAACAGTAACATTTTAAAACAAATTTGAGGAAGCACTTCTTTACACAGCGTGTAGTTTAGAGTATGGAATAGTCTTCCTGCTAGTGTAGCGGAAGCTAAAACCCTGGGTTCCTTTAAATCAGAGCTAGATAAGAGTTTAACAACTATGAGCTATTAGTTAAGTTCTCCCCAAACGAGCTTGATGGGCCGAATGGCCTCCTCTCGTTTGTAAATTTCTTATGTTCTAAAAAGTAAGAAGAATTTCTCCCATTCTCCAAAAAGTTACCGATATCCTGTTGGATGGCTACAAGCACAAGCACACACAAACCTCTCCTCATGGGCACCTAACCCTAAGGCATCCCATGCATTTGTTACATTTCTCCATCACCTCAATTAATTCACTCATTTAATTAGTTAAATTATTCAACGTGGTATCGATTAGCTAAAGGAGTTGTGCCAGTGGTCGGCTGAAAACACATGAGTGTACTGGACGATTGCTGCAAATACTGGGGTGACTTTAGGAGAGGTTTTGAAATGGCAAAGCTGACACACTCTGCCAAATATCTTAGTTTTACAATAACATGAAATAACATGAAGATCATTTGAACATCATTTTCTTTGACTGCCTAAGACTTTTGCACAGTACTCTATGTCCCCGGATGTCCAGTTTTCCTGCAATGGAGAGAATTGGAGAAGGCTTCTCTGCACCCACGGACCCCCCCCCCCCCCAAAGGATAACCCAGCTTTTATACACCAGTGATCCCACTGTCTGTCTGCTCCAAAAATCACACGCCCCCCCCTGTGTGGTGTTTCGAGAGCTTAACACCAAACAAGTCAATAATTAATTTTATATCCGGGGGTTAGGGGTTGGCGGGGGGGTGGGCCGGGATCCTCAATGTAATTTAGCCCCGATGCTATCTTGCGAGCTGACCACCTTGAGAAGATTGAAGGCAGTGGTGCAGAATGAGAGTCTTCCCTCGTCAATGGTATCAGGCAATCGTGCCAACGTGCCTTAAAGCTGTGGGTTGTGGTGGTGGGGGGGGGGGGGGGCATTATTGAAAATCAGCGTCTGCCTTTTATTCTGGAAACTTCTTCAAGGGCAGCTAAACCCCCTTGCTAAATCGCTAAACTGTAAACTGATAAAAGTAACTTTTATGTCACTTGATATCAAGCAACCATGTCTTTCATGTTTCTTGGTGACAGAATTCAGCCGATGTGGCTTCAGTTACGCTACATGTATTTTGTTAAATAGATTTGCTAAAAATTACACCACCCATTCAAAACTGACTGAATAGTGTCATCGGTTAAAAAATAAGAGCATGTTACAAACAACTACAATATTTGCCAAAAAAATATCTAATTCGGGAAATGATGCATTAATGTTCTGTATAATATTGAGCAATCTGAGTGTATCTAGCCTGCTTCATGCTAAAGGTGTCCTGGGAGATCGTAAACCCGTCACCGCGTGTGTAGCTTGAGGTGTAGGAAACATCTTACAGTTTATTTACCTAGTAGATGCTTTTATGTTACTGAGGTTATAGGTGTAACTCAAGTGGCCAAAAGAGTATTTACTCTGCAGACCCTGGGATTTGAATTGGCAAACTCCCGATCGCAGGTACTGCAGGCTATCCCAGTGAGCCACACACCATCCCTCAGTGGGGGGGGGCCAGTAGCAGGGTTCTCCTTTTCTGCTGTTCATCACGCTTCTCTCTTCCTGTTTTCAGGGACACTTACAACAGCATCCTGTAATCGATATTTTAAAAAAGCACGGGGGATGATATCTAATAAGGAGACATTTACACTGCAGCTACCATGCGCTAAAGTTGGCAAGTGATTAGACTGGGCAGGGGAGGCCCAAGGAATGTTTATTTCCCCATCCACTCATGACAGAACGGAAATGCCGCCAGAACGGAGCAGCTTATTTTTCAAAGGAACGGTATTGCAGGGATTCGGGCTTATCGGAGATACGGAGGGAGGTCTTCATCAGGGATACGGGCACCACATCCAATACTACTGCCGCTGCCAACTGGGCAACTCTGCTAAGCCACAAGCATAGTGATTTAGGGATGCAAAATTGTGGGTAGCGAAAAACTGCCAAGGGAGTCCAATCCTATTTGCTTAACTGCAGCAGTGACTGCAGATTTCATAATCACATGCTACCAGTGTGTATAATGTTGGGGAATTTGTCGTATGTGAAATTCATTCCGCAGCGTGCATAAATTGAATTTTCTTTTAGCATTAAAACACATTGCAGAGAGGAAAGGAAAGAAAAAGTAGATGGATTGCAAATTATGTCAAAAAATATATCTGAAAATCAGGCACATAGGAAGGCTTTGGTTTTTAAGTGTCATCTCGTCAGGAGCCACCCATCTCCTATAGTGCATTACAAAATGCACTAAATTCCAGCCCAAGTGTGATGTTTACTGTAGGGCTGAAATTGAAAATGGTTAGTAATGGAGTGAGACGCAATCCCAGGCCAATTGTGAATCCAAATTACTTGCCTCTTTTCAATGGCATCGACTGTGGCAAAGCTTTGTGTACATTGTATCTAATCAACCCTCAGACTGACCCCAGACCCCAAAGCCTTCATAGATTAATAATAAAATCCTTGGTTCACCCAGTGATTCGACCCCAAATGGCCGTCCATTCCACTCTGGAAATTAAAGAATGTGTGAAGTGATTATTATTTCTTTGTACTCCACTCCTCCTGTCACCTCAGTCCTTTGTATAGAACCACTTATTTCTGACCTTTGACCTTTAAACTGTGGTTTTTTTAGATGCAATTTTTCTGTGATGTCACACAACCCCTTTTCATACCTAACAACAGCTGGGGGGGGGGGGTGCGAGTCAGTAGTACTGTCTGACTACTCAGTGTTTACACCGAACAAGATCGCAGTGAGCCACCCATACGCAGTAATGCAAATGTGATAATTACGCAACGACTCTTGTCTACAGTGGCGTGAGAGAATGAGAAGCGTGAATTTTCCCTGTGTTTGATCAGCAGTGAATTTCTATCCATGATTACAAGTAGAACCCACTAAAAGTTTGAGATGATAGATAGATAGATAGATAGATAGATAGATAGATAATATTCAATATTTTCAGCATTCATAACAGGTAAACATATGAACGTTTACTCTATTTACTCTGGCATTTCATAACTCGTAGGTTTATATAGGTTACATAACCACTGCAAATTTTCCCTAATGGAATTCTGTGGGAATAAGGACTAGATCCTACTCCTCTTACATGTGCTGACTACCCTTCTAACCTGAAAGTGAATTTAAACAAGACCTTTATCACAGCAATACTGCCTCTTACCAGTGGGGGGCACCGTGTCTTATCTCACAGCTTAATTGCACAAATAGATTTGCACTGCAGTTTAGGATAATGATGCTCAGCAGTAATGTCCTAAAACACCAGTCGCTAAATGGGATGGGATGTGTCAGAAGTATTGGTCTGACAGTTAAAGATTACGTATCCAAAGCCTTGTCATTTGCTTACCGCTGCATTCCTGAAGGTTTGCAGTCGATGTGTCTGCTGGACAATTGACAGCCTGAATATTAAGCCAGAATATTAAGCGGGGAAATGGTGTCTATTATGCTGAAAAAATAAATCATTCTATTTTAAAAAATGTTTTTGCAATAGATCTCTAATAACGATCCTTTATCCACCCAATTAATTACACTTTAAAACACAGTTTCATGCTTATAATTATGAGTTTCAGGTGATATTTTGCATTATATATTGTAGCTATGGTACAATGATTGCTAATTTGTGTGATTTCTGTGATCCGGCTGGCCTTGCTCACGGTGGCTGTGTGAGTTTTTTTTTTCCTGAGCATGGCCATTTGGAGAATATGCTTTGGAAAATGCTCAGGGTTCGCCACAAAAAAGGACAAATTACCATGGCAACAGGATCCAGATAGATTGGTAAATAATTTGTTACATAAATGCATGTGCTTTATGAGAGTTGAAGATACTTTATTTATTCATTGTATCTCATATTTTAGATAAATTAGAGATAACTGTAAGTTTCTCAGTTGTAATTTTTAAAAATATAATTAGTGTCATATCATATTTCTGTAAGATCATATATACTTCATGGATCCCTAGGGGAAATTAAATAGCAATGATTCTGTGTTGCTGTTGAATAGTTGCTTCTTGGTATATTCTCTGTAGAGCTTGGCTCTTTCAGAAACATTTTGTGTACAACAATGACAAAGGTGTTATCGCTAATATTAGAAAATTCTGTAACACTTTACTTGACGGAACACAAATAATGTAGTATTAGGCAATTACTTGTGTATTAATTAACTACAAACTAAGTTAGTTACATACCGATCTCATGTTCGTTCATTATTAATGCATTGTAAAACATAATTTATTCCTAGCAGGTTCTATATTTGTTATTATATGTTAATTCTGTAAACCTTTGTGAACTACTAAGTAACTACTGAAGGAACAAATAATGAATAACACAAGTGATCTCATTTTTGTTCATTAATGAATCATGATGCATCTTTTATCAAGTAGCTGCTATATTTATTCATGATTTGTACTTCAGTAGTAACTAAGTTACTACTAAGTATTTGTGCCCTCAAGTAAAGTGCGACTGAAAATTCTAATTATAATATTATTATTAGAGTTAATGCTAGTAGCAAAATAACCGCCCCTTTCTGGCTTCTGCCATTGGACTCATTTCGCAGGCAGCCTACAGCTAAACCAATCCTGTAGACAATGCGTCAAAAATAAAATTAATTCCGTCCTTTTGTGTGTCTTCCAATTGTCACACTGCTGAGATCCTACTGCTGGTCCTTAGTTTCCCAAGCATGCAAAGTGAAAAATGAGATGGACACACACCTCTAAAATACACAAACGATCTAAAAAAAGTTTGAGATGCCTAACTAGCATTCTTAGCCTAAATACATGCCTTTGGGCTGTGGGAGGAAGCTAGAGAGCAAACGTACAAAACACACAACGAGGTATGACGCAACAGTGACATAAAACAGTGGTCGGCATCCTTCGCTGTGATTGGTTACATAGATCTATCTTCTGTAACCAATGCAGGGTCACGTTGAGCTCTGAGCTTATCCTAGGATTGGCACTGTGGCTTTTCACTTGAGCTCTAAGAAAAACGGCTGGACCTAGTGGTCTACATTCTAGATTATGAGAAGAACCACAGTCCATGTCCGATATATGTAATAAAATGGACACCCTATAGTCTCAGGCATTATGTAACGTTAACATATTAATAATCTTTTGAAAAACACTATGAAAGCACTCCTGAATATCAAAGGCACACTTGTTGTTTTCCATTTTCTTCAGGGGCATTCTCTTTAGAAGAAATCTGTGATCTGTTTAACGCAGAGGGAGAACTCAGCCTTGTTCGGGGACGGCAGCTATGGAGGTCATATATTATGTTGCATTGTACCACTTAAGTGCCTGTGTATATGATGTTAATTAAAGTCCTGTCAAATGGGCCTATGTCAGTGAATATGTCAAAAAAAATGCCAGTAAACAGATATGATAAGAGACTCTCCTTTAAGTATACACATCTGATGACTGAGTGTTCAATCACTTATGTGCGGGAATTTCACTACTATCTGCTTCAGTACTCTATTTTTGCACATCCATAGATGGACACAGTCAGACACAGCTAATTAAAAGGGTGAAAATGGATTAGTCATAATTATAGTGTTAATAGGGCATCTCTATGACATCACAATTATAGAAATTGGGGGGGATGGGCATGGAGTTTGTTGACAAATATCTGTGCTTTTGCTGCGGTCAGCATTCACCAGCACCCGACCTGCTGGGATTGAACATCTCGCCACCACGACCACAGGAACGCAAACTCCCTTCCTGCGCACATCTGCGTGGAGAAGAAATGGAAGTTCTTTGAGCAACTTGAGCAGTGCCCTCTTTCTTAGCGACAGATGATGGCAATCTCAGTGACGAAGAATCACGCTAATGATGAAAGAGACGTTTCTGACACAAAGCACTATTCAGAAATGTAAAGCATCCATAATTTCAAGTGACAAACACCAACAGAGATTTCCGGTAAAGTGCATTTGACAGGGGGATCAATTCTGATATTGTATGTAGACAGTGGTGGAAATTGGGGGTTGTTCTCTTATTTATTTTTTATTTTTTTGTGAATATGCGCTGGTGATTATTTTGAATAACAGCAGTTTGTTTAGTGGCAATTCACATGTTTCTAAAGAGTCTAACTCCTAGTCTGGATTATATGGCAATTTTGCTCCGCGCCTACTGGGGTTATGTGGAACGTGTAACATCACGTTGGTTACGGAGAAGCGCCTAGGCCAGCCGTTGACGAGAAAAGCTTCGGATTTCCTGCTTGATACCGAGACGTAATTATCTACGAGAGGTGCCTGTCGTACTGAGGTGATCTTTCTCTTGTAAATGAATAGGCTTGTGATTGGGGCCAAGAAAAAAATCCATTAGAGTTCTCGATAAAGCTGGGTCTTTCTCATGGTTGTACTCATAGTAACGTCAAAAAGTATTAATGACAACATCTTGAGAACTGAATGTAATGACTGGTGCCATGAGGATAGAATGGAATTGTGTATCATAGTTCCACATTACCAAATAGGTTTTAATGTTGTCCAGGTCAATGTTCTACCTGAAGAGCAGGTTTGCAAGACTGTCTGAGTCTGTTTTTTCTTGGTTTTGATATGAGACTGCCAATGAAGTCAGGCTGCCTTATCATATGTCACAGTATCGGCAACCAAAACGGCAACTTCGTGTAATCCGAAGATGGACTTTCATTAAATTTCCGAAACTTGCGAAGTTTGCAGAAATTTTCTCAAAATGTTTGCCCATGGACTGAGACATGTTTTGGAAATTTGCTCTTCAATTATAAAACTGTTTGGCCTAATGAATGTTTCTCTTTAAGGTATTTTCATTAGGGGAACCATTACACAGACAGCAGGAAATGGACACAGACCATTTGTCAGAAAGGGAGACTTGCAGTCATGTCTCCTGTATATTAGTCACTCTGCAAACTAAACCTTGCATAGCCTGAATTTTGAGGCTGCAAATCCCTTGAAAATCATTATGCTAACTACCTACCAACTTCCTTTTTAGTATTTTACACAACACTTTGCCTCAGTTGGCACAGAGTGATTTCGTATTTATATAGAATGTATTCCTGTAAAGCTTTTTGTGAGTAGTTTAATTAATCACTGAAAAATATGTTTCCTGCAGTTGTATTTTTCAGTAACTGATTAATTAGTTTCCTGAGCCTGTAGCATTTGTGGTGTGACTTAACATCAAGCTCACATTGGGCTACCGCCCCCGCTCCGCCTCCTGAAAATGAAAGGCCTGGTCACATGGGCGAAGGCCAGCTTCTTCATTATGCAGGAGAAACAATGGCGGACTCATGCGTGCACTAATTGTAATTCCGAGAATGTACTAATTTGTAACATCCAAGCCGGAGAGTCAGTTTGGGCTCTGAAAGGGGCACCGTGCCAGACGCCGAGCTCAGGGAAGAAGGGGCCCTTTTATTCGGGGACGGTGTGGCGGGAAACAGCCCGCCGACGCACACGGAGTGGGCCAGAGTACCACGCCAGCCTGACCTGTCTGGAGCCAAGCATCGGCACGGTGACGGCTACACAAAACTGAGCCACGGCCTGGTTAGCTGTTGCCAGGGTCTCCTCCAGATGAACTGCCCCGGTTGCTAGGTCACTGCGGAACTGTTGGCGAGTTCGTCTGTGCGTTCTGTTTTTTTCTTTTTTCTCTGAATTCCGGCATAATAACGCAGCAAGTTTTCAAAATGCAAGAAAGAAACTTTCCTAGTGCATTGTGGGTCGTCGGGGTTTAAGAGCAGAGAACATCATTTAACCGGGGTCAAGTGATTAGCCCCGGTTTATGTATTCTGTGTCACAAACATATCCCGCCTGTCTTCCATCTCTCTTATAAGCATTCCCTTGACTCAAAATGAGCAGGAGCCGGACAAAAGAAGAGCAGTTTTCCTGGTATATGGAAGCAGCCCCAAGCCGGGCCAGGAAGTGTGTGCTTCTGGGCTGCCTATCTCTCTGTGCGTGCCTGATAACCTGTAAAGCCACGCTGATCCACAGATGTGTTCCGTGTCACACCTTTGTTATGGTAATACCGCCCGGACCTGGAAATTGCGGCCTGATTGCCTATTAAAACGACGATATAAAAAATTTCCACTATCACTGCATCCTCAGTGTGGAGTGATTCAGTTTTGTAGAAGCTTTGCAGAAGCGATTGGTAAATTGTAATTAATGGGAAGTAGGTGCCCCAGTTGGAGGCGGGGGGAGAGTGAGGCTTTTTTAGGGGACTCGGGATTGTTCATTCAAACTTGAAGCACAGTTTGCACTGAGAATGGACTTGCGGGGGCGCATGGGGGACGGGAGGGGGGAGCGAGGTGTCGTCCTGCGATTCCGGGAAGCTGTGTGCTCTCTGGTGTTAACTGGAGTGGAACTGCGCAGGGCGTCTGGGCATCCTAAACGGCCGACATTATAAACCCTTTTCACGTTTCACGTTTTCACTTCAGGACGTCCATTTTATATGGTCATTTACGGCCCCAGGGTATCGCCTGTCCCCCAATCACAAAATCCCACAGTTGACTTTTAGAATCCTTTCCTGTGAATCTGTTGCTTGCCTATACTGACAACCCAAGGCCCGTAAGCTCATAGAACATGTTATAATGACCAGCGGGAGTCCTAGTAAGAGTCTTCACATGAACCACCAGCGTGTACTCATACAAGTGCTGTTTCCATTATTCAAAATGTTTACAATCCATCGATCCATCCATAACCATTTATCAAGTATAGAGTTGTGGAGACTCTAAAGCCTTTCCAAGGCAGCAGAGGACAGGCAGGGGACACCCTGGATGGGATGCCCATGAAAATCATTTCTGACTTAAGTGAAAATTGGTTGATGACACAAATGAAGGTGCATGGCTTTGTGGTTAATATTAAAGTGGGAGATTGTCTGCATCATCCTTACAGGATTGGCATGGCATCTGCTTATGCTGGGAAAAATGTGGCATCCTGGTATGTGCTGCTGTGGGACATTGGAGGTGGAGATGGGGGGGGGCAGACTGGAGCGAGAAAATTGTGAGACAGACCAGGAAGTGTGGGTTGGCTGTCTCAGTGTGACCAGGAGAGCGCTGCCCTGATTATGACGTATAATAATAATCATACAATTGTTATCGTTAAATGCTCTTTTGCTTGTATGTAGGCAGTGGGGGTGTATTCTGAAGCACAGGGTAAATCCACAAACAGTGCTTCACTCAGAGCAGGCTATCTGGAGCGTATCTCCTGGTCTCAAATCCAGTTTGCCAACACGGGCTTATGTTTACATCTCTTAGAAGCTCCAAAAACCATCATCTGTATTTACGGACGTGTCTGACGGGCAGAATTTAAACTAGGACTCCTAAATGGAAATGAGTGACAACAGGGAACCCAGCATTAAAAAAAAAAACATAAATGCAAAAACCTGCATGAGAAGCAAAATAGGGCTAATGGCATTTTCAACCGGCTTGTCATTGTGAGCCAATAATACCTACTCTGTCGGAAGCGTTAAATGGACCTTTAAAATCTATTTATAATTCAATTGGTCGGAGTGCAATGTAAATGTTGACCAATTATTAGCATGGAGCGAGGACTAAATGGCCCCCGTTGGCGGACTGGGCCGGGCCAGGAGGGGGGATTAGCATCTGCTGGGGACGGGGGCCCATTTGAATGCAATCTCGCTGCTGCGCGGGGCCTTTGTGTCTCCGGAGCAGCGGCAGAGGAGCAGTGCAGCCGGCAGGTGCACGCAGCCGAAATTGTCGCCCTGCAATTTGCATCCCCATCCATGGCGGAGCGGCTATTATCATATCAAAGGGGCTGGGACGAGTGGCGGGCTCAGGGGAAGGCTGGGGAGAGCGGGGGAGTGAGGGGGGTCGCATCGAAGCAAGTGGGGGCTTCAATTTGGGCAATTAATGCAGGATGGAGACACTTCTGGTTGGTTCCTGCGGAGGGATGGGTCCGGGACACGTTGCTGGGACTCGCGCGCGGGTGATGTGTGTGTGTGTGTGTGTGTTGGTGCAAACCGCCCCTCCCCCATGCCAGTGGAAGGAGGAAGAGGCACCAATTAGAGCGACACTGCACCAGCATACCTAAGTGAAGAAAGGAAGTCTGTTTGAAGAGGAACTCTTATCAGCTCCTTTTACTGTTTGTTCCTGATGTCTTTGGATATTCCTGCCTCCATAAATCTTCATGGCTTTATATTGCAGTCACTCAAACTAAACAGTGGGAGCCTACAGAATATAAGCCTAATTAACACCCAGTAAGAAATATGTCACTAGTTCCTCTTGACTACTAATGCATTGGCAGAGTTATACTGATTGGGTCTAATTAATTAATGAATTGCGCTGTCATTCTGTACCGCAGTGGGTTTTGGTGGCTGGTAAGTCCACTGTTCGGTTCCATTGCCCATAAGAACAGTGTGTAATTACTCATAATGACCCTGACTTGTGGTTTAGCATGTGAGACATCCTCAACTGACGCATCTAGGGCTCTGTTCCGTGTTCTCATCATCTGGGGCAGGAGAGGGTTACTGGATCTTTCCATTACATGATATTTCCTGTCCCTTGAGTTCTGGACAGGTGATCCATCTTGCCAACTCAAAGCATGATTGAGTACTGTCAGGATTGGTCCCCATCTATATTACATTCAATCAGTCATCTCCCTGTTTGGCCAGCAGGTGTCACTGACCATCCCATCACCCATTGTTTCCCAGATCTGTTCTGTCTCTGGTGTGTTCCCCTGCTCCTTGGGCCACCGCTTGGGCATACAATCATCCAACTTTGGTGGATATTTTGAGTTTTGTTTTTTTCCCCTCGTAGGTACTTGTACACATGTTATTCTGTATTGGTTCTTGTTTTTGTATCTGTTTCTGGTTATCCTTGTGTGCGACTAGTTTAATAATTATTCCATCTAGGTTCCCTATATCTCCTTGCCCTAGTCCATAGGGTTTGATTGTGATTGCCCTCACCTGTTGCTCATTGCCCCTAGTCTCTTGTATTGTGGCTGATTAATTAAAGCCCACCCCTGTCCCTTGCTGAAGCCCTTCTTATCATGTGTTTCTAAATGCTTACCCTAACTCCGTTCCCCAGTCGGTCATTATGCTTGTTCCTGTGCTGTTCTGCATTTGTTCCTGTGTTTGGTCACTCCTGGGTTCCTGTATGTTTTACTTGCCTGTGCACCCACAAATGTGTTTAGTATTAGTTTTCCCTTGTGCTTGTTCCTGTACTGCTGTGTTTGTTCCTGTGTTGCTCTCTGCTTTAGTTTTTGATTTCTACCTGCCTGTGTTTATACCCCTCCTTTTGTTTCCTTTTTTTTGTCCTTCATTTTTTATAACCCACAATGTGGATCATCCGTCACTTCCCCATCCCCTGCCGTAACAGGGTACAGGGTATTTACTTCCTGTCATAACAGGAAGTTTTACCTCAAAGCCATCAATCAACATGAGCAGCAGTATCATCATTAGAATTTAGAATTAGCTACACTAAAAAAGGACTCTAAACTTGCATGCATGTCTGCAACAAGTTATCTGTCTAAAGCAGGGTTCTTCAAATCTCGTAAAACAGTACTATTAAAAACATCATTTAATACAATAAATCTGACATAAGTGTTACACAACTTGTGGACAGATTTTCTGTGTGGTTCAGACAGCATTTAAAAAGTATTAAACATATCAAGGAGAATGAGAAGATGTAACTATGGCTTAATGAAGTTTAAAGCTGCCCTTTTCTCACTCAGTGGTTATAAAGCCTTTCTTTGTCATAGCTCAGTAAATTCTGAAGGGATGAGTCATAATGATATTGTACTCACTTGATGTCATTCTATTAGTGTTCATGTCTTTTCAATGCTTACAGCCCTGGACCGTCTCGAGCTTACATGATGATGTCAACGTAGCACAACCACACATGATGATACCTAAGGAACTTCCACAGTAACATCTGTTGCACGACAGGTCATGTTCCCTGACTTATTTCTTTAAATCCATTGACATTCAGGCTGTTTTTTCTGGCTTTCCTTCCAGTGGCTTTCGCATCGATTCATGATGTTAGCGACAGGCTATGATCGGTAAGGGCTCTTATCACTGTGGGGGTTTTGGAGAGGCCAGGCAAAATTGAAAAAAAAAAAGAAGCAAACAGAATCTGCCTTGGCTTAAATTCATCAGCCATTTATTTCAGATGACCTTTGGCGACCGCTGATAAAAGTGAGTGAATGTTAGCGCTGATCCAATTTTGAGTGCTAACCACTCCTTTCATCTCATTCGCGGTCGGACAGAAGCCTCGCTGCGAGTGAAAATGATAGGGTTTCAGGAGAGCACCATTGTCCGGCAGATTAAGATTTTCTCCCCCTATTTCCCCAGCCTGGCCTTGTGGTACCCTGTCTGGAATCTTGCCATTGTCCAGGGGGTCTCTGTATCTGCTTCAGTAGACATGTAAGCCATCCTTCCTGATAAACACTTACAGGGAGAAATGTTGGACTTAATAGATTTGCTTTGAGGTACCGAAGGTCACAGTGTACTAATATTGACTGCCGTGTGTTAGAATAATCCCGGGGGTGGGGTGGGGACACTGCTCAATAGGCAAGTCGGATCTCCATCCCCACACTTGAAAAGTAAAAACTGAAGTACCTAGACAAGCATGCAGTCTGTGGTAGACAGCTGGCAATCAGTTCCTCTGAGCAGAAGATATTAGGTTGGATTGCATTTAACAATAAATGTAGCTGGGCTAAAGGTGTGATAATTTGATATTGAGGCCTTCTTGGGAAGCTTCGTATGAAATAAATTGAGGTTCTTTTTGGATTTGTGCCTCAAGGATCCAGGTATTATTATTATTATTATTATTATTATTATTATTATTATTATTATTATTATTATTATTATCCATCTCCCCACCCATGCTCAGGGTCATGGTGGGACTGTAGCCTGTCCCAGGCAGCATGGGTCATCAGACAAACTGGTAGGAGTGCCAGTTTACTTTGTTTGTTTTTTGGTTGTTTGTTTGTTTGTTTCTTGCTAGGATCCTGTCTCTGGGTGCTCTGGTTTCCTCCCACACGTTCCGCTAAATTGCCCAGTAAGTGTGTGCGTGTCTGTGCCCTGCAATGGACTAGTGCCCCGTCCTAGGTGTGCAGCCCAGCCTTGTGACCTTGCCAGTGAAAGACTGCTCCCTCTCAGTTTGTGGGGATACCTACCAGGAGCCCCAATGTCCTCCCACAGTCCAAAATCATGTGGTGGCCCCCTGCCTTGGGCTCTGTGCTTGGTCATGGGCTCCATGCTACCTATAACTCAACAACCCTAAGCTGTGTTGGAAAAGAAACAGATATTTATATTTAAAATACCTTTCTGAAAGTAATGTAGTTAAGTCTTTCTTACAGTTCAGTTTCTTAACTACTACGCTACCTGCTGCCACCCATTGCACAGGTCACGCATGTCTCCATGCGATAACTTCGAGTGATGGCTGTAACAGTGTCCCCAGTGCTTTTGATCAAAAGTTCAGGGCAAGAATTCAAATGAGGTGGGGGGGGGATCATCACCTGACATGGCTGTCTTGACCCCCCCCCTCCCCACTCCCCCACATGCATGCAAGATGGCCCTGAGGGATTCTCTGTGCCCCGTTTAATCCACTTTGCTGAACAAATGGAGCTTTTCGGGTTTAACTCCTTTTTCATTTTGTGGGGATTGCAGCATAGCAGCAGGAGACGAGCGGCTATTCATCGCATGGTTAAGAAACGTTGTGTTATTCTTATCGTTAGCATTAGCGTCATGGCTAAGGGGCGTGTTGTGTTACTCTTACCACTAGCATTAGCACCATGACCAAGAGGCATGTTGTGTTATTCTTATCGTTAGCATTAGCGTCATGGCTAAGGGGCGTGTTGTGTTACTCTTACCACTAGCATTAGCACCATGACCAAGAGGCATGTTGTGTTATTCTTATCGTTAGCATTAGTGCCATGGCTAAGAGG
This sequence comes from Cryptomyrus ogoouensis, assembly GCA_025773925.1. Classification (NCBI taxonomy): domain Eukaryota; kingdom Metazoa; phylum Chordata; class Actinopteri; order Osteoglossiformes; family Mormyridae; genus Cryptomyrus; species Cryptomyrus ogoouensis. Next base: position 11,165,876 of record JAOYFF010000045.1, on the reverse strand, counting down.
CGTGTTGTGATATTTTTATCATTAGCATTATCACCATGGCTACGAGGTGTGTTGTGTTATTCTTATCATTAGCATTAGCGCCATGACTAAGAGGTGTGTTGTGTTATTCTTATCATTAGCATTAGCGCTATGCTTAGCATGGCTCGCTAATAGACAGTGTATAGCAAAGATGGCTGACATTCCATGTTAACAAATTCCAGTTTTAATCAAGTTTTGCACCATAATGCAGTTATTACCCCAAGAGGTAATAAATAGTGCCATCAGAACGGAATTTCATACTATATTCTGCATTTATTTATTCCTAACATCCATTCAATTTAATTCTTTTATTTATTTTTTCCTTTGGTCTGCATCTTTGATCTTACATCATATGTATTTTTAAACACAATCCCGCAACTACAGCCATACGTAAAACACCTCGTAACCCACAATGTGTAAGAACTACTGACCTCCTGTTAATTTTCTGTGTAGATGCATGGCTTACAAATCACTCACAACGCAGTGCAGCTTGGTAGGTGGACATCTCCCTTGCCTGCCATCCTTCGTTCAACTGGTTGAGGAAATGGAAATTGGATACTTGTGTGTGTGGAGGAGCCCTGCTTTCATTCTATCAAGAATGCTTAACTTGAACCACTTCACTGAAAACACTCAGCTGCAAAATTAGATGTCCGTTTCGATAAAAGTGGTGTCCGAGTGACAAACGAATAAAATCGTGGGGCTCCAGTATAATAAAGCAGGACCATATGATTAATTCTTCTTCTTGGTCTAATTATGGATGAATACGTGTTACACCCCTTATCCCCACAAATGACAGATGTGCTGATGCGTAGAACCTGTTTATGCGATATTAACCGCAAATACACCAGCCTTTCTGAGAGCTCTTTCCTTGATGAAATTGATGAATGTGACAATAATTAGCGTAGGAAGACGAGAGCTAAATCATACCTTAACAATGTGGTGTTGTCCCATTCGAGAGTGTAGAAAACATGGCTGGCCAACAGGGATGGGGTCTGGTTTCTAATTAATAGTCTTTTTTGCTAGTAAAACAGGGGAGGGGACCAGTGGTGGTTGATAATTGTTTTCATCAAAGGCTGTGGGGAGCTATCAGGGCAATAAAGTTAATTAGCAGAACAAACTGCCTTTCATTGGTTTATCAGAGGGGGAAAAGTATCATTCTGACTGTGAAATGCTACAACAAGATGGAAAGATAGCAACAGAAATTATACATAAGAGGACAGCTGAGAAAATCAATTATTCTACCATACAGGGCCATTTGTAAAACCCGGCACTTAAAGGCAGAAAAGCCATAACAACTGTGGCTATTTGTGCTTTATTCTACAGCAAAAAAACATTCTACAGTACATAGGAAAAAGTAATACCACGTTATACCACGTAAAACAGAGCAGAAAGGAATCAACTAGGCTTAGCGGTGCAAATTTATGGATTTTTCTCCTGAACTTTGATACAAGGTTAGACTCTGTGTTTTGTGTACCAGGACTTTCACAGGCAAATTATATTAGACTCTAGAGCTAGTGCCAAACCCGTAATATTTACATGCATCTTAATGGTGCCCATACTGGTCTAGATGCTAGTAAGAGAAGGATAGATCTTAAGCTTGTGCATGTTGTCAGTGGGCATGCTGATTGCTCCTGTCGTGCTGTTAGCCGGGTCTCACCTGGGACCTGTGATAGCTTATCAAAGCCCCAACAGGTTCTCCTCAACGCCGGGAGATAATAGAGGCTTTCAGTCCTTCCCCAGAAGGGGTCCCAGGGGAACCATGGGAACCACTAGCGAGCCGACAGTTGGATGGACAGCTTGACGGCCGCTGTTGCATTATGGGATATGGCTGTCACCTGATGGTCACGGTGGCGGGCAAGATAACCTTCATCCTGACAGCAGAAACAAAGCTCGCGATTGGGCAATTATTGCGTTTCTGAAGTGAGAGTAATGCAGCTCCTACGGGACACTGAAGAGAGTTAGGAATTTTGGACCGATTGATAGCACGCATGGATCGCCGGACCCCCTAAAACACACAGCGGCAGTCTGACAGACGAATAACCTTCTCTGAGCCTTTCAGCCGGTGGTCAGCATTTCTCTAATGTGACATGTAAATGAATGTTTGCTTGACATAGTCACTGCAAATGAAACTCCCAGCAAATTATCCAGGCAAACATCCAGACACAACGATTGTGTGTATAACATCGTTTACACACTTGTTTGTAATAATAATATTCCTTAGCAAATGTCAAGTAGCTCCGCTGATTAATTAATGAAGGTAGCAACATATTCTGTTTGGATATGACACTTTTTAAAAGCATTTTTCTAATCAGTCAGAGTTTTGCCAGTTCACATACTTTGCTGTTGGGTGTTTCCGCTGGTTACTTCTGTTTCTCCTCAAAATCCAAACACATGCGGTTAGATGAACTGGCACCTCTATATTCATTATAGCATGTGACTGTATTTGGGTATGTGCCCTGCGATGAGCTAGCAGTATACATCCAATCCCCAGCCTTATACCCTTTGCTACCTGGGATAGTCATATGTGTCACTGCAAACCTGCACTGTCTGGATGGATAGATGGATGGATGGAATCAGATTTTATTACTCCACATGTTTATTCACAGCATAAACAGGTGTTTAGGTATAATGCATACAAACGTATACAGTGCTCTGAAAGAGAAAGACATGAAAAACAATTACAAATGGAGATCATATAGACTACATGTACACTGCATAACAACATGTAAGACAATTGGGGGGGGTGTACTTTTCTTCTTGTTTTTAATCTTCTGAAGCCTTAAAAATGGAATAGTGATGCTCTATCGATTCCTATGGGGAAAACCCCTCATTACTTATCCTACCTTGTACCCCATGAGAGAGAGTTTGTGGTCACAGCACAGAGACAGCCAGCATGCAGTGTCCCTGGGAGTTAGGGGCCTTGTTCAGAGGCCCAACAGCAGCATCGGTCTGCCAGCCCTGGGATTTGAACCTACAGCCTTCTAATCTTCAGCCTAGCCCCCCCCCCCACACACACACACAAAAATGTGTCTCATTAAGGCCTCCATGCTCCTTATGGACCTTGTGTCCTTTAATTTAATTTACTGATGATGTTTCCATTCAGGGCTCCTGCCATCTTCTGTACCAATTATCCAGTGCAGGCTCAAGATGAGTCTGGACCTCATCCCAGGAAAAGCCAGCCAGGGGATGTGATGCTATTTGCACGTGGAGATTTATTTCCACCTGACCATATGCGATGTTTTCATGCGGCATCCAGTTCAGGGCACTGCGCCCAATCACGGAGCATAAGTCATCTGTTCCCCATCCGTATCGGGAAGCCATTTTCTGGAGTTAAATGTGACAAACTGGAGGGATCTTCATGTACCACGTGTACCTTGGCTGAAGTGTATAAGGAAGCCCATCACATAAACATACACTATATGAACAGAAGTACTGGGACACACCTCTCAGTCACTGAATTCAGGTGTTTCATTCAGACCCATTGCCACAAATGTATAAAATCAAGCACCGAGCCATGCAGTCAGGTTTACAAATATTTCTGAAGGAATGGGTCATTTTGAACGGCTCAGTGGGTTCAAGTGTGGTACAGGCAGTGCCCTGGTTAAGAATGTCCAACTTATGGACAATTCATACTTACAAATGGACTGTCATAAAGCCTATAATATAAAAAAATCGCATTAAATGAAATAGTTCATAATTACAAATGCACTGTATGTAGTTACTTTTATTATCACTGTATAGTTACTGTTATTACGGACTGAAATATTATTTTTCTGATGTGTTATAGGATACCAATTCAGTTTGCGAAATGTCTTCCCTGCTAGATATTCGATGGTTAACTGTAAATGGTATTATTACAAAATGGAGGCATTTAGGAACAACAGCAACTCATCTGTGAAGCGGCAGATCATATAAATTAACAGAGCAGGTCGTCGAGTGCCGAGGTGCATAGTGTGTAAAAATCGCCAGCGCTCCGTTGGCTCAGAGTTATAAACTTCCTCTGGCATTAACTGCAGCACAAAAACTGGCTCTGGGAGCCTCATATCACCAAGCGCAACGCCAAGCGTCGGACGGTGCTGTGTAATGCACACTGCCACTGGGACTCTGGTGCAGTGGAAATGTGTTCTGTGGAGTGACTGTACCCCAGTGCACAAAACAAGGTCCATCAAGACATGGTTGGGTGAGTTTGGTGTGGAAGAATTTGACTGGTCCACATAGAGCCCTGACCTCAACCCCAGCGAACACCTTTGGGATAAACATGAACAGAGATCGTGAGCCAGGCCTTCACATCCAACATCAGTGCCTGACCTCACAAATGCTCTTCTGGATGAATGGGCAAAAATTCCCACAGACCCACTCCTTCCCAGAAGAGTGGCAGCTATTACAGTTGCAAGGGGGGACCAACTCCATATTGATGCCTATGGATTTAGAATGGGACGTCATAAAAGTTCCTGTAGATGTAATGGCCACTTGCCAAGATACTTTTGTCCATACAGCGTATTTAGCTTGTCAGAAGAGGAAGACAAAATATTGATTTAGTGGAGATGATTAAGCATAAGTGTTTCTAGACCCTATTTAGGGGGGCATTAGCCACCAAATTTTTCATCGCTGTCCCCCAGAAAAAATTATTTTCATCATTCCATGTAGTGATTTGTCCCATATTTCCATGCACATTTCGCACAAATGCTAAGCAAATTGTACTCCCCCCAACCAAAAAAACAAAAATCGATCCCCAGCTCTACAAATCAAGTCGTCCTGTATTTCCTAAGATTCTAATCCACTACACTTCCCTAAGGGTCAGATCCAAAGATTCCGGAATAGTCTTGAGAAAAGTCCATTTAAAGACTTTGCTTATTTTTAGAGTGTAACTTCCAAACGGACACCAGTCAGATCCTGAGGTCCTTTTTAGGAAAATGTGCATTGCCCATGGCAGGCTGACTACCCATAAGCATATGCATGACCTGGACCTCCCGCTAGTATTCATTGCCCTCTGAACGTGCTGCTGATGTTAATGTTGCCGGGGGGGGGGTGGGTGCTTTGATAGGAAATAGGCCTTTTTAAAGGCGCTAAAATCTGCGGGCCTCAAAGGCAGCGAGCGTACCTCTCGCTGTGATTCTCACCTCCCAGGGGGGTCAGTGGCTCAACGATACACCAACGAGGCACACCAACCCCCCAGAGCACCATGTTTTGGTGTCCTAGGGGCAGCATGCATGGCACTATCAGGCCCCCCACCCTTCACAGCAGCTGTTTGTTTTAAGCCTTAGCTTGGGGGGGTATTTGTTAAATCAGTCCTCTCTCTGCAAGATATTAACAGGTATTTAGCAGCAGGTTAAGTAATGTCTTGGGGGGAGGGCAATTTGTACTAATTTGTTGGAGGACAGGACAAAACCATGACTTAGCTGGATTAACTAAGAATATTAGTTATAAAGACAATAAATAACAAAGGAAGTACATTGTATTGGGATTGGGAATAGGAAATGATAATTTAATGACAGACAATTAACATAAAGAGATTTGAAAGGGTTTAGCTTGAGCAACATTTAGCACCATTGAAATGATTTTGCCTGGAAACTAAGCTAGTCATGTAGGGCCAAAGAGTAGACAATTCACCTGATCTTGCAGGCTTCTAAAGGTAACTGAAGTACAGCGAATTTTTTTAAGAAACAGAAAATGCATCTGCCAGTTTACAGCACAGTTTATGGACATATTTCCCTGTTTTTTTTATTTCACTGCATTTGGTAAAAGTTATTCTTATATCCGTATTTGGTCAGCGTGTAAAATCCGTAAGACTCCACATGCCGATGGAGCCTCGTTGTCACACCGGTCGCTAACACCTGCAGCTATGGCCCCAGCCTCAGCGTAGGTGTGGAAGGGGACGCATCTGTTTTCAAATTCAAATGCTGTTAAATATCACATGTGTGCTTGCAGGAGGGAGCACTTAAGGGTGTTTCCCAGCAGAAGTCTCCCCCCCCCCCCCCCCCCCCCCCCCCCCCCCCCACCCCCCGCCCCCCTCCCCCCCCCCCCCCCTTTTACACCCCCGGGGCCCCAACGGATAGAAAA
>JAOYFF010000045.1:11132102-11153745 GCA_025773925.1 Cryptomyrus ogoouensis | reverse complement strand
GAGAGTAGAGCCTCTCTGAATGAACACAGAGCACAGGCCGGGCAGAGCAGGAATAAAAGTGCGGAAATCGGATGCCGTTTCAGAGCGATCCCAGATGGCGTGCAGAGGTGTTCTGTCATCCTCGTGAGCCGGAAACGCCAACCTGCGCCCGCCGGTGGAGCTAATCCCTGAAAACGCAACGTCTTTCCTCTAAGTCTCCCCCGAGACGAGATACGCGGCCACCGTCCGTAAGCAGATCAATAACCAAATGCGTATTTATTGCTATTTCATCACTTAGCCGGTGCTTTAAACCGCGTGTCATACTGTTTGAAAGCCTTTTACACTGCAGGGTGGTTCGCACGCACAGTTCAGGTTACGCTGAGGCCCGGTGCCTCATTGGGCAGCACCAGAGACACTCACATCCAGTGTTGTGGGTTTCATTTCTGCCCCCGGCTCCCCGCGTGTGGCAGCTGTATGTCTGTGGGTTTAATCCTGCAATTCGAAAGGTGAATCAGTCACTGTAAAGTGCCAGTGTTTCCCGGGACCGATTCCAGGTCCACTGTGATAAGAAGTTATGGAAGATTAATGCCATTCAGCTTAAGTATTTTACACAAAGGTAGGCCTTCTCCTGGGACTTAAACTAGAAACCTCCCGGTTACGGTTCCAAGAGTGCTCTAACAGCCGCCCCAGTGTCTCACACTGCATTGCCATTCTCTCCATGTACTTACACACTATAGAAGGAACCATCTTGTCTGCAGAATTAGGGCTGAATTATGAATTGATAATGCTGTGGAAATAGAGGCCCAAACTCCAAATAAACCTCGCTTTGATCTGATCTGGGTACAGCCCTCTGGTGTGCGGCCTTGTTCATCCACGTATTGTGTGGCGGTAATCTGGAGCTGGCTCTCGCGGCCTTTGAGGAGATGTCATAGAGGGACCTCATTGTTCTCACGCGGTAAACACCAGGCTTCAGAGCGCTCTGCAAAGACAGCGGCGGGATTTTCACAAATCGCAGTTATGCAAACAGCACAACACCCCATTTGCTAGGGTTTTGGTTGCTCAAGGACGTTCGAGTCGCAAGAATGACCGTTTCAAAGATTTAATTAAAATATTTACGCAATAAAAGGAAAGATCAAGCTGTTATAATAATGCATATTTGTGGGGAACTAACAATTGCATGTTTACCAACTTTGCTGTTAGTTTGTGATGCATAAAAGATGCGCCTGATTGTGTATATGGAGTTTGCATGCTCTCTTCGTGTTGGAATGGACTTCCTCTCACAATCCACAGCCCATAGTGTGTGACTGCAATCCAGACCTCTGGGTCATAGAAAACTGATCAATGGATGGACACATATATGGATGGATGGATGTAAACTATACGTAAACTGTGTGGAGCCACTTGGTTGTTGTTTGTTTTCAATGATGGAAGATTTGTTTTAGCCAAACACTTGTTGAAATCAGTGTGGGTCTATTCCGGCCTCCAAACGAAGTCTCTTCTTGGGGGTCTTCTTCAAGGCCCAGGGGTATGGACAACCAAAAACCACTGGAACCTTTCTCTAGGGTTCAGAAACTAGGCTTTCGTTTTAGCTTTCTGTCACAAGTAATTCACCGACTTTGAGTAATAATACTAATACAATTCAAAAAGAAAGAAAGGAAAGACATTAGTAAACTGCCAAGGACGACTGAGAAGTAAAAATCACTTTAACAGGGCCTAGTGCAAAATCAGAAAAATACAAAATTAGGCTTGTGGTAAGAGATTCCAGTTTAACTCCTGCAGGCCGGCCTCCATTTCAGTTAAACAGATTCATGATTAATCACAGATTCATATTATCTTGCATTTTACCCTGGAACCCTTTGGGAATTGCTATCTGAGTCACATGGTATGACTTTCACCATGTCTGCCAACTGCGATCTACCTCCTTATTGCAGTTTATATAAATCAACATGCCTTTCGTTTTTCTTGTAGATGCCCGTGCTCACTGCAGTGATCCCAACCGTGATCTCTAACTGGGAGGTTACTCACCTACCTCACCTTCCACAGGTCCAACTGGCAGGTGTCGCCAGTCAGAACCCGCATCTCCTTCATCTTCCAGCACGCGAGTAATATAAATATGATGTAAATAGGCATTTTGATTTATGGGCAGCATGAAATCTGTCTCTGGTACTTGTTCAAGTGCTTATTATATTAGAATCCATTTGGGTTCTTTGGTGTACGCCTCCCTCAAGATTACGGAAAGTATTTCTCCTCATTACTCCGCCGATCTGCGGCAATAAGCCCATTGAAATGATAATTGTACTCTCAGTGTGTACACGCGTATAGTCCCCCCTCTTTGCTCTACCCCCAGCATTAAATGATACACCTCAGGGTGTAAATATGGGACTGCAACTCCTTTGAAACTGAAAGCACATTAGCGTTATCCTGCTCCTCTGCGTACTGCTCTTACGCTTTCAGATCTTCAGAGCCGATAAAATTAAGTGGAATGTCTGTAATAAAGTGGTTTTAACGGCTAATTCATATAACTATGCAAATTGGGTGAGTGGATATCTATCAGAAAACAAATACCAGTGCCCTTTAAGATCCTCCGACCGCCATTAGGCCATATGTTTGTAGAATAATACATATTTGGTTGTCGCTTATCTTATTGTGTTCTGTAATGCATAACTGAAAGATAAAATTTTATATGGGTTTTCATTTTTAAATAAGATGTATAATGAGATTTTCCGAGCAGTAGGACCGGTATGAAGCATTGTTGTGACCGTGACCACCTTCGAAATCACTTTCAGCATCTTCAAGCAACTTCCAGCTCTTTGAGATTTTAGGATTATATGGGCAATAGCGCCAAAACGATTATGGGCAATAGCGTCCGCTTTGGACGTGGACCTTTTATGAATGCGGGGGGTCGCTGAATGCTGAACGGCGTTAAACTGCTTTCAGTAAAATTTAGTACAGTTCAGTCTGCTATTTGCATGATCTGCACGGCTCCTTTCCGCTAACTTGCTTGCCTGTCCTGCTTTTGCAGTTAGTCAGCTCCCAGACATACAGTATCTTTACAGAAAAAAATGCAAATCGGCACAGGCGATATTTAGCATGTTCTTATCAAACCCCAGTTTCAGTGATTGTTTTCTTCAGGAGGAGGAACGTTACAATACGAGAGGGAGTCGGATGGTGCATGTAGATTACTGGATCCCAGTTAGTTTATTGGAGAGCTTCATTTGGAGAATTGCACGCATGATCTCCCTCCGTTCGCGCCTGGGCAAGACGCCGTTTTGTAAACGCTGCCTTTTACACTCGCTGATAATTAGCCCTGGCATTGGAAAGCATGGAATTTAATTAGTGATATGAATACCAGCGAGGGGCATATAATGTGTGATCGTGCCAGTATATTTCTAGAAAATGAACCTTTAAAATAAATTTTGCTATATTAATCATCTACCAAAAATACTTTTTTGATCACTAAATTAATAGTTTTGATCGTGTTTTTTGGTATTCATAGATATAGACGATTGCCCTCTGTAATTACTATACCAGCCTCCCCCAATTCACCCTTATTAATTCCCTTTTTTGGCCTAGTCCCAAAAGGCTGCCCTGCCTTATATTTTCTAATTACTTCTGTAATTGAATTTGCCCTCTGTTTCCCAGTTGTTTTGTTCATCCTTTTGCTCGTAGGTGCATCGGACCTTTTGTCTGTCGCAGCCTTTACAGACACCGCATACGCTCTCGCTCCCATTCTCCTCCTCTCGCACTTTCTCAGCCAGTTGCTTGTTATCTTTAAGGTCCTATAGGGGCTGCTGTAACAGTCACATGCGTTTTGTGCAGATGTTTTTGCCAAGAGAGCCTGGGGAGGGAGGAAAAGAAACCTTTTCATTCTTTTGGCTTAGAGAGGCAATTACTGCATGTTCCTCCTGTACATATGCCCTTACTAACACCTGCTCTGATCTGGGGGCCTTTTACGTTGCTCAGGTGTTTTCGTTAAGCCTTTTTTTTTTGCCAGCAATTTTATTCCTAAAGGGATTTTAAATTTAAAATGCTGCCAACCACTGAGGATTTGTGTGACGTAAGTCTTTTGTATGGTGGCTTGTTTTTATTTTATTTTGTATATTCTGGGAGGACTTGAAGAACACATTCCATTTTGAAGCGCTTAATATTGCAATCTCCCTCTCCACGACAGTCAATAAGGTGTGCTGTGCTTTTTGAAGCCATGTGACACAAACTACTTGTAGGGGGTTTCAGTCACCAATGAGCCACACATATAGACAAGGAAAGCGCCTGTTCTGTTTATGTATCTATTATTCATTTACTCATCAGATTCCTGGAGTTTGTTTTTCAATTGATACTGGTACTTTTCTTCAGTAGTTTGCCATGAGTACCATACAGTGACCTGTGGATTTGACCTGGTAACCTTCTGTAGAGGAGGGGTCATAGACCCATCACGGCCTGTCTGTGGGGCTTTCTGCCCTCTGTCTTCTGGCACACCTGACAGCATCCCCCCCCCCCCCCACCATCCCTGCTGCGACGTTTCCTCCCAGTCCATCCCTCTCCCTTTGTCCCCTTATCGAGCCTACAGGTCATTGTGCGAGAGCCGCAGTGGGCCTGCAGGCCGGCTAGCAATGGAGAGCTCACGCGTACCTAATCCTCTCTTTGTCACGGAGACGCACAGGTGGGTGGGCGCGTGGATGTGTGCGCACGCGCGCGAGCCCAGCAACGGAGGATGGAGGTGCGGAGCCCACGACCCTGGTCGTGTCCACCCGAGCATCCGTCCGTCAGTCGAAGCTGAGAGTCAGCCCCCGGCCTGAACAGAGAGTGGACTCAGCTGAGAAAACTTGATAAAGCTGCTTGTCCGGAGGCCTGCTAGCTCCTCTTCCCCAATGAGCAATGCATTTGATGGTCGCTCTGTGTGTGTGTTTGTGTGTGGGATGTGGCTACTGAAAGTGGTCATGGCACTATGGCAGACGCTCTGCTCGACTGGCTGCTTCATGCGGGAGTTTTGTTCTTCTTTATGTCATACCAGTGACCTGGGGGGGTCTCGTAGGCCGACGACCGCGGTGTGGAGCTGCCCCGTTTATCGTGGATCCTGCAGCCGTCACTGACGACGACCGCGACTTCAGAAATCGCTGTTCTGATCAACTAACTGTTCCTGTCCCATAAACCCGGGGAGGAGGGGGGGGGGAGATATCCATCCCGAGAGTCAGCACTCCTGTCATTAGACAGATTGCCCATCATAGGACGGTAGTGCCTGATTGAGCTGTCGATCTACCGATACTTAAGAGCTGGTGGATACACTCTCTCTGATCGATGCCATTTTACACCTCAGTTATGATCTGTGATTGTGGTCATGTGACACGGGGGCTTGAGTGCTGTGGTCAGGGTGGCAAATGAGCCCTGAGTCCAGCCCAGTGAGCCACTGTCTTATAGAGAGAGCTGAACAAAAAATATATATACGTGAATTTCTGTTAGTCTGAAATTCTTTGTTTTCTACGGGTTTTTATTCTGTCAAAGATGTTTCATAATATTTTGGCTGGAAAAGTGACGTGAGGGATAGAGCAAGTGAACAGAGGCCAGGGGAAATGTACAGCGGCGACCTGTCCATTTGTACAAGGCGTTTTTTTTTTTTTTTTTTACATTTCCAAGGATGTCAGGCTAAGAGACTAGAGAAGGGGGAAGAAAATCAATGCCACAGTCTCTCGGATAAGCCGGACAAATTATACGAGCTCAGCTGCCCCTTTGTATGGCTGCTACATGCTCAGAAGATACCGGAAGATGAAGCTGCCGAATGGCAGGCAGACTCAGTGTTCGGTATTGATCCGGCGAAAATGTCAATAGGGATACAAAGCTGTCGGCCCACGGTGCACTGGAGAAGGCGAAACGTTAGGGACGTGGGTCAGGAGAGACAGAGATTTCTCCACTTAATTCCGGTCCAGATCTTGCCAGATGTCTTTTATCCCAAACGGTTCCCATCGTGCAGAATCATCCTTTTAATTCACCTCACTGTCTTCCTAAATGGATCACTCCTGCTTTTTTTATTCTGCCAGTGTAAATTGGTCAGAACCTATGCCTGTGGTCAGAAGGTCGCAGATTCAAATCCCGGGTCAGCAGAGTGATGTCAGCACTGGGCCCTCGAGCAAGGCCCTTAACCCCCAAATGCCAGCTGACCTTAGAAAAAAGCTTCTGCCAAATAAATGTAATTAAAAAGAAAGAAAGAAAGATACAATTTAAAGTACTAAAATTTAAAAAAGAAATAATAGTAAATTTTAGTCATAAAATGCATTTTATTTCTCGCATTACTGCCCAAAAACAATAAGACACAAACACGTGCGTAAAAAAGTAATAAAATAGCCCTTTATTTTCATACAGCTCATCGTAGATGTTTGCATGGTGGGCTAAGTGACATTTTCAAGCACGGGGGAGAGAAGTGAGACTGCTTCCCCTCCAGGTTGAGACCTTCGGGGAGATAATGAAGGAACTGGCGGGTGAAGTGCCCGGTGATAGCAGCGTGTGATAATGTCGCTCAATTAGCGCGCATTTGTAACGGGGGGAAGCCAGTGGCACGGCTCTGCCGGCAGATGCTAGCAGTGGGAGGCGAAAGGATCCGTCAGCTGAGGCTTCTCTGGCAGGGGCCCACGGGAGGGACATGAGCACCGGCAGATGTGGCAAACTGTTGCACGCACTTGCTGTGGGTTGCCGGGCGTCAAGTGTTTGCGGTGGGGAGGGGAGGGGGTCCGTGTTTTTTCAGCGGCATCCGTCCCCGGAGTTCTTGGCATTCCGTTCAGCTGGAGAAAAGGGCGCCCTTGAAGTCTGAGTGCGCCTTTGCTCTCCTTGGGCAGCTGGAGCCAGGTGATTTGTACCCGAATCTCCATCCCCCCACCCCCGCTAGGCCCCTTTCCTGGCTGAGTATTGAAATTCGAAGATTATCCTCTGAACAACAGAAATAAGTTGTCAAATCGTTACTCACGTGTCCATGCCGGGTCGGGACCAGGATGTGCCGTCCCAATTTCCCCACAGCGCCCCCTGTCTGCGGCTGTAGGCCAAGCAGGATCCACTCTGTTCTGTGCCAGCTCCATTTCCCTCCACCGTGTAGTGGCAGCGACGGGTATGTTCAGTGGACGTTTACAGCGCTGATGGTGCCATGACACAGGCAGAGTTTGCCGGCTGGGGGGGGGGGCGGCACATTCAGAGGTGTGCATTAAGGGAGAGTGGAGGGTGGGCGACACAGCACCCATAATATTCAGGCAGCTAAATTACCCATATGGGGGGCAACAATGTATCCAATATTGCTGTAATCCTACAGAAATGTTTATTTTTTTAAAAATATAAAACCTTAGTCCATATGATGTACTATAAACATAAGCCATGTCTTTTACTGTAAGCAGCAAGTGGGTAACATTTTTTACTTGCTTAAAAGCTGTCCTAGAAATACATTGTTTAACGTTGCTTTATTACCTAATTTTACCGTCGTTTACCAACTGCACATAACATGCGTTTGCTTTTCGTCACTTTCAGGAACGTTGGAACCCCTAATGTCACTTTGCAGTAGTTGGTGTTTTTCCTGAAGGATATGAGTATATATCTGATCCTGCTTCTTGTAGCTTGATATGTTCCTGAGGCCTAGAGGTCTCCTCGATTTCTGAGCCGCTGCTAAACCCCCCGGGGAGGGGCCTGTCAGAAGAGCCAAGTTTCGCCCCGAAAGTGGTCCACAGGCGCCAGCACCCTATGTCACGGTCATGTGACCTGGATGGAGCTGGTTCCACTGTAATCTGAGCAGTGCAGGATCTCCCCATGAAGGCCATGCACAGAAGACGTCTCACATGACGCTCCTTCCTTGGCAAGCTCCTAAATGACTCTCCGCACTTAATTACGGTGGATGAGAGCCACATCTCGTTACTCTTTTTCACAGCCTGAGCCGTCGGTAATCCCAAACAAAGGGTCTGGCCGGGGAAACGGTGGGATTATCTGGTGCGGTTATTATAGTCTCATGGATAATGAAGTGCAGTCAACAGAAGCAGAGCCTTATTTTAATTCAAATAGGGCAGTAAACAAAACCCACTTACATCTTGCGGTAGGAATGACTGTTTAGTAAGGACAACAGCCTGTCCCGTCCATGTCATGGCTGTGTGGGCAATGCTTTTATTTAAGAGGACTCAATCCGGTAATTATGACGAGGCTATTGCGTGTTTGATTTGATGACAAACACAGTCCATGCTGTGGCAGTGGGTGTATTGTGGATTATGCGATATAATCGTATTGCGTTCATAAAAACAACAGTAAATGCAATAATAAAAACATCACTCGGTGCCAGTTCTTCGGGTAAAATTTCATTTTAAAAATACTGTAATGGGCTCTTCGGTAAATGATTATGAAGGACATAATCTGCTTTGCCGCGCGGGACTTCCCCCCTCGCCTTTGCGGCGCCCCGGCGAGTGCCGGGGTCACGCAGCAGCACAGTGTCGCGACTCCTTGAGCTTTACCCGCCAGGCACCTTTCAGTCAAACGTAGCTGAGACCTGCTCATCTAGACATGTTCCTGAATCTTTACACGCCCTCAGTACCGCTATCTATCCCCTATTATTCCCTGTCCAAATGGCAACGTGATCTTGCTTTATTGTGCGTAATGTGCAACTTGGAAATCAACCCATCAAAAACAGATGACCATTTAATATTACTACCAATTAGGCCTAATGTTATACCTACACAAAACTGTTCCGTTTTTATCATTGGTCCGGCTCTAAAACAGTGTCAACCTCCACATCAATGTTTTATAAGTAATATAAATATTTTGGGTGCACATTCGAATACACCTTTATAACCTACATACATTTCCAAATTTTCATAACATTACATACATTTTTCATCTTTACACATTCCCAGTGTTCAGCTGGAAAAATATAACGGAAAATCTATTATCTTTTTTCTTTTATTTACAGTAAAAGTAAATTGGCTTTGCGACATATAAAGACATATTCCAACAACAAATTAAACCTGTCGATAAAAATCATTTAATGGGAAATACATTTTTCCTGATTAAAAACGACCTATCAAGAGTATCACCTTGAAACGCGACGTCTTTCTCGTTTGTTCCCCTCAAAATAACCTTCCCCATATTTTGCATATCGGAGTAATGAAATGGAAAAGTCCGCGTAATTACCTCGTTTTCTTTCTATAACCTTTAAAATCGACGGTAACGATTATCAATTAAATCGATTTTAACAAGTCGAAGTACAGAGAATGCAGAGCAACAGGTCTCTATCGACGCATTTCACGCCTTATTCCTGAGATCATTGGCTGTATTATTTACCTGCAGTCTATGGCAGGAAAAAGTTCATTGGCTAAGTGTTCAGAACAGGCACGCAGTGTACTCGGTTTGGGTTACACGATCCCTACTGTGGTATTGTGACTGTTCATTGATTACCTATTGCTTTATATAAAAATGGCCGGATGTCAAAGTGCACATATGACTGCGAACGACAAGCACAATTACTTTTATTTATATATGCTATACATAATGGTGCGCCTATATATTTACTATAATAATAATTATAATAATTATTATAATTCGTGGCCTATTTTGTGAAAAAATGAAAAGGAAAATCCCCATTCTGCGGCTTTAATAAACAGAACCTATTACCTCACGGAAGCTTTTGTTAGCCTTACACAAGAGGGAACAAAATGGTTATTCAGAAGACCCCTTTAGATTTTTTATTGTGGCTAGTATTCACAAAGAGTAGTGTCGTTGTATTAAAAAGAACCATCTGTACAAGAAACAATGGCTTCAAATTGTCGTTGAATGCCCGCGGAAAAATATAAAGCGTTTTCTTCTTGTAATCTATGGCGAGGGTATAAAGCGGACTTGGTAACTGACTTTTGGTTTTTGTGGATGCATTCCTCAGATCCTTCTCTTTACTGATTCTGTTGCCATAAACGGATTCTCCTGTTCCTAGGCTAGACCGAGAAATGTAGATCGAAGAGCGCCTGTATTATTGCACATTAACGAAGTTGCTGCACTCTTTCGAAGGCGGAAATTTTAATGCTAACGAAGAATACTACAATTTTGACCGACGGGGAATAGAGCCATGGCGGGTGGTGCCTGGCAAAAGTTGGATAGATTCAGAAAATTTTCTTGTCAATCAACATATGATGGAGACCGTATCCTATCAGGGACGTAAGTATACAGGCGGGCTAGTAACTATAGGCATGGGACCGCCAGCTCGTCTTTGCTTTGCGTCTCCATATACTTCAAGCAGGTCGAAGTTTGCGTGGGCTGGAGAATGAGATTCATTAGTTTTCTGTGTTGTCATTGTCCTACAACGGCGACGTTTAGCGCGTCTAGTGCAAATTACAGATAAGCAAATATCCTGTGACGATTTTAAAAACGTAGCCTATACCAAAACTATACAAGTTATGTGCTGCGGTATTTTTCAATATGACTCTAATAATAATAAGACTCAAATGCAGGAAATCGAATTGTAGCTATATAAATTACTATGCAGAACTGAGTTTTTCAAAAATTCCTAAGTTACCGGTCCGCATTGCTACATATTTAAAATATAGGGTAACTTAACGTCCCCACACGGTAAATGAACGTAATTGCATTCATTTTATACCTAGAGGTTCTGCGGTGTACAAGCTGTGTTACCCACCTAGGTTAATAACTTAGTAGGTCGTAGCGTCAACTTTACTTTTATTATAATCTGAGGATTTGCAAATGGCTCGCGTGTGCGACGTGGCGCTTGCTTCAATAAACTTATTTCTGCTCTGCCAATGTGTTTGCAATTTGCTTTTGTATTTGCAGTTTTCATATGCTGTTTATTGGTTTTAATTGTGTGTTAATAATGGTGGTATAATGCCTCACAAGCACTTAACTTTATGGACAAACATTTTTTCAGCGGCTTCCAAAGAAAATGTGATTAATAGGAGCGATAATTGTGAAATGGAATAACTGACATTAGGTTAATTAACAAGCAACTAAAACCATAGATTACTGGTTCGATACCTTTGAAAGTTTTAAATTGTAATAAACAATATTTCATCTTCATAAATGCACTTGACTCGCTGCATTTAACAAACGGCAATGTTAATCTATTGGCAGACGACTATAAAAATAAGTATTTAATTACGTTCGCGCATGCACGAAAGCGTATTTCTGGGATTGCTGTTATGCAATCATATAAATTATAAAGTTCATATTATTCAATTAGTATTAATTCGTAGTATGCTTTGTAGTAATTATATTGATGATATAACAATCCCATAGCAATTTATTTGATACTATTTATGGTGTATGTAAATGTATTTTGGGTTGGTACTCCCCAAATTGTTTCAAACTAATTTTTTTTTAATTTTCCTTAATGACCTGCACCTGGCGTTTCCTGATTGTCACCTGTTCGGCCCCTAGTGGGCGAATTCAAGTGTACAGGCCCTTGGCTTTCAAAGTATGAAACTGCTGGTATTTGAAAACAAACTCCCCCGAAAACGGTGATTACAGGAGGAAATTTCATATACAAACTCGCTAGGTGTCTTTTATATTTCACTGTCAGCGTTTTAATTTAGCGTTTATAATTCAACAGATTGCAGAGGAATTATCTTCCAACTTGCAAAAAGTTAAACATGCAATTTTTATAAGAATATGAGTAACAGAATACTCTGTGATGTCTGTAATGTTCCCGGGGAAATGTTTTTCAATATAAATAATTTATTATACAAGCGCCTTGAATGCTTACGTTGTATACACAAATACAAAATCTAAAAGTGCAACTCAGCACCTATTAGAATATCTGCGGCAAAACGCCATGTCATGTTTGAGATATTTAATTTTACATTACGATTTCTTACATATAATGAGAGCATTAATCATGTACGTCTGTCGTGGCTGTTGGTGATTAAACACTGTTTCTTTAAACACCATTGGTCGTCAAAATGTATTCTGCTTGGCAATACGAGAAAAAAAATCCAGTTAACAAGAACATTCTTCGATGGTCTGAAGGATCCCCACGGCTCCTCTACATTTCCATAAGAAGATTAAGGAGTGGAAGGGAAAGCACTCAAATGCAGATGTGGAAAGAAAAGCGATTTAACAAGCATCATGATAATCCGATATTTGGCTATTTCTCGTTGAATTATACTGAAATTGTAAACGTAATCTTGATACATAATTTTAAATTAAATGCAATAAAATGAATCAAAAATGCGCACAAGTGCGCCCATTGCGCGTGACTGATATGTGTTTTTAATAGCATTATACCGTTTTTTATGTATTTAAAGACAAAATTTGTTATCTTGAAATTGCCGAATAAAAAAAATTTCCGTTGTAAAGCGAAATTCTTAAAATAAGGTTCGCTTACGTTTTACTGCATATATATTGGCATATCTTACATGGTAAATTATAGAAACAGCACGACAACATTTTATATGTTCCAGTTAAATATCCGAGACCATCTATCATATTAGAAAATTGTCTATTAAAAACATCTTACAGTGACATTGCTATTAATCCGCTGACTGCATCTGTTTAGCGCAAATTGGTAAAATTACGATTCTTCTGTAAATGCTATACATGTCATTTTATATCACAAAGCCCGTTTAAAACCTAATGTTCTTTACATAATCGCAATTAGTGTGTATTTAAAATAAAATAAATATGCTGTAAATACATAAACCATACCAAATGAGAACTGAACTATTTATAAAACCTCGAAATCCGATAAATATATAGGCTACTTATTTTTTATGGGAAGATTATAATTGTCTAGTGTATCGTTGCGGATTTCTGTTTCTTCCCAGTTAAGATAAAAATTATTTTCGTCAACAATAGTTAACCAGTAGACGGCGCTATTTGTTCATATCAGTGTTACATTACCAGCCGGAGTCTATTCTCTGTAGCTCTATAGCTCTTTAAACTGTGTAGTCCGTCCGAGTGGTACCGCTGACACATCTAAGTTCGGTACAGTGCAGACTTGATACACAATTTGAGAATTCTTGGATTGTAATTTTCGTGGAGCAGGAATGGTTCAGATGTGCCTTAATTTTGTACGTTTTGAAGTTATCCGAAGTAAATTATTTGTTAGTTCTATTTGACTATTTAAATCATGTTCTCTCAGTCGAAAGACTGACTGAGAAAGTCCTTGACAGTTAACCGCCTTTTTTACTTGCGTTCTCGTTCATTTAGGTAGGCCTAACCAAGACTGTATACAATGTAGAAAGCACAACATGATCCTTTATTCAGTGTTATGAAGGACGTTTCTGTCAGGGCTTCTGTCATGCGTCTTGTCTTAATTTATACAGGCCTTTTTTTTAACTTTATTAACTATTTCAAAATGAGAAAGCTACCCTATATTTTCCTAACTAGTGAGATTTGTGGGGCTAATGTTATCTGCATAATCAGTTCCAGTGGAATCTACCAGTTGAAGTTGCATGAAGATAATTACTAATGAGTTTTAAAATGTAATGTTCACGAATTAATCTTGAATAACGCAATAAAGATGAATTACCGGCGCTTTCACATTTTACGTTCTTTATTAGACACAGGAGCAAAATTCGTTGTTTCTTCTTGATGAATAGTTCCATTAATTTTTTTAAAAGTTTAATTAACTGAAATAACAAACATACATAACAAAAGTTATAGTATAAATCAAACCTTTTCATTAAAAATATAACGTTTATGTAAATAATTTGAGTATAAGATACCGACATTGAGCATACCAAAACTTTTCCGTGTAAAACTTTAGGTATTTTTGAAGATATGTATAGATATTAAACAGACAGTTGCAGTTCCTTCTCCAAACGCCTTTCCTCTACATCACGGCGAGAGAAGTATGCGCTGTATTCGAGCTCCGAAGTCGAACTTTAAAACGCATGTATTTTATATGGTTTGAGCGGGAACCAATTCTGCAGCGTCCCAGCGCTTTAAAATTAGTTAGTTTAACACTTGCTACATCAATAAATATGAGGGAATAAATATGTGACTGCATTGGCTGACTTTAAAACGGCGTCTGCCTCGCGGTGCTGCCGCTGACCGCGAGTAACCCCGCCCCTTTATGTTAATAAAAGGCACAATCCTTACCGAGGGAGCAGTCGCTCTGTGATTGGTCCAGTAAAACCCATTTATTCCCTGACAGCCCTCATCACATGAATGGTTGTCTATTAACTTGTTCAAAAAGTATCTGGAGTTGTCAAGACTCCTCTGAAAAGGGAAAAGTAGTTTGTTGATTCCAAAACACCAAGCGAGAAGTTAGTGGACACAACAGGACCGGCTCTGAGAAGGGAAAAACTCTTCGCCATTTCAGAAAAGTTACAGAAAATTAAGGTAACAACGCCGAACGAGCCACGGTTTGGACTTTCTTTCTCTGGTGAAGCAGGTTGCACAGAATTCGCGTGAATGTACAGCATGATGGAAACCGATCTTAAGCCCCCCGCCCCTCAGACAAATTCCGGGGGTACGGGTAATTCTAATTCCTCTGGAAACAACCAGAAAAACAGTCCGGACCGAGTCAAAAGACCCATGAATGCTTTTATGGTTTGGTCACGAGGGCAGCGAAGAAAAATGGCACAGGAGAATCCCAAAATGCACAATTCGGAAATTAGCAAGAGACTCGGGGCAGAGTGGAAACTTTTATCTGAGAGCGAGAAGCGGCCGTTCATCGACGAAGCGAAGCGCCTCCGTGCCCTCCACATGAAGGAGCACCCGGATTACAAATACCGGCCCAGGCGAAAAACCAAGACACTGATGAAGAAGGACAAATACACCCTACCAGGTGGGATTCTTGCCCCGGGAGGTAATGCTATGAGCGCCGGGGTAGGTGTGGGGGCTGGCTTGGGTGCTGGGGTCAATCAGAGGATGGACAGCTATGCGCATATGAATGGCTGGACCAACGGCGGCTATGGTATGATGCAGGAACAGCTTGGCTACCCGCAGCACCCCGGGTTGAACGCTCACAACACGGCGCAAATGCAACCCATGCATCGCTATGATATGAGCGCGCTGCAGTACAACTCAATGACCAGCTCGCAGACGTACATGAACGGATCGCCCACGTATAGCATGTCCTACTCCCAGCAGAGTACCCCGGGAATGACGCTTGGTTCCATGGGTTCTGTGGTCAAGTCAGAGTCCAGTTCGAGCCCACCGGTGGTCACATCTACCACTCACTCGAGGGCTCCTCCTTGTCAGACCGGAGACCTTCGGGACATGATCAGTATGTACTTACCGGGGGCTGAAGTGCCAGAACAAACGGCCCAGAGCAGACTGCACATGCCCCAGCATTACCAGACCGCACCAGTACCTGGTACAGCAATCAATGGCACGCTCCCATTGTCGCATATGTAGGCTAAAGTTTATTAAAGAAACTGGACTATTTTTGTACAGAACACTTTGGGTTGGGGAAAGCTGTACAGAACTCAAGGAAAGAACACAAACTTTTTTCTTTTTTATTTTCCAGGAAATGTTCTAGTGGAACGCTAAATGTCTATCAATTAAATGTTTTATTATTCCGAGCAACTTTTGTACAGTATTTATCAGACATATAGCAAATGAAAATGCCTAATGTTCGTAGATGGAAAAAAAAAAAGTTGTTGCATTTCAAATGTGGAAATCGCGGAACGTTTGTTTGAGTTCAGTTTGGTTTGAATATCGCAAAACTTACAAAGGGAAAAAAAGTTTAAAGAATCAGGTAAAAAGTGTATCCTTAACGGTTTATGACAAACTAAACAGTTTTCATTTTTGCATATATGAAAGGACAGACAGTTACACGGATTGTTAATTTATATTTTCGTCCCCTGTTTTTCATTTCTTATATTATAAGTTTGTGTTCTTTATTTCTCATGGTTTGTAATATTTCTGTAAATTTATTGTGATATTTAGTTTTATTTTTCAATCTTAAGTTCTGTAGTTGTATTTTAAAAATTGGCACTGTTTAGGACAGTCGCCCACACTCCATGTACATATATATTTGAACTAATATCATCTTTATAACAGTTACGGTTCAGTTTTTTTCAATATGCAGAGTTTGAAAATAATAAATTTTTGAAATTTGGATACACGTATATTGTTTGAGTTTTGATTGTAATTATTTGCTGTAGTCAATTCGCTAGTAATGTTGCTGAAGTACTAAAACGAATAGAATAATTTATAGATACCTAAATGGGAATTTAAAAATTGCTTAAACATAAAATACACTTAACGTGACATATATTTAGGCCCGACCGTGGCATTAATCTGCTGATTGTGTTGGTATCTAAACTTCTGAAATGTTAGTGCTGGTTTTGAAACCACCCCTTTTGGTTGTAACGTGAACCATTTCAATTGGCATTCATGTAGTATGCGAAAGACGAGCTGTTTCTTGAAAACAAGCACGGCACGATACTTGTTTGAAATTGAACCGTTGCACGGAGATTTTTTTTTCCTGTTATTCATTTTGCGGCCTTAATAATGATTGTGTGTTATTTTGTGAAGTTCGGATCTTTAAAAACCACCGTGTGTTACGAGCAGTCAGTTTCTCGTCCTAGTTTTTGAAAGAAGGATCCACTTAAAATATTACACATTGTAAGGTGCTATATAGTGTCACGTTTTTTCTTTGTTATATTTTCGCAGGTAATCACTTGCTTTTCCTTGTCATCGGTAACTCCAATTAAGTTCCACTGCTGCTTATAGCTCGAAGATCTTTTTTTTTACCAGTGGCTGTTGAAGTAGCATTTCATAAATGTGTTAGTCTTTAAGAAATACGGATATATTTATTTACCGGGACGTATAAAGTCTATAGATGAAAGCACATTTTTCCACTTAACCTCATGTAAGTTCAGAATCAGTGATAAACGCGTTTCAGTTTTGGAACCGATGCAATATTTAAAAACCTGTAATATTTTTAAAAATAAAAATATTAATTGTGCCGCTAATGAAGAGTAATTCTTTTACGTATTGAATAGGTTGCTGTTTAAAATGTCAGTTAGAATTTTTAGAATGATGTCTGCATATGCGAATATCCGGGGATATGTGGATATCAATGACTGATGTTTTCCCTCAAACTGAAACTTCTTGAAGATATTTAATGTAAAACACTTATCAGAAAGCCAAGCCTTAATTTTATATGAAGCCAGAATATCAAGAAAAGGTTAAATAAACACGTTAACAACATTTACAATGTTTTATTTACGTTTGTTACGCCGTTGCATGTAAAGTTGATTTGTACCTTTCTATAATGTGTCACAAAGTGTGAAAAAACCTTTTGGGCGCGCTGACGTATTTTGTTGGTTAATGTATTCCTTGACATTTTTACTGTTTTTCGTACCTCTGTTTTTAATTTTTAAATGCAATAAATGTAGTCAGATTGCGTTAATGTATTTGATAGGGGTACTTTTTAATGTCAGCGGCCGTGTGTATTTAAGAACCGAGTAGTGTTTAAGATGGGCATCCCTGGAGAATTGAACAGCGCTTCAAATCTGACGGGTGTTAAAATATTTTGCTGAACCGCAGACGTAGATTAGCACGGTCCCTTGCCAAAGCCGGGAAGCTTCTATTACATGGGGTCTCTGGGGAGAAAAGCTCACATTAACCGCTAAATGAATATTTGACGAGGGCTCATTGCAAAGTATTATTACCACAAATGCGTCCCTACTGGACTTTCATAGGGTCAAGGAGCAGTGGTTCAATTAATTATTTACACAAGCAGTCGATCTACTTGTAATAGCGGAATCCGTTCGATAAACTGTGGGCCTTATAGCGCACTGTGGTAATAGATTGTCATTAATTCTTATGAATAATCTCGCCATATTTCTGTATTCATTTAAGAGGAATTGTTTCTTAAAGTAGGCCTATAGAATTACGTCGAGAATTTATATAGTCTGTTCGAATAAGATCGTCAATAACCTACATAGGCCTAATACTAAAACAATGCTAGGATTTCGATACTTTAAGGACAAATATAAACCAAATTCGTAGAATTTAATAGCTTTTAGTGATTCGTGGTAGCGGGCTTCCTCTAGAAAAAAAATGCATGTATCCGGGACGTGATATTTCCTCCTATTTTGAACCTTTTCGCTGAAAGCCTAAACTTTGTGAATTCAAAGACCACTTTAGCAGCTACCGCAAAAAAAAAAACTACAGTTTGCTTATCATCATTGTATTTGGTGATTTTGACATGGATGGAAATGTTGCTCTTTGTAGCTAATGCAACAGGTAAAGAGGGTGATCAAGATAAAACAGCTCATAAAAAAATTCTGTGCGATTCTTTAACGCCAGTTAAACCACTGGAAACTGTTTTACACGTCTCAAGTTTAGTTTACTTTAGCTTAAAATTCATATGTTTGGGCAGATTTTCCTTTTAAAATCAAACAATGTCAGGCTTTACGGTATCAAATATTGTGTCGCCTGCTTTAATTTCTTTGTATGTACATGCATTTAATGTGCTTCATAGGACATCAGGCCCACTTTCTTAGAACGACACACATCTATTCTCCAGTAAAATATAATTCATTAACATAGGGTATATTATGGTAGCCTATACGGCGGCCTGGATTATGGCTGCACGCTCCCCGGGTGTGTAGTATTTGATACCTCACGCAAAACCCTTGCAGCAAAGTCGTTTGTCATAATTATCAAAGTCAGCATGCTGTTTATTTAAAGACTGAGAAGTACGGCAACCTCCTTTAACCGAGACTGAAACCGCCAGATGGGATACATTTTGGAGCGCGCTCTGGGAAATACACTGGAAAGTGATAAGTAATTAATGTTCTTAACAAGTAAAAACTCCTCCGGAGAATCTTATCGTGTCCTGCCAGATTTACTCATACTGTATGCCTATGTGTACTCCTGTGACGTCACGGCCCTTCGATTCACAAAGGACATTTGGGGATGGGTCTGCCTTATTTCTGCAAAAATGCAAACACTCAAGAAGACACACAAATTACCTTTATTTCGCCCCTGTATATATGGTCATGACTATGTGGCTGTATACTGTCCTTTACGGTATTTGGAAATTAATATATTAGTAAAGTAACCTAATAGGGTACTGTTATGTCGTACTTAAAAGTTATAACCGTCAGCTGGGGAGATTGCATTGGCCTTCGCTGCATAAGTATTTATTAATGAATAATTATTCGCTCTTTTAATTAATTTATTTAATTAAATAAAGCCACGGGCTCCCTAAAAATAACATTATTCTGCAAAACCGCACTGTGGTGTTTTTCTCGCTTCGTAGGCGGGGGCGTAACGTTCCGAGATAGCGCAGAATTGCAAACTGCCAGAGATGTCGTCTCTTTTAACAGTCCGTCGTTGGTGAATGGCCGCTGCTCTCTGACCCAGTGCAGGTGCAGGGAAAGGGGCGGGGGTTAATGTGGGGTGGGTGGCTGGGTGGAGATGGGGGTCTTCACGCGACCGAAATGCACAGCCTGTTCAATAGAACTCACACTGTCAGCCAGCATGGCATCATCTCGGAGTCTCTCTCTCTCTCTCTCTTCCATGCGCGGGCCTATGCACGCCTCACAAATCATTCGACCTCTGAGCCTGACCACAACCCCCCCCCTCCCCCCCCCCCCCCCCCACCAAAGCCCCTGGTGTCTAAAGTGACAGATTCCTGGCTGCATGCGAGGATACCTTCCCACTTCCCAGCATGCCTTTGTGATGACAGGCATAAACACATGCAAAAGAATGACATCATCACAATAGCTAAGAAGGAGAAGAAGAAGAAGAAAAAGAAAAAACATCTGTATCCAATGGTGGTCTTTTGCTGCTGGGGGGCACCGACAGTTATTAAAATTAAGTGAAATAAAAAACTCCAAAGGAGCTCTCTGATAAAAGGGGCCAGACTGTCCAAAAGCTGTGCAGAGTGTTTGTCCCACAGGCCCAGGTGCACGCCTCATCTCGCAGAAACGCACGCAATGGGCGACACACTTTTTACCTCACTGATGACATCACTTGGCCATGAGACTCCGCCCACCTTCTAGTCAAACCACAAGGGGGCCGATGGGAGGGGCGGTTCTTCCCCGTCTAACCCGTTTGTTTTGCTAGAAAGGGCTAGCCAGTAGCTAAAGCCAAGTCAGACATGTACATTGTGCTCAGTCTCCCACCGAACGCCAGCAGAAATCCAGCTCGCTCATTCAGAAGCACAAATGCATGTTAAGAAGATAATCTTTCATTCGCACTGTCACACTGATTATTTCATGCTATGCGCCTGTGAAGTTTCGCTGCTTTATTTCCTCGTGAAAGATCATTCTCCTTCCCAAGCGCACCCGGAGCTCGACAAAAGGCCGAATGCGGCGGCTTGGAGGCTATGCTGATCCGGCCACGGCCAAAGAATCACAGTCACAGCGGTTAGGCCAAGAAAGCAGGGTGAAGGGAGAGTTGGCGGCAGAGGGAACCAGAGCCGAACCGGCGACGAGCCACAGATCACACCTGACAGGAAGGACAACTAAGAACGCAAACACCTACTTCCTAATGGCCCAAATTGGCTTCATAAGGCTAAAATAATCACTCCACAAGCATATGAATAATCTGTTTAAAAATCTGGAGCGGCTACATACAACCAGGGTAGGTGGGAGGGTCTTCAATTTGTCCTCACAATCCAGAAACATGTCGCCAAGTGAAATAGAATCTCTAAAATATGCGTAGCAAGTTAGCGTACCCCCGCCGCAGACTGGCATCCCATCGGTGGTGCCCCCCTGCCCTCTGCCGCCTTGAGATTGGCTCCAGTCCCCATGTTCCTGTACTTGATAAATCGATGCTGAAGACGGAAGGATAGATGGGTATTTAAAAAGCCTTGTAAAGGCCTTTCAGCCTCCTTTTCTTCCTGCCTGAAAGGACGAGCGCGATTTTTCCTCTTTTACGTTCCTGCCGTACCATGCTTCAGTGAAACTCAGGAGACTCCTAATAATAATGACCCTTCCCTGTGACTCAATTTTCAAGGGGACGGATAAGGAGATCCGGGACGCCTCTTCTGGTGTTGCTGCTCAACAAGGGGCCCAGAAAGACACACAGCGACACACAGGCTGCATTAGACCCAGATTTTTTAAAACATACTCCAAACTGATGAATCACTGTAACGTTTCAGACACGTGATTGTCGACTGATCGACTGATTGTGTTGAATCGACAACGTGCAGCTTATCAAACTGCTTTGGCAGCCTGGCACAAGGGTACCAGAGGAACGACGTGTGCTGGCATCGTCGGCCCCGTGAGGAAAACATATCTTTTGGTTATTCATTAACCACCAGACTTGATGAAGCCCCCTGCAATCCATTTTCAATCCGTCAGCATGACGGGGGTATCCGCGGAGAACCCACCCCTTAGCTGCCTCGTTCGTGCTGCAACGTCACGCGAGACAGAAAAGGCAAGGAAGCGATGCGTCGCGCTCAGATCAAATGCGCACGTCAGAGGCATGCCATTCGGTAATGCCGAGAGGAAAACAGAGGGGGCGCCAGAGAGGGGCCATTCGGTAATGCTGAGAGGAAAACAGAGGGGGCGCCAGAGAGGGAAAACGAGCAGCCGGGTGCCGCTTACCCAACACAAAATAATTAATCCGAAGGACACATAACCTGACGTGTGTTTTTCTCAAATAAAGACATATCTTGTTGGGGGGGTTTGTTATCTCGCTTTCAAAGCAGTTGCCAACTGGGCGGGGGGGGGGGGGGGGGGGGCCGTGTCGCCCACCCGCCCCCCCCCCCCCCCGCGGCGAGTGGTTGTCATGC
>JAOYFF010000045.1:11106913-11118434 GCA_025773925.1 Cryptomyrus ogoouensis | reverse complement strand
AATCTAATTAGGGAGTTGCAGCGAAAACCCGCATACACACCGGCCCTTTGCGGATAAGATTGGCCACCCCTGCTCTATATAAACAAAGGTATTGGGAAACACCTCTTAATCGTTGAATTCAGGTGTTTCATTCAGACCCGTTGCCACAGGTGTATAAAATCAAAGAAACTTTTTCAGTTCCAAACATAGCCATGCAGTCAGGTTCACAAACATTTGTGAAAGAAAGAGTCGTTCTGAATTCAAACATGATACTGTCATAGGATGCTATCTTTGCAGTATGTCAGTTCATGAAATTTCTTCCATGCTAGATATTCTGTGATTAATTGTAGGGGGTATTATTGTGACGTGGAAGCATTTAGGAACAACAGAAACTCAGCCATGAAGTGGCAAACCAGGTAAAGTAACAGAGCGGGGTCATCGAGTGCTGACGTGCATAGTACATAAAGTTGCCAACACTCTGTTGACTCAACCTTCCAGTTCCTAACTTCCTCTGCCATTAGCCCCAGCACAAAAACTGTGTGTCTTCATGTCCAACACTCTAAAATCTTGTGGAAAGCCTCCCAAGAAGAGAGGCAGCTGTTATAGCTGCAAAGGGGGGTCCAACTCCACTTTGATGCCGTAGGTGTAATGGCCAGGTGTCCCAATATTTTTGTCTATGTAGTGTATGTCAAAGCTGACAGTGACCATACATCTCTTATGTAATGAGTATAACTATAGTTATGTCTTCATACATCTCCAGGTTGGGTTTCTGTCAGATCATGAGATAGATGTCTGGGCTGACTGATGGCCTGTGGCCAAGTTGAGTCCCTCCCTTTACCTTGTGGGTAGATGGACCCCAATTAGCCGAGTAAATACCTGAGGATGACTTTGCCTCAATTGACTCCAACCATATTTGGCTGATACCAACCAATAGGAGGAGGGTTGCATTAAGGATAAGTAGAGGCCTCCATGACTTGACCTCCCGCTGTCATCAACGAATAGGAACCTCACAAGACCCCTCAAAAGAGATGAAGTCAAGCACACTGCTATGTCCAGAGCCAAGGATTTGAATGAGGATTGGTTATGACCTGGTCAAAACAAAAAGTCATGTGTTTTCAAGAGTAAATCATTGCTTTATTTCTCCATTTCAAGCACTGGTCAACCATCAAAGCGTCAAACACCAATCATTCTATTTATTTGCATCAATTTTTGTTTTGCTCAAATGTACTAAAATACAACACAATTTACAATGAAATATTCTTAAGATGGAAGAGGTAATATTCATAATCTTGATCTTGGTCTTGATCACCATCTTTTATCATCAGAGAGACGCTTTCATGGGAACTCTGTTCTGTGTGTTTACAATGTATAACTGAGATTGAACTTCAGGTAATAAAACTGGCCCAGTCACAGTGTGTGTTTTTTTCTAATGCATGGAAACCCCCAGCACCCCCAGAGGCCCCAGGCTGACACCGGCTGATTCCCCGGCTCTCTTTCGGTGACATTCCGGAGTCAGCAGATTAAGCCTGAGCTTCCAGGTCAGTGCTGCGTGTCCCATAAGCCCAACCTGAAAGGTCAGGCAGAGAGCCGGCCAGAAAAACAAACAATCATTACTGCATTTCGGCCTGTAACGGGATGAGAACCAGGCTGGGGCCCAGGGAAGGGAGGTGTTAGGTCATTGTCCCACAAAAATGAACCGTGGCTGGTCATGTGTCACTGGGTGGTGACCTGTGGCTGTCCAGGAGCCCCCATTTGCCCGGATCAAGGCCAGCATAGGGGTCAAAAGCCCCAACAAACCAGCATGAGATTCCCCCCCCCACACCCTGGCCTGTTCCGGCTCATCCCATGACCAATTAGAGGCTTGAGTCAATCCTCAGTATCTCCATCGTGATCCCTGTCAGCACGCTGCCATTCTGTAAAGGAGTAACAGACCGAGTTTGTTATCTTTTCAGGAGAAACCGATTTGTGTTTAAGCCACTACAATGATTTACAACAGTATACCTTTCCCCCCCAGACAAAATACACCACAGAAATACTCTGCGTGAACAACTTCGGTTGACAACACATCTTCCCTGAAGAACCATCTGGGCTGCGTTTTTGTTGTCTGTGACGTCTCGCTCGTGGCCCACCTGTCGCAGCCTCTTTGTGCTCCCCCCTCACCCCGTGCGCGGTTTTGCCCCTGGCGGTTTCAGGGGTCGGCAAATTACCGCGCAGTTATGCCGCCGATTGGGCACTGCTCAGCCCCAGGGACCGGGTGGCACCTGCCGTGTCACCAAGGCCGCTGGGAAACTGCACGCTTCGCACGCGACAGATGCTCGCCGGCTGTGCGCCTTTTTTCGCCAAACACCTGATCTGTCTGAACCACCGCCATTTTCCCCCCAGGGGCCAAATACCTGTCAGGTTGCCGGCTTTTCGAACCTGTGATACTCCTCCTTGAGGTACCGGCTCTGAGCTCAGGGACAAGTCGTGCTCATCGGCTTGGTGCATCGCAGATCCCGGCGGAGCAAGCTGCCTCAATTTACGGCAAATCTTCCCGCTCCAGGTTCTTTCACGTAAACACGCATACATCGGCTGTCCGGAACTGAGCTTGCCCATTTCCTACAGCTGCCCCGGCTGTCTGAGCCCACAACGTCCATGAAATCACACTGCCATCGTCGTTAGTGGATTAAGAAGTGAGTGTGGCTATGGGGCCGGGGGGGCTGTCGTGTCAGATTGGGTACAGGGTGAACAAGAAAGACAACTCACAGAGCAAGTAACAAGTGTGCTGCCTCACTACTTGATGGTGCGTCTTAATGTGGCAGGAAGGCAGGATTTATGTCCAGTGCTCACATGTGCCAAAATAATGAATTAATGATTAATAGGTAATTCTCAATCTTGGTCCTGTTGATTACCATGTTCAGAGGGAGGTTTTCATGGGAACTCTGCACTGTGTGCTTACAGTGTATTGCACGCTATGTTCCTAACAGTGCATCATTGAGATTGAACCTCAGGAAAGAAAAGTGACTCAGACACAGGGCGACACCGGCTCTGCAACAGGAAGCTGAATAGGATGCTATAGAGGTAAAGGTACGTTTGCGTTTTCACCCATTTCCAATTTCACCCTGTTTGGGTGGGGGGGGCGGTAGCATTGGTGGCAATGGCAAAAGTTCTAAGCTGGCAGCGATGGTGAAAAGAACATGGAACATTGTCATAAGGAGAAGTCAATATGTCTTGGTAGAGCTGATTGGACATTCATACTCAGTCACATGCCTTTGTTTTCAGTGCAACATTCCTAGGTGATTCCACTCCCTACACACCAGCCCCCCTCCTCCCTCCACATAGCATACCTCCCCAAACACTGATCACCTTTGCTGGGGTGCAAGTACCTCTGCCCCAGCATTCCCACTGGGTGTGAGTGTTGATTTCCCAGTTGGAGACACTGGGCTGGTGGACTGATGAATGGGAAGGCAGAGCCAGCCGGGCACTCAGAGGAGGTTTGGCCGAGGCAAAGTCATGAAGAGGAAAAAACAGGAGGAGGCAAGAAGCGGGATATGGCGGGAGGCCAGCAGAATTCTCTGGCTTACGCTCCCCGATTCCTGGCACCTCGGATGGAGAAGGGAGAGAGACCTTTTCTGCACTTAACCAACAAGTTACCAAAGTGTTCAATCAACAGCAGAGATAATACCATAAGCAGATGGTGAATGAATGTTTTAGAAGAGCTCAAACTGCTGAAAGTCATTTGGTGATACAAATACAGGCCAATAAATGTCTGTGGGGAAAAGGGAATACATTTTTGAGTTTAAAGTTTAGTTTAGTTTAGTTTGACTTAATTTAGCTTAGTTTAGTTTAACCAGTTCATCAGTTCCCAGTTACTATTATATCATTTGCTTCCTTCCTGGATCTTAGACTCTTTGGTCAAGAAGATCTAATAATGATTAAATAAAATGATTGCACTCCCATTTCAGAATTGGTATCTATGCGCTAGATTACAAATAAGGGTAGCTGGAATGGGTGACTGGTAAGCGTGCCAAGACCGAAGAACCTTTAAATGTTTAACGGGACCGGTTTCTGGAAAGTGCTTAATATCAGGCAATTACTGTGATGACAGTGTTGACCTCCCAGTGCTGGAAGCACCCAGTGGGAGAGAGCTGGCCCCCGTTTCCAGGCCTGTCTTTTGCGGGAACCGTTCCTGGGGTCTGGACTAACGAGAACAAAAATGTAAGCTATGAGATGCTCCAGGCCAGGGGGGGGGGCAGGAGGGGAGGGGTGCACAAAGGGGCTTTCATGCATCCCATCCTTCCACCCTCTGTGTGGTGATACTAGCAGGTCTCTCTTGCCTGTGGGTGGGTGGGGAGGATTTGGAAGCTCTGCTTAGTGTCCCTTCCAATGGGGCCGGACAATACCCAGGATGCTCATCACTACCAGCCAATGGGAACACCTGACCTCAGACTTCCCCTGTCACATGATGGGGAGGTACAGTATGGTAAGCAAGCCAGTTATGCTGTATACTATATATATTATAACAGTAGTCTAATATTATTACTAATATATCTCTAACTACAGTATAGTTTACTTGACAGGACTTAATGTAAATCTGCAAACCAACACTAAGCCATACCCCCACCCCAACCCTAGCCCCAACCCTAACCCCAACCCTAACCCCAACCCCAACACCAAGATGAGCATATATAGCATATATCAGAAACTAACTGGCAATTAGCAGCAAAATTGTGGAACATCACCAAGATTTATGGTGCTATTTACACCATCAGAATAAAATCTGTTCTGCTCTGCTTTGGTGTATATAGTTATGTGTAAAGTTGTTTAAAACAATCTCATTAAGTATGACGAGACTGTATTTACATATACAAATGAGAGGATATTTGAATGGATTCTGTACAGACACAGCTGGATGGGGATTAAAAATCGTCCCTGGACTTTACGGTCCTCTACGGTAATTTCTTCTGAAGTGGGAGATCCCCACGACAAATTTTGCCTGCCCACATACCTATCGGCCCACTGGGAAAACTCCCGCTACACCAGTCCAGCCCTGTGTAGAGACCTAAGGAAAGGACCGTCGATACAGAATCGGTGCTGAAAGTTCCGACAAGCTTAGCTCCTAGCAGTGGATCGATCTGCTTATTTCTGTGTTTTAGGATAAAGTACCGCGGATTTAAATCAGTCTGTGTAACTACTAAGCCCTTCTAATGACAGGATGAGCTTAATTAGCTTTAAATATGGTTATTCACACACTGCCCAATTATAAAGACTTAGAAGAAGAAGATGGAAAGATTCGTTTCATGTTCTGGGGAAAGAGCCCTATCTGTAATGTAATATTCCCCACAAGCCATTGGAAAGGAGCGGTCCTTCTTTCTGGATAAGATCAGTCATCCCCAGGCCATACCTGGAGGATGGAATCTAAGACAGGTTGCTACACCTGTCTCATTACTGCAGCGTTCTAAGTATCAGGATATACTTGTTGCCTGGTTACCCCCCCCCCCCCTTTTTTTTTTAACTGGGTGCAATGGTGAAACCATCATCCCGTTTTGTTTTGGAGTGCGGCTGTATTTTGGTTGGGGCCTTTAGTGATGTGAGACACATCCGGACCCATGTGTCACATGAGCAGAGCTTCAAATGATAGATGGGACAATGGCTTAAGACCTAGCTAATCGCTCCCTAACAAGTTGCCCCACAGCTGTTCCTTAAAAACAAAGTGGCAGCGTTGCTACGTGGCCGTGCTTGTGTGCTAACAGTCGCAGCATTGCTGTGTGGCAGTGCTTGTGCGTTAGCCTTGTGTGCTAACAGTCGCAGCATTGCTGCATGGCGGTGTTTGTGCGCTAGCCTTGTGTGCTAACAGTCGCAGCATTGCTGTGTGGCGGCGTTTGTTCGCTAGCCTCGTGCTCTAACAGTCGCAGCATTGCTGTATGGCGGCGTTTGTGCGCTACCAGTCACCATATTGCTACATGGCGGCGTTTGTGCATTAGCAGTTGAACGCCTGTTGCCCGAGGAGGCCAGTCTGGGATTGGATCATATTAGAGAAACGACCAGATGGGTCATAGTATCATTACAGTGGGGAGAAAAGAATAATGAGCTGAGGCTTTATTTGCACAGGTACATTGGAATGTTTCTTTACATACACACATACACATACACACGCACAGGTTTGTAATTATAACTTTGTGGGTACTCTCCATTCATTTCTATGGGGAAAACTCTAATCCCAACATGACGACCTTAACCACTACCCAGCCCTAACCTTAACCATAAGTAACCAAACTAAATATGAGACCTTTGGCATTTTCACCCATTTTCTACCCAGCTCTAACCTTAACCTCAAGTAATCAAACAAAATACAAGATTTTTGGCATTTTTAGTTCTTTGATCGCATTCGCAGATTTTTATAAAATTGAGATCATCCAAATGGGGACCTGAAAAATATCCCCCAGAGTAAGGAAGTTTCAGGTTTTACCACACTTTGGGGACATTTTGGTCCCCGAATGTGATCTATGCAACACTGAACATGTTGGGTTCACTTTCACCACTGAATGAATCACCCTGGGTCCAGGATAAGTCCCCCTCCCCAGGGCTGAATTTAGATGGGGTGGGGGCTCCTGGCTCATTATTTTTTGGGGCCCTACCTACTGCATAAAATGCTACTGTAACAACCAGAAAAAATGTTTTGGTGCCCCCCCCACATCTCCGAGTCTTGGGCTATAGCCTAGGTTACCCTGTGGATAAGTCCGGCCTTGCCCCTTACAGTGTGGCCCGGGGACCAGCTAAGCGAACCTTGGAAAGCAAGGCTTTCCGTGTGACGTCCCAGGACCTGCCCTTACCTGCCGGAGGTAAATAAAACAACGGGAGAGGAGTGGGGGGCCCCCGGCCGCACACTGAGCAAACGGCCGCCAGGTGTGCCCTCGCAGCGGATGCTCCATCTGTGCTCCATCACGTACGAGGTGTTTGTCCAATCCGTCACCGTAATCTCTCGTCAAACAAGCACTGTGGCCGGGCTTCCCTGCACCCCGCCCGCTCCGGGCCCTCGCCTCGCCGTCTCGCTCCGCTGTGTCAACGCTGCCCCACCCCTGAGTAAACCAAAAGTAATTACACCGCTGCCGCACTCGAATAAATTATCCAGCCAGCTTGTTTGCCGGAGACTTCAAAGGGCATTTAGGGGGGAAAAAAACAGCTTCATCCTTTTCCAAACAGATCAGCTTCGACTTTTGGCAAATTTAGAGTCATTAATAGGAC
This sequence comes from Cryptomyrus ogoouensis, assembly GCA_025773925.1. Classification (NCBI taxonomy): domain Eukaryota; kingdom Metazoa; phylum Chordata; class Actinopteri; order Osteoglossiformes; family Mormyridae; genus Cryptomyrus; species Cryptomyrus ogoouensis. The sequence continues at coordinate 11,111,231 of JAOYFF010000045.1, read as the reverse complement.
AGTGATCTGTTTATTTATAATTTACGGGATTACCGATTTCCTAGTGATGCTAGTTTAACTGGGATGTAGAAAGGATAAATTTGCATGAATAACACATGCCTCTGCGTGCACATCATGTCCAAGATTAAGTGAAAAACCTAGAGAGTGTGCTACACACACAATTTTTTTACGAGCTGAATCTTTGAATTCGGCAAATTTGGCAATATAGTCTATCAGACGCATTTCGTATCACAACAAATCGTGCTATACGTTTGCCGTGTCACCTTAACATGGGAATGTATGAACACATAAACACGTCACCGTGTGAAACACATGAAATCGCAGAAGCCGAATATATCATTTACACCATAAACAACTGATATAAAGAAACGCAAATGTACATTGTCTGAGAGTTTACTTGCTAAATTCAGCTCAGCGGCTAATAAAGTTATTATGCTCACATCTTAAAAATGCAGCTCAGAAAAGATGCAGCTCTGTGTGCGAAAGGCTACATTTCGAGCAAACAGCTCTCGGCGCTCTGAAAATAGCACTACATTGCGCAATCTGGTGAAAATCACAGGCAAACACGGGCTTAGCATGATAACCATCCAAAGACAAACAGTGAATTCCACCTAATGGACAAACTCGGGTAAGACCAAGACTAAACACACACCCAGAGTTCAAATTAATTTCTCTGAGTGAAGCTGGGCCTGGTGAAAGGGTCTGTTTGCACCTGTTGCTGGTGATAGTTTAAGAATTATCAGTACTGTCTCACTAATCTGTTGGAATGAAAAAGTCTCACCTGCTCTCTCTTCTGCTTTAATTGAACGGCATCTTCAAATCTCGCTTATCTAATCGCGTAATGACTCAAAGTCAGTGACAACCACAATCTGAAACTGTACAACTTACACATGCACAAAAGCTGGAACAAAGTTTTCAAGTGTCTGATTTTTTTTTCGTTGCGTGGACATAGTGCAGCGTATCCTTCAAACGTGAACCAGCAAATTACAAGAAGTGGCAAAAAACTAAAAACAACACTGAATACTCCGCATATACAGGTGGAAAAGGCTTGTTTTCCACGTGTGCATGAGGTAGAATCAAATTACTTATCTTATTTTAGCAGCAAAAATGATTTTACTGTAAATTCTGGTATTTTTTTGGGCAGCACAGGAGGTCACATGGTTACCTCACTTCTGAAGGAATGGGGGTTTGAATCCCGTGTGTGTGTGTTTGTGTATGTGTGCGTGTGTGATGTTTACACGCCTGTCTTTGGCATGGTGATGCAGTAGTTAGGTCTTATGTCTCCCAAGTCTGAGACCGAGGTTTGAGTCCCTGCCCTGGCTCCACGTGTGTCGAGTTTGAACGTACTTGGTAAATTATAGTTGCCGTATTGTGTGAATGGTATATGTGCCCTGTGATGGGTTGGCACCATGCTGGAACCACCGTGTTCATTTCCATCAACATTATAGTTACCTCTTGAACAATTGATCCATCCGTCTATCCATCCATCCATCCACCTTTCTAACCACTTATCATGGGCAGGGTTGCGGAAGGAGAAGACTGGGGTCTATCCATGAAACCCAGGGCATGAGGTTGAGGGACACCCTGAACAGGGCACGTACACACACACTACAGTCGCAGCTAAAGGAAATTTAGAGATGCACATTAGCCTCAGTGCAGGGTATTGGTTAGACTTTTTGAATGCAACCGAAATTGAATATCTTACTCCAAAATTTACATTTAATACCTATCCATTCATCCACCTTCCAACCGCTAATCCAGTCGTGGGTCGTGGTAACAGATAATATCAATCTGAACTACATTATCTGCATAAAACACTAGTGGTAACTAATGTCTATAATGGGTTCTGTCTGGTAACATCATCGGGAACTCCCAAATGCTGTTATTCATTCATTCTATTTGACTTCCTTTTCAGGAGAGGGTAAGGATATGTTTTGGTTGCTAGAAAGCCTTTACATCCAAAGCAGGGTTAGGGTCAGGACACCTTGCATGTAACATTTTTGTCAGGGTCTTCAGCAGCTTCACAGGATACTGTACATGCAACATTTTCAAATAAAAGCTACATTTATATAGCACTTTTCAAGACACACAAAGCATATCGCAGGGGAGCCACTTCAACCATTACAACCACTGTGTAGTCCCCACCTGGATGACACGACGGCAGCCATTTCATACCAGTGCACGCACCCCATAGTAGCTAAGGTGGTAAAGGGGCAGGAAAGAAATCACCAGTTAGATATAGGGGATGGTTAGGAGGCTAGGTCTCGTAGGGCCACTGTACTGTAGGTGATTTTGATCTGGACATCAGGGTACCACCCTTACTCTTCCAAAAGATGCCCAGCGATCGTTTATGACCTCAGAGAGTCACGGTCTCAGTTTTAGGTCTCTGGCCATTTTTACAGTACCGGCAGCATCGTTGGGGCCCACACAGACCACAGGGTGGGCTAACCTGTTGGCCACAACACCTCTTTCAGCAGAGACCCAGTTTTCCTAGTTGGTCTCCCATCCAAGTAATGACCAAATCTGCTTAACTTCAGACAGATTACCAAGTCTGGATTGCAGGTGGGATGGCTGCTGATAGGCAGAGCCTTCAGCACACTGGACATGTAACATATTTGTTATGGTTGACTTCTTCCATGGGGTCGCCAGGTGATACAGGGTTGGTGTATACCAGAAGAGGAATTCAGATTTAAATTTAGGCAGTACAGCATTACTGCGGAGTTCAGGCCCCGCAGCTGCACCTTATCTGCATCTATGTTCTGTCTGCTGTCGGATGTTTTTTTCCCCCGGCTTGTCGAGCGGCCCGCATGGAAGGGTAGGAACGTGGGCAAGGAGGGGGGAAGAGGTGGTAGGTACACTTAGGGTAGTCTAGACAGCACAGAGCAGCAGGACTGGTCGAGTCAGTCTACCGCTTTGCCTTCAGCCAGGCCCTGGGGATAGAAACAAGAAGAAGACCACAAATGGCGGCCATGACGGATGTTTTCTCACTTGCCGTCTGTTTATCCGCAGACCGTCGTGCCCGATACTGACTGATGATACAAGGGCACTGACACGGGACATGGACTTCATCCGATTTATTCTGAGCGAGTCCCATCTGAAAGGAGAATCTCGGTCCATCCCATTTTCAGATTTTGAGGGGCTTCCTTTTGTGCCCGAGATAATTGCCGGGTCTTCTCCATTCGGCGTTGACAGTGACAGGAACCGACCGACAGAACAGAACAGAGCTGAATCTCATCCCGCCCACGGAACCAGGACTCCATGGTTTGGGCACAGATGGAGAAACAAGCCCCCTTCTGTGGTTAAATGTGAAGAGCTGTAACAAGCCGAAACTGAACGCGACTGTACGTCTATTCAGAGCCGCCGATTGGGCAGAGACAGCAGAAAAGAAAGAACTCACTATTCAAGTCGCTGAGTCCTTCTGTCATGAGAGGCCGTTGGTTTTTCAGCCACACCAGGATAAAATTAAATCCAACTTAAGGGCTTGTATTTTCGGAATTGAAATTACCATAACGGCTTCAGTCTTTGCTAAGTGTAATTCGTAAGGAGCTTTGAAAGGAGGGAGCTCAAATAATCACAGACACGTCCTTAGAGAGAAATTCTGGGAATGTATTTCAAATGTTTGAGGAACACAGTCTTACAGTTCCAATCCAAGTATGTTAAGGGCACATTTCTGTTACTGATATGAAGAATAATTGGGAATTGCTGTACTCTTGGCTCTCCGATATAAGGATTAACTAATCCCGCTTTCTTCGACAAAGCAGGAAGTCAGCCGACAAACTCCTCCGCCCCGTTTCCACTTTGGTTGCTCGGATGTGTGTGAAAAACAGCCCCCTCTGCTTTGACCTCACGTGGTCCGTGTAAGTTGTTATGGGTTACCAATGGCAACCGATCACTAAAAGGTCTCAGTGGGAAATTGGGCCCTTTCAGGGTTCCTTGGGATAGAGTCCCAGGCACAGTGTCCGCTCCGGTTCCTGAACCCCTAATTAAGCAGCTGACACGTTTCCTCACCGGGAGCCAATCAGAACCACATGGGTGCAGCAGCACGAACAGGCCCTGGGTCGGGCAGTAGGGAGTTCAGCGTAGCACCAAGGTGCATGTGTATGTGTTACTGTGTGTCTGTGTTTATATCAGGATGCATGTATTTATAAGAGCTAAAAACAAGAATAAGGATGGTACTGAGGCCTAACACATCCAAGAATCACATCCCTGGTTCAAATGAGCGGAGTTGGCAAGTCCCCCCACCCCCCCCCCCCCCCCCCCCCCCCCCCCCCCCCCCCCCCCCCCCCCCCCCCCCCCCCCCCCCGCCCCCCCCCCCCCC
>JAOYFF010000045.1:11090692-11102813 GCA_025773925.1 Cryptomyrus ogoouensis | reverse complement strand
GGGAGGGTGGGGGGGGTGGAGGGGGGGGGGGGGGGGGGGGGGGGGGGGGGGGGGGGGGGGGGGGGGGGGGGGGGGAGGGGGTGGGGGGGCGGGAGGGGGCGGAGGGAGGGGGGGGGGGGCTGTGGGGATATGACATCTGTGCTGTGTGGAGGCTGACGGTGGATGGTTAGACAGCGCAGCTGGTGAGGAGGGTGGGGGTCACCCACAGGCCTGTAACCCCCCCGAGTCTTTAAAAAGGGGGGAGGGCAGCACCATTCTCCTGGGTTACAGCTATAGTGCAGAGGTATGTCACCCCTCACAGAGCACAGTCTGCGGCGGGCATGGCGGTGCGTAGCCCCTCCCACTCCTACCCCCCCACCCCGCTGTACTCATGTACAAACGCCAGGATGAGTGAGGATCTTACAGTTAGAAGGCCGTCTAAACACAGTCATCAAACTAAACCTGTTTTTATTAACTTCCTCTGGACATGCTCTCACTTCAAGATGGCTACCGGTCAGGCCTGAACAGGCAGAAGCGTCACATACAGCTGGGCTGGCCGTGGAGTTTGGTCTGGGCATGTCCCGCAGATGATGCCAAAGGCCGAGTCGAACCTGAAACCTGCGGCGTGTACGAGGTCAGCACAGAAGGGGTTAAACACCATGCCGTGGATGATATCTTTTTCTGTCACGCACAACAAGCCCTTATCGTCAAAATATCTCTCGCTACCCCCCCCCCACCTCAAACATGTCTTATTTAAGGCTGACTCCCATCTGCTTCGGAACCAGCCTGCTGTACACCTGTTCTCAAAATATAACAACAACTCTGATGGCTCAAAACGTCCCTGCTACTCATCTTCACTAAGTCTCCGAAATACAGTACATGTCCAGCACCAATCTTCCCTCCTAGCACAGTCGAACGCGTCCTGTTTTAGTCTGAAAATGGCTCCTGTCAGTCTTCAGTTGAGTTACAATTTTTAATTCCTTATTCTTAATTCCCAATATTTATATAATTGAGGTTACAAAGGAAATTGCTGCCATTGTCCTTGAACTTAAATGGTGGCGCAGCCACTGATTCCCGTTGTGAGAAACTTGAGAAAGGGTTTTACAATTATAGTAAATACTGTGTGTGCTGTTTATAAATATACTCTATATACCCACATGCATGTAAAAACAGCATAAGCTGAAGAGATGCAATACAGATGCAATATGGGATCAATAGTGAATTTAGTACTATATTTGCAGATGAGGCCAAAATTGTGGAAACACCTCCAATTTTTAGAGATTGCAGAACTATATTCAATTGTTGCTCCATTTACTTATTTCACTCTTTTATTGTTTCTAAACATTATTGCCGATATTCTTGTAGCAATTTTTAGAGCATAATGCTTGTTTCCGCAATTTTGTCCACTAGTGTATATAGAAAACTCAAGGACCCCCAAATAAATGAAAGAATCATTGTGGGACTTGAAGGGAGGTCCACCTTGCATGCTAATGCATTTGATCTGATTTCGGGTGTTAACCCCTCTGATTGCGTAATTGCTGGAAGACAGCAGCAATTTTCGAAGAGAGGTAATTATTGAATTAGTATGAAAAGTTCAAGCAGGGCCTCATGTTTCAAATGGTTAGCAAGCATCCTGATGACATGTTAATCCCGCCGCTGTACGACTGGGTGTGTGTTTTTCCAGTGCCTTCCATGCACACCTGCACATGCTCATGTTAGTACGGGCAGGTTATCGCCTGGACGAAAGAATGCCCTGCAAATTCAGATCCATTCCCTACACCACTGTTTCTCAAGTGCTGGGCCGTGGCCCATGGCACCGTTTCCATTGGTTTGCAGAGTGCGGAGTTTTAAAAAAATGATTTTGGGACTGTTTTAAAATTTTTAAACAGCGCATGATACCATCGTGCTACCACACAAGGTTCCGCTGCACGTCTTTTATGAAATAAATTTGATTCAAAATATTACAAATTTGAGTCGCGACGTAACCACCAAGGAAAAATGTGGGTCCTGAAGCTAAAGCAAGTGTGAACCATTGCCCTACACCATTGGTTACAGGAATGACAAACCACATACCATCATCTTCTTCACATTCGTGTTTGATGTGTTCATGACCTGGGTAACAATGCTGCCGTGACCATCGGTTAGAGTTGCTAAACCTGTTGATGTGAAGAACAAGCTATGCATTGCAGCCACTTTGATGCTCAGTTGAACAGCAAGTGAACCTCTTGACTTTGTCTGTGTGCAGGCACATGTACAATGGCCACTGTGTGCGAATATATGCGCGACTAAATGTGTGCGGACAAAACACAAGAAAATATCATATCTGTAGTATAATCCAGTCTCAATCTTTTAAAAATTAATTTGTGTAAACTTATATATAAATGTATCAATATATACATAAATGTAACAATGCATAATTCCTTTGAAAGTGTCTACATGTTAATTTCCCATAACTGGACTTCATATGAGATATAATCCACCATACAGACGGTGAAATCTGTTGTTCGGAACGGCTACTTGTCATCCAGAGCAAACGCTTGTTTACGGTCCAAACGGCTTGGGCACACCGAGGATGAGGCTACAGGAAGCTGGCTCTGGCGCTGGGGAGGGAAAAAAAAAAAAGAAGGAAAATTGGCGGGGAATATGGTGGGGGGGGGGTGAGGGGTCATGGGAAAACGACCCCAGCTGGGGTGCAGCGGCCTGCTCCATCCACAGAAAATATCAGAGTTTGCCCTAATTGCTCTGACACTAGACACGGCAGACCAAGGGGGCGGGTGTGTGGGGGCCTGTGGACAAGTATCTGCCTACTGCGCCATTTCAGAAGAGGCCGACAGACAACAATGCCCCCCCACCTCACCTGTCCCCCAGAGCGACTCCTAGAGGACGGCAGCACCTGCAGCACCCGAGGATGTCTGAATGTAATGAGCTATGATTTGATAAAAGAGTCATCGGCAATAATTGCCAGCTTAAATCCTTTTTTATTAAAAAGGCCTGACTGAAAACGATCTGAGAAACGACTGGCGCACGAGCTGCCGTTTGATGTGCGGGCGAAAGCCTGCGTTTTCTCTCGGCACTGGACGCACTTCTGCAGGTCGCAAATGTGCTCTTGCTTGCAGGAGATGAAGATGTGAGGAGAACTACCTGTGTGATTGATGCCTGAGATAGACAGCGAGGGGGGAGAGCAGGGGCAAACCCAACGACCCATCTTCATCAGGACCAAGGCAGACCATGTGCCAACTGTAGAGTAACCTGACAAGACAGCAAGCAGGACAGACAGACAGACCGATAGATAGATAGTCTCAAAGGATACTGCAGAATAGACTCTAGTGCTAAGACATTACATATTCACCAGAAAACCTACAAATAATGCAGAACTACATCAAAATGTCTCAGATCCTGTTGGATTCTACCGAACCATGTGAACGTGATGATCAAAGTTTCCGGCAAATTCTAAGAGGCAATGAGAATTAAGTAACAGGGTAATTGGGCAGGTGGGACTGTCACTGCATATCTCCGGGGCTGTCAGTTTAAATCCCTCCCCAGGTTTGAGCTTGTGTGTATGTTCTCCAATATGTCAGCAGCTTCTCACCAGATTCCACAGTCCAAAAACATGCTATTCTGGAACACTGTTGACTCTGAATTGCTGTAGTGTAGGAATACACCCTGCAACAAAATTATGCATCATTTGCCATTTGCACAAGTACATTGGAATGTTTCATTTTTTCACATATCCCATCATGCTGCCCTTTTCCAGTGACACACACACACACACACACACACATACACAGATTTGTAATTGTATCTTTGCGGGGACCCTCCATTCATTTCTATGGGGAAAACTCTAATCCCAACATGATGACCTTAACCCCTACCCAGCCCTATTAACTATAAGTAACCAAATATAATACTTGATTTTGGCATTTCTAATTTTTTGATTGCATTCATAGATCTTTGTGAGGACCTGAAAAAACTGGTCCTCACAATATCAAAATAACAGGTTTCTATCACATCGTGGGGGACATTTGGTCCCCATAATGTAATATAAACATAATCCACACACATACAAACAGGCAGGTGAGGGTCCCAGTACAGGCTCAGCCATTGATCCGGCACCCCAGGAGCCTTTTGGCGCATTAAGGGTCGCGCTCAAGTGACAGTGGAAATGTGACAAGGATGGGATTCAAACTGGCAACCTTCCAATCAAAGGCACACATGACTAATCCACTGAGTCCCACAACAGCAAACAGGTGCCCTGTTGGTGATGAACTCTCCCTCATACCTTGGTACAGCCTCTACATCCCCATGACCTTGATTACAGAAGCATACAAACAGGATGGATGGATGGATGGATGGAAGGATGGACAGATTAAAAAAATACAAATGATGCTAACCACCATAATTACTACGTGTCTCCTGTCAGTCAGACCTAGTAACTTGGCATTGAGTTAAACTCTGTGATCATTGTTTGGTCAATCACCGTAACCACTTTTTAATGAATCACTGTTGTTAGACGTACTTAGTTAATCACTGTACCCGGAATTTGGATAAGTCCCACGAGTGGCGTTTAATTAATCACCCTAACTGCCATTTGGTTAAGCCCTGTCACCTGTTTGGTTTAGCTCCGTGACCCACGTGCCTTCTCCGCTAAGACGACACGTGTACGGTACTTCCAGCAGACCGTGAGGAAAACGTGCAACCTCCCCCCCCCCGACAAAAGTGGGACATCCTGCTCGGCAGCCATGCTCTTGCATGCGTTTGGGCCCCAAAACCTTCCTGTGCAGTGACCCTGGAAAAATCAGGACCGACGGCATGCACTGAAAAAAAAAAAACAAAATCGAAATTCGAGAACGAATGCCCACCCCCTCTCCCCCTCCCCATCCCAGAACTCCTCCCTCTCAGGAAGACGCACCTCTGTAAGCAGGTTACGTGTCCTCGCTGCCTTCCTGCAGTTAAATCCGGTGTATTAATGACTCTGCTCTGCCGTTGATCCGAGGCTCCCATACCTGCCAGGAATGCACTGTGCAGGCTGCGTTTCTGAAACCAAAAACCCGCCAGACCTCATGTTAAAAACACACTCACAACTACACATGATCCGGTAATCTGCCTCACCCCATTCTTTCACATTAAAAACATCCTCTCCGTGAATACATAGAAAGCAAGTGAGAGTTCTCCTTTAAGGACCTAGCCTGTTATTACTGAATTAACAAACCATTTATTGGTAATTAACATTTCAAATTCTTAAGACCTGGATACTATTTCACGAGAAAAAACTTGCAAGTGGCAGTGAATTTTTAAGTACCACGCACCACCACTGTTATGTAGCGCTCATCTTAGACATAAACAGCCTTTAATGTACCAAACACACAAACGGCGATGAAGAGATTCATTACTGTTTTTGCTCATGTCGTGACACAGCACCTGTGCTGAAAAACCAGTAGCGTATCACTGTGACCTGGCTGTTGGATATAGAATTTACTGCGTTAATTATGCATGCTGGATGTATTGCGAAAACCTGAACTGGCCCGATCGATGTCAAATTCAAAAATTGTCACATGCATTATTAATTGATTGGTGTGAGGCAAACATAATGCCGTTTAATCATGAAATTAAGCTGGGCTTTCCGTTACTTTTTTAATATTCTGCACAGAAAATGGACCGACTCCACTAATTGTTGCTCTACAGTCCCAGCTTTAGCTTGGTTCAAACGTCTAATGTACATATCAAGTAGCTTTGGAGCTGATCCAGGGCAATGTATGGTGGTCCCGTGCCAATGTTTGATAGGCATTCAGCTATCTTTCCAGGAAAGGAGCCACAGACTGGATTTGTTTCTGTGGATCTGGGATCACTTTTCTAACAGAACTCGACCCTCGCGAAACCTGTTGTCGATACCGACAGATTCATTGGTTTTGGCAGGACTCATTGTACCATATGGGCTGTCATTCACAACGCCTGCACTGATGAACGTGCCTTTTGAAAGTAATTTCCTAATGATTGTCTCGGGAGAGGGCAATGGACCACGCTTGTTTGGGTAATGTATTCAAGTGGTCGCACTGGGGATAGGATTAATCATCTAAAAAGCAACCGTAGCCTTTATTTCATGTGCAGGAACAACAGAGGGTTGCCATGGCTGTGGGTACATTTTCTCTCCGTTTGGAATAAATGCCAGATCCCAGCTGATTAGCTCAGATGAGATAATCCTGTTGGCTAACCGTAGGGAGTTCGCTTCATACAAAGCGGAGATGGTGAACACTACGGCAATCCCAAGGTGTCAAACTTAACATGTGCGGCAATTAATGTGTATCCCAGCTCAAATAAGATGGGTGTCTATTATCAGCCGTAACTGATGCTGATAGTATAACTCAGCTGCATTCATTTTTAACACATTAAAGAGTAATAATATTTGATTAAAACTTACATAATATGTACAATATCAATACTGGAAAAAAACCCACCAGTACCTTTCAGCTTATTTAGAGTACGATGCGTTTGCCCAGATGGTACCTATATAGTCAAGTCACAACAGAACCTCTTAAAATCACCGCAAGGCATGAATGGTAACATGAAGCTCCTCGCAAACACATATATACTAGCTACTTTCTGCAATAAAGTCAATTTACGAGCATCGACTATACTATTTATAATGCAACTGGGGCCTGTATCACAAAGCTAGATTACTTGCTTAGCCAGATAAATTGTTGTATTTAAGGTAGTCTTGGCTAAATATAAGTGAAGGAAGATAGAGTCAATCTAACTGGGGAACCTTAAATCCGACAAGTTATCCGGCTAAGCAAGAAATGCAGGTTCATGATACAAGCGCCTGATTACACTTTATTAAACTGAATGAGTTACAAGATGAGAGATAAAGCTTAATATTGCTAAAATGAAACACTCTTTTCAGTTTGGTTACAGTCACTGTGCTCACTTATTTGAGGGGTTTATGCTGATTGACCTCTTTTACTTGTTGATTCATTGAGAGGATCAACTTTACGCAAATAAGAATGAACATCTGTTTAAAGCCAGCTGACCGTTTTTCAAGCTGATTAATTGTGTTCCTTCAGCAACTCACATGATTAAATACATATCAATTTCCGTGTCATATTATGTTCTGACTGTAGATGTGTACAGTATTGCTCAAACAGAACTGACAACAAAAAGCAGCCTGGGAATTTGATGCGGACCAACCGGGATCAACCAGTTGGCCACCAATGAAATCAAATATTACCCATCAGTTATGTGCCATGGAGATGAGCTGGACACCCCTAGGATGTCTGCTATATAATGTTAGGGTTAGGTTTAGGGTTTGGGTTAGGGTTAGGGTTCGGGTTAGGGTTAGAGACGGAAAAGCGCCTCTCAGAGGGAAAATTCTTGAAACTTCATAACAGCCGGTCCGCACCTACAGAGTTAACTGTTCGTTTTGATACATGGACCTGTCAAGGGTTGAACTTTTCCTATTATCGATTAACATTCTTTTTATTTCAATTAATTTTTGTAAATAATTGGACGTGCAAGTGTTTTCTGTGGTGCGGACACTTGGGCTGTTTTAATTCATTAATTGAAAGTCTTTTCTGTTTTTTAGAATGAACTCTGAATTTGAACTCTGATTTCGGAAGAGCCCACTGAGGCAGGAATGTTCTCCTGGGCATGTTATGTAAGCAAGGACATATTTGGAGAAACACGACAAGTGCAACCCACTGTCCCCTCCCAAGACCATTATTACAAAATAATTGTCATAATGGTCAGCTCAAAAATGCCTATTTATAGTCCACAAAGGAAAGATGTGATGCGACATGGAAAAGTGAAAAAGCATCACGCTGGCAGCGTCTCCTCGATCCTGCGGTGATGTCATCCCCGTGATGCGGCAGCAGGTGGGTGCTGGCTGCAGTCCTCCCGCTCGCACCATCCTCTCTCAAGCAGTCAAGCTGGTGTTTTTGTGCGGTCAATGATTACCTCTCCTAATTTCCCACAGGCATCAAGCAAGCCTGGCCTTGTAGCTGGAAACTCTGAGCAACATCTGGCAGGTGGAACAAGACCTCCCTTCCACCGTACTCCCAGACAATGGCTGCCAACAGATTTCCATAACCAACTTTCCCAGAATTCCCTGCAGCTCCCCTCCAGGCAGAGAACGAGTTTTTTTTTTGTGACCATCCGGGAAAATAAATGCACCATTGGCTACTTCTGCTGGGCTTGTGTCTGTCAAACTGTGTTTTAATCAGGAGGCTCATTCCCGGGTTATGGACCAATGTCATTTTTTTTTTGCTGCCTCGTGAACTTTTGTCATATCTCTGAAAAATCAAAAAAGAAGGAAAAGTTGAGATGATACATAATTTAATGCCCTACTGAGAAGAGGAACTGCATTAATAATTTACCTTAAATTCAAAAGTGTAAAAAGACAGTTTTGGTAAATAATATCCTTGGCCTTGCAATTATTGAGCGGTTACAATAAAACAAAATGACAATTCTCTCCATTCCTACACATGGACGCCCAGCTTAATTAAGCTCCTCAAAGGCACATCACTGCAGGGATTCCAGCTCTCTAGCTGCTGTGGCATCTGCTGCTCTAGAGACCAAATACAGAGCTTTTGACACGATGGGCCAAACAAGCAATGCTGGGATTTTCGGGAACGTTTCCAGAACTTCAGACAAGGAACATCTGTAACATCTGATCACAAAATAGGTAAACATGCCCTCATTATGGCCAATTTGATACAAACGTATAAAATAGTTTAGTCTGTCACAGGCGCTGAAGCACAGAGCCTCAGTGATATATGAATGTGATATATTAATGTCTTATTAAAGTGCTTGTTTTGCGGTGATGTCCAGCCGGACATGTGACAGCATATGACCTCTTGGAAGCAATTCCAGATCTTTGTACACATCATCGGCACTGGAATGAGTCTCCGTCTTCACGGCAAAGGGAATAGTGACATATGTAAGGGATTTGACATTGAAGGAGTGTTCATTGACGAAAGGACTTCTGCCGTTGGCCCCCGTGGACATACTGGGAAGGCTGACACTGACCCCATGGGGGGGAGGGGCTGCCGTAAAAAGGTGACATGCGGGTCAACTGTGTGCTAACGTTTACGCCCGCGCCAGCGCGCATACAGCTGACTCATTTGGTGCCCGGATCCGCTGCGACTCTGGCAGCCTCCGTTGCCGCGGGTGGTGCCGCCATCTGCCTGGCGACGGCGCGGGGGAGAGGGCCACGTTCCGGCCGAGGTAAACGGCCGACTAAGTGTGTGGGAGCGGGCGTCGGAATTGGCAAACGCACGGGCGCACAGGTCATTTAAACAGAATGAGAACAACCATCTGTTCCTCTGCCCCACCCTCACAGAAACCTGGACTGAAGTCCAAAAATTTGCCTGATTCAATGATCCAGCCTTTTTTATTATTTGCATTCATCAACCAAAAAACTTTACATATTAAAATTATATTATACATATAAAATCAGAACGGCATGGCTTCTTAACGATGTCGTATATGCACGAAAATAAACATGCTCATTAGAAAGCATTTTGTTTGCCATTACAGCACCTAAGAGGTTAGTGGGGGACACTGAAAAGATGACGGCCACCGCTGAAACTTTTGTAAGGACGGCAAGCACCCAGCTGGTACTTTGTTTAGAAGAAGCTCGGGCTGAAAGAGCAGCAATTGTCACCTGCCGGATGGTCGAACGATGTATATAAATCACATCCACTCGACAAAACGATTGCCTATTAATGTCACTGGGCGAGCAGGCCGTCGCTGGCTTTTAAAGCACTTTTTATGGCGCTCAAGATGTTGTCCCTCTGAGCGGGACGCACGGTAAACAAAAGTGCAGTCAAAGGGGAACAGAAGCGGAGATCTCACAGGATGTCTGGACGTTTTACGAAGATTTTCAACCGTGAGACGCAAGAGGACATGAGCTCATACAACGGCAGCGTTAGAGAACAGGGAAGGTGTAATATTCCTATCTGACTACTGGAACACTTTAGCTGTTGCAGGTGAAAACACCAGCAGAGGTTGAGGGAGGTGGACGTGGAGCGTGATCGCAGAGAGTAACTGAGGGAAATACCTCAAAGAGAATCCACACAGCATAACAAAGATCAGGAGATGCCAGGAGTCAAAGCTTAACGGATCAACAAAGGCAGGCATGGGGAGGGGGGGGTGCAAGGGGCCGACCGGTGTGGTCTGTGGTCTGTCACTTACTTCCAGGTGAACACACGACATTTCACAGCATCCTCTCCCTGCCCCATTTCAGGATTCCTGCCCTCCCAGGCCTGGGGGAAAACAGGGTTGCAAAAGATCTTAATCTTCACCTTAATCTTTACATTTTCTCTAAGGTATAAAATGTACTGCAAGCGGAATATCAGCACCTAGTCATGAAGGCGATTGTTTTTTTTTGTGATAGGAAGTTGCTTCTATGAATCAAGACACAACTGACACAGAGAAACGGTATAATTATTATTTGTATCACTACAGAGGAATGCAATGATTTACCTCGTCCTGAAGGCCAGAAGTCTCTCCTGGTCATTTTCAGAGAGTTCTGCCTAAGCTCACTGATATTCCACAAGGGCATCTCTCAAGCATGCAGTTTCATTGCCTTAAACTTTATTACATTATTTATCCTTAACAAGAATTTTTTTTATCAGTTCTGTGCTGGTGCTGAAATAGGTCTCTTTTGCTCCTACAACTGAATTCTTGCATTTGGAATTCCACCTACTACATTTCAAGACTAATGCATAGTTATATGCTACATTCTGGCATATGAAAAATTGAACAAATGAACAAAGATCCCATCCATCCTTCCATCCATCCATCCTTGCTTATCCAATAAATGGTCACCATGAACTTGGAACCAATCCAAGCATAGCACATTAGGAATGGTAGCACAATTTGAATAAATGTGAAACGGTGATTGAAGTGATTCCCCATTGATTCTGTAAAGTGATTTGGGTGCCTTTAAAAGAGCTGTATAAATGCAACCTTCATTCATTACATGTTATGCATGTATGTGATGGGAGATAAGTTTTAGTGAACATTCACAAATTCATAAACAAAATAAATCAGAGCATCTCAAAAACCTTTGCACATGAAGTGAGCAAAGCTTGGTGGGTGATTGGTGGGTAAATTTTTGAATAACAATAAAATGGAAAGAAAAGGATGAAACTGCACCGAATTTAACCGACAAAGGAACCAAAACACATCAGGAAGCTGTTCAAGAGTCAAATTCATTCTACCAGGTGCCATCTGCGAGTGCCACAAAAACCAGCCAACGCCTTTTTGGAAAGAACGCCAGCGGACGACATTTGATTGATGGCCAGTCGGAGGTTAATGACCCACAACTTTAATCTGCTCTGCTTTGAATTCATCTAATCAAACATGATTGCCAGAAGCTGAGGTGAGTGGGAAAAGCTCCTGACCGGAATGTTTGCGCCGTGACACGACAAAACAAGAGCGTCAGAAGCTGCCAGTCAGCAGAGGACGACCCCTGCAACTAGAATTTTATCAGTTCTAGGGTGAAAATCGTATGGCGGGGTTAACGAGGCAGACTGCTCAACAGTGGCGTTTCCCAGCATTGCAGAAAGACACGGTTCAAAGAAACACTTGCAGCTTTCTTTCACTTACCCTCTTTCTTAATGGCTTTGGCTGATAATGCCTGAAACATTAACGAGCTCGCCTTCAACATGGCTTCCCAGCTGCCAGAAATGTAATACCTACTGGATAGTCCTGGAAGGTGCCCTGTTTCATGTGAACATCACGATATCACTCTTACAGGAAGGGACCGTCAATTGGCCAGTACCTGCAGAATAAAAAATATGCTAGGCCACTCGTCATGACACATGCAACAACATGGAAAGGAATGGATGGGGGTGCGGGTGGAGCAGAATCAGGTAGTGGTGGGGGGGCGGGGGGGCAGGTTTATGTTTTGTGGCAGATCAAGTATGACGAGAAAGATGGGGGCAGGAGGCAGAGCGAGTGGACGGGTTGGTGCAGACTCCCTGGGTGGTGGCGATTGGGACGGTAGCCATGCGTGTAGAGGTGCTGCTTGGAGAGGCTGCACGGGGATCCCTGCTGGACCACACAGCAAGATCGTCAACCTTGTTTTTCTTTCCCAATCCTTAGACCTCCCTCCCCCCCACCCCCCTCCCCCCGCCATTGGTTG
>JAOYFF010000045.1:11058043-11090661 GCA_025773925.1 Cryptomyrus ogoouensis | reverse complement strand
AAGCAGCTCGACGAAAACAAAAAAAAACAAATAAGGAGAAGAACGCTAAGCGCTTTGAGCTTTGTCGAAAAACAAGGTGCTGTCACGGTCACGGGAACATTCCGGAAAAACGCTGAGTAGGACCATTTTTTGCGGTCACTCGTCAGGTATGCAACTTGTGGAAGCGTATTATCTGGGGCTCAAAACTGTTTTTATAGCGCAAAAAGGAAAGTTACCCTGAAATACCAGAATTTATTATTATTTAGTGATATAGAGCGATAACACAGGACAAAAGTCTTTAATTCAGGCACAGTACAGGACAAAGTGATGTGAATAATGCTCATCAGAGCAAGGTCACAGTCTCCAGACTGCCCCTGAGCAGGTCTGCGTCCACCGCGTCGTCCATACCTGCTCTTCAGCTGGAGCGGGAGATACGCAGGTCGAGAATGGGTTGGGTTCCATTACCAGGTTGTGAAGGTGCTTGTCTGACACTGTTAGGAGTATAAGACAATGCAGAGTCACACGGCAGACAGAGGGACAGTGAGCTCAGGACCACAGCAGGCATGTCCAGCATGTCCATGCCAAACCTTTGATTTATTACTCAAAGACGTGCAACATCCATTATACTTTATACTATCCAGTAGGCAAACCTAGGGAGAGTAGGGTATATGGCAGGCCTCTTGAAATCTGGCCCTCGATTCCAAATCCAGGCCATGTTTTCAGTTCTCCCAGGTTTCAATAATTACTGATTCTGATTGGCCAGAGACTTCATACCCGGCTCACAGGAAAAGCAAGGCTGGGAAATCTGCAGTGCTTGGCCCTTCAGGGCCGTGATTTGCATAACCCGGGTATACAGAGTTAAGAAATGTTAAACAGTACTGTAAAAACCAAACATGCATTATGTTTAATATACAGTACTGTGCAATAGACTTAGGCAGTCTAAGAAAATGATGTTTAATGATCTCCATGTTGGTGTAAAACTATGATTTTATGTCTGTCAAAGTGTGTCAGCTTAGCTTTCAAACCTCTCCTAATGTCACCCCAGTATTTACAGCAACCGTCCAATACACCCATGTGTTTCCTGACTCGACCACTAGCACGTCTTGTTTAGGTAATTAGTACCTAATTAATTAATTGAGTGAGGAAAGATTTGGGAACCAAAGCAATACTCTTTTAGCCATGAGACAAGATATCAGTAACTTTTTGGAGAACAGAAGAAATTCTTTGTTATTTTCTGTTGTGTTGCTCTTAATTTACACATTCTAATGATAAATTGTGTTTTTTTTTCTAAGCATATATACATTTACCCAAATAAATAGTATTACGTTTGGCTGCTACTTTTGCACAGTACTATATATAAAAATATACACATAATGCTCACATGCTCATGTAAGGTGGTGGAAGTACGTAGAGAACTACTCACATGATTGTAAATCAATCAAAATCTCACTAAATCAACAGACCTCAGACTTTGATGTTATTACACCACAGTTATGTCCTTGAAACATTTTAAACTTACAAATACAGATACTCCTCTACTTAGGAACTTTCAACTTACGAACTTTCAGACATATGAACCAAGAGGACTGTAAGTCCAAATTGTGTTCCTTGGGCTCCCGTTTCCTGTCCGCAACATAATTTTTTTTTTCTGCACACCAATTCCACCTGGTACGACTTCTGGCCGCTACTCCCGCCGCACAGCAGCTTAGCATTCCGTACTCCCAGCTCTTTGTACTTGCGTATACCCTTAAAATGATGCTGAATAACGACTTATGGACATTTCAAGTTACGAGACAGCCGTTCGGAACATATCTCATTCGTAAGTAGAGGAGCGTCTATCAATTACTAAAACCTATAATCATCAGCGGGCTATTTTACATAATCCAGTGAGTATTCATGGTGGTTTGATAGTTCCGCCATGGGTACAACCTGCAGCCTGACAGATTGACGGGAACAGATTGGATCCGTGCTTAGCTTAGCCTGATGGCGCATTTTCTGCTACTGACATCTTTCTAGGTTGGTACACGCGTGAAGCTCGTGGTTCATAAAAGGGCAGGATTCTAGTGCCTATCCCTTGTTTTCAGGATGAGTGCTTATAGCAGATCACGCTACCAAGAAGCTCTCTGCGAAAGCCAAGACTTTGATCTGCCCCTGAGATTCAGCGCTTTTCGGGAACTCGCCATAAACATTTCCTTACCCCTCGACCGAGGCTCAAACTGAGCTTGGCAGCAAGTGCAGATGCTTATCACTGCCTCCGGTCCCCACCCGCCCGATGTGACTCACAAGGCTGTGAGTCGGAGTAAGTGTTGAGGAAGATGGGAGCCGCCGAACCGCTGGAGAGCCACCTGAACGTCACACCTGAGTATCCGAGCTCATACTTACACACTTGAGGCTGAAAGGCAGCAGGCATTCGGAAGAACAGCTGCATTATATAACCACAGTGATGTCAGCACTGGATCTTTTTTTTCCACTTTAAATAGCAAGGGCCTGTGTGCTTATTGATTTAATGATCTTCCAGGAGTTCAGCCATGGACTGAAGTTGGGCTTTCTGTTGTCAGGGGTTTCCAGACTTTCTCCCAGGGCTGGACTAGTCATCTGGTACACCATGCATTTTACCAGTGGGCTGATAGGTTGGTGGCCCAGCAAAATTTACTGTGGGGGGTGATGTGTGTGTGGGGGGGGTGGGTCCAAAATCCAGGGCCGATTTTTACTCCCATGTCTTAGATATGCCTACAGAGGCCTGAGGGATGACCTTGGCACACAGGGACACCTTAAATTAGGGTGGCCCCCTTTTTCTGGGACTTGTCCTTTCAGATTAATTTCTGTGTGCATATTTGCATTGCTCATCGGCGTCCTCCTTTCTGCAAACCAAAATATGGTCCCCCTACACAAATGCTGAAGGTTGGCTCATATGCTCCCTATGAACACAATGACATTAGTACGACTGTCCCAAATGGAGAAACCTAACAGGCACTACAAGTTAGCTTCCTGTGCGCCAGCAGTACAGCACAATACAGTATTTGGGGTCAATCAAAGGATAATGTATGTGCCAGCGACGTGGGCTGTGTTTGTGCAAGCACTCTGGTGTCACGCAGTGAAAGCAGACAGCTGCGTGCCTCCCGTCCATGACCTTGGGTGGGCCTCCGTCTCGATCGGCACAACAATCGCCAGAGACAAAGGTGCATCGGCGAGGAATCCGCGTGCGTGCTCATTGTGGCGGCATTAATCAGAGCGGCGGGGCTTCCGCTCCGCGCTCTTCCCCCGTGCCCTTCGCAAACAAACAGGCCGACTGCCACAAAGGAAGTTCCGCCTAAGACCTTAAGTCTCCTGTTTTTTCCCTCCATTGACAGGCATTGTTGCAGGCTGCTGTTGACCAGGCTTTTACCTGCATGTCTGGGAGGTCACATGGGCGTGGGGGGGGGGGCGTGGAAGGGAGCTGCGGTTCAGGTAAGCACGCATCCCTCCCTTGTTGTTACGGTCCATTATGTTCATTCTGAAGCGATTCGATAGAAGCGGCTTTCTGGGGACAGCGCCGGTTGCTCCGCCGCGTGGGGAAAGTACAGTAAACAGGCACATGAGCGCAAACACTCCCAGCCGGGCCGGCTTGAAAAAACGCACGAAAGGTAACCGGAGACCAGGCGGAAGGGACGCGGAACAACATCTTTTCAGGCTTGTTGTGATTCAGCTGGCCCCCGTTCGTTGGCAAGGAAACAGAAAGGCGGAGATGATTGAGCAGAGCCTTCTCTCCCGGCACTTCGGGGATAGAAAATGTAGCGAAACACTCTGACAGTGACAGAGACCGAGGGGAGTGCCGCCATAATTTGTGCAAATTCAGAACTGATCTCTTCCACTCTGGTCTGTGATGACACTCGACTCTTTGTCACTCACTGAATGTCACTAAACAGCTGATGGGTGCTTAGGAATATTGTCCAAAAGAAAAGAATCAGGGCTTAAGGTGTGAAGAGGAACAGGGAGGGGGGCTTGTAAAAAAAAATATAATAAATACATAATAAAAGAAAGATTTGTCTTTAAAAATATCCCTGCATGCATGAAGGAAGTTATATTGTAAATGTAACATAAATATGAAACTGCAATCGTCAATTGCTACATATTTAGGAATATTTCAAATGCACCATATTTTCCAAATGGAAACAAAGTTTATCAGATTATATACCCTAAAACATAGAATTATGGAATATTTCGAATTTTTATATTAAAAATGTAATCTTAGGGATCAATGAAGTTAATTCTAATTCTAGGACAGAATATTGCTGCACACTGAGTATTAAAAAAAACAACAAAAACTTTGACCCCATAAAGAAGAAACACCATCAGCTATCAGGTAAATAATCATGGAGGAGTCCCTCTGGAGCCCTGTCTTCTGTCTTGCGGAGTCTCTTGGCCTTCCCCAAAGATCTCAGCGACGCAAACGCAGCTCTCCCAGATCAACACGTCCGGATTTGTTGTCTAAGCCGGGCTGTCGCTAATGAGAGGCATCCAACACACGAACGGGCAAAGGGAGGCGAGCTCCGGCTTGCTGGGCAGGGGGGAATGTTTGCCCAAGTCTCCAGCACTCAGGGTTTATCTAAGGTGTGGTCCACCTTAAGCTGTGGTAATTACCCAGAATACCATTGCCAACAGCAGCAAGTTGCACTTAACCCCTGAATGACTGCGATGGCCAAGGTGTCTTGGCACGTCCCCACTGCAAATTCACCCACACGGTACCGTCGCAGTGGATCCATCACAGGGCACATCCTGCAATTTCACAAAGTGGATGTTATGTCATTTATCTGTCTTTATATATTATATATAATTATATTAATCTAAAGCAATCTGGAACTGAGTTTTGCCCATTTATATATGATTAGTCATATATTTATTTTTGCAGAAATGGCTCCATTATAGATTTCTACAGCAGAGCCCTTTCCGAAGTCTAGTGTCTTAACCAGCATGCCACCTAGTGGCCCACGGGCAACTCAATTCAGATTAAAATGGGGGTGCAATGGCCACCTCCCTCCTGTACATAAATAACGAAAAAACGCAACACTCCCCCCTTAATTGAAATCATGAGCTATCGAGAGCTTCTGTTGCTAGCACCAATTAACGTGAGAACCAGACTGTTTTTGTAGCTACCTAGAGTACGGTATTACGCAAGATATATTTTTGTCCCATTTTGCAATTAATACCAGCTCACTTTTTGAGTGAAATGCATTGAAAAGCAAATACATTCTGTTGAAGCATTGCGTCTTTATTGAGACAGGGCGTAGAATTTGTAGATTTTCAAATACAGATGTTGGGGCATTCTTGAAAAATTCCTTTTACCGATATCTTGCTGTCAGGTCTAAGACTTCTTAAGACTCTGTCAGACAGCCCAGAACTCTCAACGGCTTACGAGTGACATCACCCTAAATCACCCATTCATCATGCAGAACCTGTGCAAAAATGCCCTCCAAACTGTGTTCCACATCCTGTCTGTACCTGTTCCAAAATATTCCCCTCCACAATGGCCTCTCTGACTTCATTATGGCTCCTGGAAGATGAAGGCAAAAGCATGAACCAGTAGCTGTTTTTAGCATAGCGCTAATGCAATCATTTTAGCACCATGAGGAAAACAAGTAAGGGCACAGTGAAAAAGATTTGTGTCTCTTCTATTAATATGAAAATACTCCTTCATACTTCCATCAAAGTGAGGCCAGCAGATCTGTCACAACCAAATATTACGGAATTTGATGTTCTGAAGCAGCGTTTCAATCTGCTGTGCAACGCCGAGAAAGTCAGCGCTTTCGAGAGCGAGCTCCACCTGAGGTGGTGGCCAGAAGTCATTTGTAGCAATTAGATTATTTATATCGGCAGCCTGTGCTAACCTCATTAACGCAAATGCTACAGAATCCCATCTGCTTACCTGTCATTGCTTGGGTGACCGGTTCACTTCACGAAATCCCTAAATAAGCTCAGGTTACATTATTAGCGCTAAAGACGAATGTCAGTGGGCCGTGATCTGTTTGTATATCAACATAAAACCAGGTAGACATTTACTGAGGCAAAACCCGGTTAACCTGTCAGAAGAAATGACTGGATAAACACAAACCTCTCATTACAACACATTAATACGACTACAGCACGGTAACAGGAATTAAAACTGCAGCCTTAACGTCAGAATATGAAGAGACACAGCTTTACGACGAAAATTGCGTTACAGGCGCAGCAAACGGTTGCTTGACGTCCATTTTGTGGTATTGTTATGGAACTAAACTGTCATCCATTTTCATTTTTAATATTATGCAATCTTCAGCTTGTTATATTAAATTAATTTAATTCAGAAAATTTATTAAAGGTGGAAGAATGAAAGCTAAGTGTTATTTTTGATAACCCTAATCCCAATTATGAAAACTCTGAAACCTTAACCCCTACCCAGCCCTAACCTTAATCATCAGTAATCAAACAAAATACAAGACTTTTGGCATTTTTTGTTTTTTGATTGCAGTCACAGACTTAAACTAAAAACTAAAGTTATCCTTGTGTGGGCCGAAAAAATGGGGGCCAGTGAGGACTAGTTTGGCAGCCAAAGCGGTGTATCAGTAATTTTTTTGGCAAACATCAGAAATCTTTGTTTATTTTCTTGTTACCGTTCATTTGCATATGTTCTAATTGCGTTAAATTATGTTTTTTTTTTTTTTTTTGCTGAGCAAATATATACTTACTACCCAGAAAAATAGCCTTAAACATTTTCCTTGACTTTTACACAGTAGTGAATCTAGTATATATATAAATGCAATATATATATATATCTGCATTTATGTAAAGGACATATATTTCAGATATTATTCCTTGTTTTTGTGGAATGCACAAAAAGCTGCCAGGCTGCACTCAGCTCAAAGGCCACTTCTTCCATCTCTTCACCTTATACTTCGCATACGCATAGCTTGGCCCCATCCAGAGTGGCCCTTTTAGCATACATTACCGCTCGCGAGCAAATCGCGGGAGAAAACGCAGCGGGGAAGCAGCACGCATGCGGACACAAGGCCTCTCGGACGCCAAGACAGTAACACCGTCTTATCTTAGCGCAGTAACACCGTCTTATCTTAGCGCTGAGCCGCTACTGTTGTCAGAATTATTAGAAAAATGCATTAGGACGATACACACTGCACGTCGCAGTGTTTCCACACTGCGACGTGCAGTGTGGAAACAGGAGGACGAAGAATGCAGGGAAGAGCATATTTTTGAGCCCCCCCACCCCCCCCCCAGTCTCTCTCATTACTCCTGAGCAGCCTAATTTAGCGAGTGCATATTCGCCCAATCTCCCGGGACCTGCATGGCTGAGAGGATTATGAGTGTGGCATTATCAGTACAAAATTCAGATCAAAAGGCTAAGTTGGGGCATTTTAAAGGTTGAAGCCCTTTAGAGCAGAGTATTTCAAAGTCATGTAATGACAGAAACGACTCTTCATACCCGACTGCTAACCCTAGCCCAGTCTGAACCGTGCTAATGGTCAGATAGGGCCATCTTTGTTTAGTACGGAGCCAATCATCGTGTGCTTTCCTCATATTTTTGGAATAGTCTACTACATAAAGAGAATAGCAAGACTTCAAAAATTACTTTGCTCAGCTAGAGAAAAAATGTGATGATTAGTGTTAAAATTGCTAAATTAATTTATTAGTAAATTAGCATTTGTTTTAAGTGTTACGCAAAATACACCGATGTGACATTAGATTTTGTGCATAAAATAAATGTATTTTAACAACCATATATAAAAAAATTTTCATTACTGACAATTCTGTCAACGATAAAATTTTAATGTAATTTCTGGTCTATGTTGTTTTATTATATGTGGGATATATGCGTGTAAAACAATAAATATAAAATGATTTGTTTTACATTCTTAATATCATTTTTCCTGCAATTCAGTCACCTGCGGGTTTTACCCATAATCCCCTGCGTTAATGCAGGAAGACACAGGAAGTGAAAGTCATTTCAGGGCCCGTGGCCTTCCTCTGTTTGCCTGCCTTTAAATGATTTAAGTGGCCTCCCCTGTGGGCACAACAATGGGCCGGGAAGCATTGTGCCCACGCGGCCCAATGACAGGAACCCCCTGCGGCAGGAGTCTCATCACGCCTCCTCTAAAGATGGCCGTCTCCACAGGTCCGGTCTTTCTGGGCAGAGCGCCACCTCACGCCTCAGCCGCCAGCCGTCTGCCGATGAGAGAGGCGCGCAAAACAAACGACGACGACAAAAAACAAAACGTGGTGGCATCGTCATGGAGACCACACTGCCAAAAGATTAGAAATACATGTGGCAGAAATGGCAGAGAGGCATAGGCAGCCATTACCAGTGGGTTTAATAATAAATACGGAACAGGCTGCCCAAACTGCAACCACGCTCAGTGGTTCGGGCCATTTTACATCACGCCCTTAATGACACTTTATAGGCAATCAGATTACAAACATTTATGCTGGGGTGATTTACCGGTGCAATTCAGAATGAGCAAATTTACAACTCCGGTTATAAATGAGATAAATTAGATTTTATTGAAATGCTTTTCTATATACAGTGATAAGTGGCCAGTAGATGTTAATTTATGCCATAATTGCTCCGATTTAGTGGGCCCCGTGGTTTCCGGAAAGTTCAGCCTGTTCTGTAAACATCACACAGATGAACAGGTGGGTATACATACACAGCCTTATGTATTGTTTAATGCGAATATATAGACGTTACATGTACAGTTATTTAATAATTTAAATATTCAATCATTTAAGTATTAAGCAATTTACCAAAAATATACAATTTAAGTGCACATAAAATGGCACGGCTCGGAAACACAATTTCTGTCAATTCTGTTTTTATTATTATTTTAGTTTTATTAATTACACTAATTCTTCTGACATCTCCTGCCATTTTAACCTTAGCCCCCCCCTCCCCAAAAAAGATCACCCATAGCTTCAAAATAAATTTCAATAAACGGTATAAATGACAGACTTGGACTCATTTCAGAAGTGGATTAGAATGTTTATCAATTATCTTTCCCATCAGAACAAGCATTCGGCTTCTCATCCACTAATTGAATCATTAAATGAGGTTGGTTCCTTTGGGGGGGGTTAGGGGTGAATGGGGAGCGGTTTGCAAACAGTGCCATCCCAGGCCCCTCCGGCTACCGCGAGATTGCCAGATATGTTTATTAATTTAAAGCGCCCAGTGTTTGGAGAGCGCACAGAGAGCTGTCAGGCCCGGCTGCAGGAGCCGCTCGATCTCTGCTGGCGATCTCACGGCGGTAAATACAAGGGAAGACTGCGGCGAGCTTCGGGCTGGAGAAAAGGCTCCCCTATTGTGCCGATATGTTGTAACCCTTAGGCAAGAGGAAGGAGGGGGGGGGCAATTTTATTAAATTGTCCCAAAGCAGAGGCTTGCTGTTAGTGAGAGCGGGTGCCAAAAAGGTGTGAAGCCCCCCCCCCCCAGCCCCCAATGCAGTGAGGAGGAGGTTCCTGTACAGCGTCTTAACTATCTTTTGAACCTGCACAGGGCTGCCATCATGCACACACACACACACACACACACACACTCGAATGCATACGCACACATGCACACACAAATACACACACTCGCACGCATGCATGCACGCATACACGCGCATGCATGCACACACACAAATACACAACACGTATGCACACGCACACTTGCATGCACACACACAAACTCACACACATGCATACACACACACACACACACATGCATGCACACACACGCCTGCACAACATATGCCAAATAAAAACACCAGTAATAAATTTTATACCACACATTCCCCAGGCAGACACGGCTCGTCATGCAAGACCTTATTAAAAGCTGTCGTTCTCAGGCTTTATTAAACCCCGAGCCTGCCAGAAATTCTTGCCCTGATTCTGAAGAGATATGCGGATTACGTAATATTAAAGGACGGCCACGTTTGTGACACTGAGCTGGACGGCATCTGCAAAGCCAAGCAAAACCTTGATGTTCTTCCAGGCCAAATTGGTATTAGTTCTTTTCTGCCTTTGTTAGTCCTTAACCTCAAGGGTAAAACTACTAGAAGGTCAGTCAGCAGCATGTGGGCTGTTTTGGCCACAATTTTGGAATGGGGGGTGGGTTTGGAGTGAAGCCCCACCCCCTCGGGCTTGCTATGTCTATTAGCAGGCAGTCATGGTGGGCAAGTATCGCTCAGGAAACCCGCCATGCGTAACTGCGGGGCGGGAGGGGGGGGTGTCGACTCGGGGACCCCCAGCATCTCGTGGGGCTGAGAGGGTGAGTGACGTGATAGACTGTGGTGGGGAGCCAATCGAAACACAGAAGGGACGGGGCTCAACAGGTGAGTGGGCGGGGCATCTAAGAGCCGCTGGCTGGACCCACGGCTGAGCAACCTAAGCTGATGACGAAACTTCACATTGTGTTTGTAGGTCCTGAGATGCATCAGTAGAGATTAATCAATACTAGTCACTCCCCAGAGATGATACACATGGACTTTCTAACCAGAAGCATGCAAGCCAGGGACGTCCAAAACCTACATTTTATGGCCTTCAAAAATGTTTTTCATTATATATACTTTAGTATACATGCCTTCTTTTCCTGCAAAATGTTTTCCTACAGCTAACCTGAGAACCTGAATGGTGTCAGACTACATTTCATGACACTTTGTTGCCTGTGGTGGTGGGGGGGGGGGGAGTTGACTGGATTAATAGTTCAGGAATAAGTAGATTTAATTGCAGACAGCTTAGGGAGCCCAGCGCTCACACTGATTCTTAAAGGCAACAGGTCTGGGAGCGGAGCTGCTCTCAGCTTGGTGGGAGATGGAGGCAGTCGGGCAAAAATAGCTCCTTCCTCATGTGGCACCTAAATTAAGAAAGCCATGGATATTTCAATATACAATGGTGAGGTGTGCTGGGTTAAATTGCTTCAGTATATTCATTAGGACTTTGACAGCTGCCATTGGCTAGGGAGCAATATCTCTCTCTCTCTCTGCCAATACCAGTGCCATACCACCCAATTCCGGAAGCCACCTGCAGCAGCTCTTGAAGCAGACCTTTCTGCATTTGATTTATTTTCATCCAAAGTACATACATTTGAGAAGGCAGGGTCCGACAGTGCCAGAGGCCTTACTCTGGGGCCCAATTGAGAAATCACTCAGCTGACCCTGAGATTTGAGCCAACAACCATCTGATCTCAAGTACCGTGTTCCAACCCACTGGACCACACAGAGACGTCGAGGCACCTCACTCTATTAAATGTCCCAGTAGCCTCACATGTTCTGCTCGTTCACATTTAACGTGCCACTTGCGTCACTAAATACCCACATCAAACACCCACAGTGAGGCCCCACCCTGGAACCAGCGACTGTGAGTGGTCCTCTATCAAGTATCTAATGTGGGGGCAGCTTCATGCTCGGGGAGTGCCATCCACACCGAAACACACCCTTACATCACCTGACAGGCACGTCCGAAGACGCCTGCGACCATTCAGGAACAAACACGACAAACACTGCAAACTTTCATCTGTGAATATGTATCAGTTACACACAAATCTACTGATGTCCTTATACATTGCTAAAAAAAAGTATAGTAAAAGCTAAAGTAATCATTTTATGCAGTTTTATTTTAAGAATTTTAGTAAGAACTAAAAATGAGGAATCATGTTAGTGATAAACCACTCTAGTCCTAAATTTCTATTTTAAATATTAAAACCTGTCTATATATTTATGTAGATCTGTAAAATTATACTTCCAGTTCATTAAAACCTGTGAAGCAAGATAAGTAGCATTTAAGCTGTGAATGAAAGAAGCAGAGGGAAAATTCTGAGCTCCTTTTCTTATCAATGAGCAGAACCCAACAGAGGAGTAGAAGCTACACACTGTTGTTATGTTACCAAGGAAATTATCCCATATTATATCTGAACTATACAAGTTGTGCAGAGCATACAAACCCGAAAGACAACGCATAAAATGTAATAAGAAAAAAAGAGACTTTATTATTTTAAGAATTACTTTAAAATTAAGATTCTAATCCCGCACATCATCAGTTATGGTTTTAAAGTAAGAAGACAGTTAAATTTGCGTATCATGTTTGGTGCGGTGGGGACACCCCCGTCAGGGCTTATGGGATATTTTTCAACGGAAGTTAAGTCATTAGAACTCCCGGCTCAGAAGAGAATGCCCGTCCTGCAAATGTCTGGGGTAATTTCACTGTGCAGAGGTAGCGGTTCAGTGCCAAGAGGCTTAATCCTATGTATATTTTTTTTATCAAAGTGAACATGACATTCCCAGCCCTCATGCCTCGCCTCCCTCACTGGAATCTTAAAAGACAAGCTCTGACGAGGCATTTGGAGAGGTTTGTGGTGAGGGGATGGCTGAGGAGGGGAAGAGCTCATGAATACTCACGCAGCCAGCTGCTCGCTTCACCACAAATATTTGACGTTTTGTTAATTTAACAGAGACTTTTATCCAAAGCAAGGAACATTTTTTTATTTTTGGAAAATGTAGAGTCTGACAGTCCCTTGAGCAATTGGGACTTTTGGGGCTGAGGGGGCCAGTGGTGAAATCACTTGGTTACTCATGGGATTTGGACAAGCAACCATCCTACCAGAGGCACAGCACATGGAGGGACACACACGTATGGACAAATACACGCATGTGCACAGACACATTCGCACACATGCATGAGCGTATAGACTGGCACGCGTGCACACATACGTATGTCTCTGCACTCAGAAACGCTCGCACAGACACACGCATGAACACACACACACACACACCAACGTTTCCCACCACAATTGGAAGAACAGAAATGGCATTGAGGCTCTAAGCCGGTTTTGTTTATACTGCCTTTCAGGAGCAAAATTTTCAGACTCTTAATTCCGCCGCTCTTGTGCCTCTGCAGGGTGAGCCAAAAACTCCCGCGGATTCCGCGATGTTAGACAAAGCAGAAATCCAGGGAAGGCTGTCACGCGGTGAGACGCAGCCTTATCTGCCCGAGAAATTGAAGACGACTGGCCACAGTTCATTTTCCACATTTGGCGACACTCAGAGAGGATAAAAAGGCACTTTTATTGGAAACAGTGGCAAGGTTTAATAGTTCTCAATTAGCCAGGCTTATTTTGTTCTCTTTCCTCACCATTTAAATGTGGATCTTTTAATCTAAAGCGTTCGCAAGAGGCCGAAGTGCCCTTCCGTCATTCTCCCAGAGACACTGCCCCAGCATTTAGCCAGTCAGCAGATGCTAAACCTGACGCAGGCCTGCTGAGGGTGGGCGGGGCTAACGGCGGGGCACCTTTGGCCAGGACAAAAAGCAAAGGTGGCCCAGGAATGGCCCTATTGTCTCACCTGATGAATATGCCCCCCCCCAGCCAAAGGAAGGGGGTAAGAGGGGAGGCCTGGGGAGGGACTGGCAGTAGGCCGCATACGAAAGGCAGGCGGGAGGGAGGTGTGCCCTTTCAAAGCAGGCCGCACTTTCTGGATCCCACCTCCCTCTCCGCCGAAAACCCCAGCGCACTGGGGAAGTGGTAATTAATGTATAGTGACTGACTCTCAATAGGAAATCACCCCCTCCCCTTCTCCTCCCCAGACCCCACAATGGAAAGTTTGAAAGCAGAGGCGGCGCAGAGCAAAAGGGGGCCGAAGGAGGAGTAGGGGGGTGCCGTAAAAAGATGGCCGCCGCAACAGGCCCGCCCCAGCCAGCAGCCCCGCTGACCCCCCCTTTACGATCCGCCACTCCGCTGGCTCTGTGTGCGGCGTAAAAACAGAGTGCAGCTTGTCCTGCTGATTCTGTTATGCTTTATTCCGTCGGCGTACATGTGCATATTTAAACGCGCAGAGCCGCTACGATACAGGAGCACACATGGCCGATAAGTACAGCTTCAGGGAACAGATTAAGTCAGAGCGACAGGCCGACACAGACAGGCACGCACACGCAACCATACGCACACGTACAGACACACACGTACACACACATATACGCATCTCTCTGACACTTACCCATTAATGCTACGTTTGATTGATTTTCAACTATCAGCATGGCATGGTATGGCTACAGATGGACGACCAGAAGAAAGTTTAAAATAAGGTAAAATATTCTGGCATTTTTTCTTTAAAAAAAAAGCACTAAGTCATAATAAAAAAGAAAAAACAAAAAATGATGATTCATTCCCCGAAGGTTGTGCAAACAAACACATTTCATTCCTGACACATTCCTGATACCCAGAATGCACCTCTGCCGTAAATGTCAGACTTGTTTTCCCAGAGATCAGTGTGCGCGAGGCGTTGCTCCTGCGCTGCCCACGTCGCCTTTTGACACGCACCGCCTCGGCCAGCCAGGGCATCACATGGGAACTTGGCACCTTTCCTCCAGCTTACCAGTCACAGGCATTTCTATAGCGAGATTCCCAAAAGATGACAGTACAAAAGATTTGAACAGATCGCTATCATTTTATGCCACGGGCAGAGTGTGTCTGTTTGACATTTGTATATCCTCCTGTGTTTGTACGGCCCTTAGGTACTCCGATTTCCCCCCAGAATCCAAGATAAATGCAGTTAGGTGAACGGGTGTTCACTAAATTGCCCTTATTGTGTGCGATTGTGTGCGTGAGTGCGCACCCTTTGATGGGTGTCCCCTGCCTGATGCCCTGTGCTTCCTGGGAGACGCTCAAGGCTCATGGTGAATCCGTCCCGGATAAGTGGTTACAGAACATGGAAGGATGTATAATTGGGTACAACTCAAAGCAGCTCTAGACAAAAGATCTCCAAGAAACAAAAACACCTGGGATTTGTTAGAAAATGGCTGATATGTTAACAGTTGTTTTATGGTCAAACGAATAGCGGGGCCGTCCTGACGCCCAGTCTGCTGTATTTCTGTCGTTTTTTTGAAAGCCAAAGAGAGAAGAGCAAACATTCGGATGACAAAGGGCCCGGGGCCCAGGGCCTCTATTGAGCGTGTGCGAAGGCTTAATGAGAAGAAGGCAAACAACGAAACACAGAGCGCAAGCCGCTGGTCCCGAGCCCTTTTAGGATCACATTTCGGAGTGGGGGCCGGGATGAGGGGGGTCAGAGTAGCTCACAGAGAAAAAGCTGTAAAAAGCTTCCCAATCATAATTGGCCTTATTCAGAGGCTGTTTTGGCAAACAAGATCCTACAAAGAGATACGGACATGGGGACACAGGCCTGAAGCTAAAAAGGGTAAGTTGACCCCCACAGGAAGCGAGGGCTGGGTTTTTTTGTTTTTGGGGGGGGGGGGAGGGAGAGGAGGCGTGCTAAATGGTAATCATGCCTCCAGGGCTACCCACTGATCTGAGGTTTTGAGGCTGAAGCTGTAACTCTGCGACTCGACTTCAGACGACTCGTCTTTCAGAGTGACTGTCGGGGACAGGAACTGGCGCAACGGTCCTGCCGGCGTTTGATGTGTAAAGCGGGTAAAGAGCCCCGCTGACCGAGGGCCCGCCTGCGAAGGCCGGCTGCCTGCGTAATCACCATCAGTGGTGAATCGCCGAGGTCAGCGATTCAGCAGCAGCACAGCCCAGGCGATGTTTCGGAATCCGCGCGACTGTAGCCCCTGTAGCCTCGCCGCAAAATCAGCCCTGCTAATTTTAACACCGCCGGTGTTAACACAAAAGACGCATTCTTCATATTAACACTCTCGGTGTTAAATTATACTGCCAATTCTGCTCCACCAGCAACTACTTCAATCACTCCAAGTGACAAAGATGTGGACATTGCAGATGTTTTCTTTATACCTGCCATTCTCAAAAGGCTAATAGACATACTCAGATCACATACAACCTCATTCTCTCCAAGTCACAAGAAATGACCCTAAACCATTTTTTCAGTTACCTATGCAAAGACAGGGGGACATCTAGCAATTGACTGGCTATTTTATTCCGGCACCTTCTAATTGTTAAATGCATTATTCTTGGGTATATCAACCTTTGTTCCTTCTGGTGGCTAAAGACCTTCTTACCGAAGTGACGAGACATCGCCAGTTAAGACAGAACTTATAATAAACTAAGACATAGTGGTCTAGAAAATGCAGAAAACAATGAAAAAAAAATTAACAAAAGACAGAACCGAAGGCCAAACTAGAAAAAGGACTGTTGAAAAATAGCTTATATCATTAGAGACACTATCCCCCCACCCCCAAGGATTTTCTATTGACAGCCTCGAAGAGATGCAGACGCTTTTTAAACAGAAGCCTTTAGTTGCCCGCCAGCCCTGAGGAGAATGACCTTGTCGAATAGGTTGCCACACAAATACTCGTCCGACAATAATCTTTTTGTCATATATAGGTGCGCCTTGCATTCACACTCTTCCTAAGCGTGGAGGGTAAGCCGACTTGACGCGCCATCCACAAAAGCACAGTGGCCTTGTTTATTCATCTGTCTCTCCACCGTAATCTCCTTCGCGTTCAGTTCACGGACACGACATTATCATTTCAGCTGTCAGTCAGGCAAGATCGTATAAGTGTTGTGTACCTCCATATACATGTTCCCTGTGTTTTACACCACAAACGAATCAACTAGCAGTTTTCTACGAGTACATCACATTGTATTCAGTTGTCTTTAAAGTACTCACCTTTTCCATCCATCCATCCATCCATTCATCCATCCATCCATGCATTTTCTGAAACCGATTGTCCTATCCAGGATCACGGGGGGTCCAGAGCCTATCCCAGAGGCTACAGGTGCAAGGCAGGGAACAACACCATTGCATAAATCCTTATTAAATAGGCCGTCATCAGTTAGATGTGCTTCTGTTTTCTGTTTTGCACATTCATCCCATCCTTGCATTACACTCTATTCTTTTGGGATATCGTCCACTTGGGCAAGTACTGCAATGGCATTAAGCAGTCCTGGATCAATTGCTGAATTTGAAAGCCGCAGTTTTAACACACCGCACTTGCAATTCTCTCTACGAGGCACAAATTTACACCTGGAGTAGTAGGCATAGCATTTTTGGTAAAGGGCAAGGCTCCCCCTATGCCCCAGAGGGGTATGTTGCCCTCTCAAAGAAAGTACTTTCTCGGAACTGGTCCAGGTTGTAGTCATGAGTACAACTGTAAAGCCCTTTGGAAAGAAACACTGGCTAAGCAACATATATCTAAATGTAACGTCATTCAGTCTATAAAACAAATAACATATAAAGAAATTCCCATTTATTCCCTGGCTTCGGGCAAAGGTTAATAATTTAATCCTGGAACAATCCATTGGCTTATCCGCCTATCAGAAGACGGAGATACCACTGCTTGCCATCATGGCAAAGATAACAGCATCTCCAGTCTGTTTACTCTCACACTCTCGCAACGTAAACAGACCATTCACAACAAAGCCTTATTTTCACTAAGCCGCATTATACACTGCTCACAGAAAGTATTGGGATGCTTGCTTAATTCTGTAAAGATTTTGCAAATTTAATGGTTTCATAACAAAAGTCCATTGACAAGCAACGTTTAACATAACTGTACATATCTTCTGCGCAGACATTTTCTTTTTACTAAGTGTCATAATTTTCTTGGCCCATTCTTTCAGTTCTGTTTTTGTCATTCTGTTATGAATTGCAATTGTAGTTACTGTTTCCCAAAGGGATACTAAACACAAATGTTTGGTGTTTCCTGTTATTGCAAAGGTGTTACTAATTAAAAAAGCATAGAGTGAGGCTACTTGTCAATGAACTTTTTAACTCAGTTATTTTAGAACTATAATTTGGGTTTCAATTTGCTACTTTAAATAAATGTTTTACTTGCTGGTTATTTCTAATGTGATATACATGATATTTTTGTAAACAAATGAATAAAGCAATGATTTTTGTTATAAACCCAATAAATTTGCAGTATTTTTACCAAATTAATAACCGTCCGAAGACTTTCTGTGAGCACTTTCCCTCTGTGTTTTGGTTTTTCCTCTGTATTGTGAGGTGAGCAGTCTGATTGGCCATCCAAAGGCGATTCATATGCTTTCTGAATTTATTTCCCATTCCAAGCTCTGACTTTTGAATGAGGGTTGATCCCGACTTCCACAAAATGTATCCGTGTGACACCATTTGCCCCTGCAGTATCCAGTCACTGGAGGTACAGACGGAGGTTTGTTTTCAGTGTGGAACACACAGCGTCAATAATTCACATACAAACAACAAGCAGAGACTAGGTAGTCATATTACATTGTCGTGGCAACAGGAATTCAGTAGATTAACACGCTTTACGCAAACATGCAAATGAACAAATAAATCGTTCGGCAGGTCTACGATGTAATCCTTTCTGTATTCCCACAGTACAGGTCAGGTGTCTGCTGTCTGTGAAGGATGTTGGATACATAAGTCAAAGTCAATAATATGCTCTTTTGCAATAATTCCCGTGCAATCTCTGCATCTTTACTCTTCAGTCAGCGACTCCGGTAAAATATGTCGCTGATACCGGATAAAGGAGGAGACAGACGAGATGTATCCACTGATTCACAGTGTGGGGAAAGCAAACAACCCGTGATTGTGAAAATCTGACTGCTCAAACTAACACATCAGGCCCTCTGCAAGTATCTTCAGCGATTTAATTCTGAAACTATGCGATGCCATTCGGTAAAGCAGAGAGCATATCTCTCTGAAACCCCAGCAACTAAACAGGTGGGGAAAATACTGCAAGAAAATCACAATATCAGAATCCTTTCATTCACCCAGTATGGGGGATTTGTTTTGTATACAATTTAAATGCAATAGAAATTCAAGACAAAAATACACAAAACAATAAATAGAATAAAGATAAAAGGAGATGTAGGAAAAGAGAATCTATTATTAATAACTTGTCCTATGCAGGGTCGCAGGGGTCTGGAGTCTATCCCAGAAGCTATGGTATAATTACACACACGCACGCGGTTTATATATAGGTTTATATTACATTTGGTCCCCACAATGTAATATAAACCTAATACACACACACACACACACAGATACCATGCACACTGATGGAACATTTGTCAAGTGCAATTCACCTCAGCATCTTCATGGATTGTGGGGGGAAACCAGAAAATGCAGAGGAAACCCCACAGCAACACGGGGAGGACATAGAACACGGGGAGGACATGCAACACGGGGAGAACATACAACACGGGGAGGACATGCAACACGGGGAGGACATGCAACACGGGGAGGACATACCACACGGGAAGGACATGCAACACGGAGAGGACATACAACACGGGAAGGACATGCAACACGGAGAGGACATACAACACGCGGAGGACATACAACACGGGGAGGACATGCAACACGGGGAGGACATACAACACGGGGAGGACATGCAACACGGGGGGGACATGCAAAAGCCACACACTGAGCGTGGTCTGCAGAGGCATAAGGTAACTATGCTAACCAGGACACCACTGCGTCACCCCCGGCTATCAGAAAAATAAATGAATAAGTGCAGGCATATGAATAATGGTAAGACAGCAAGACCCAGCCCCTGGATAAGCAGCAGAGAATAAGTGAATGAATGAAAGACTGACACAACGAGATGTGGGGCTTGACATGTGCAAATGAGCTTGGAGTCAATGGGAGTATAAAGTACAGTGTGTGACTAAGAATGGATGGGACCCATTGGTGCCAGTGTGTTTCTCATGGGACCTTGTTTAGGAGGACGATGGCCTGTTCAGATGGCAAGTCATCCTTGTACACTAACTCTCGGCCCAGAGTTATACCATATCTATAAGCGATTATATTCTCCCCTGACGAAGCACGATTTCCTGAGCGAATCAGGAGAAGAAGAAAAAAACGGGATAAGAGAAGCTGGCCAAAACTGGAGGCAGATAATGGCAGATATATTGACATCGCTGGGAATCGCCAGCCCCCTGTTTGAGCCTGTGCACTCAGTGGAGAATGAGGGGCCGAATTTCCATATAAAAACAGGCAGTAGAAGCAACTGCCAATCGGGTAGCTGACGGGCCCAGCCCTCTCTCACACCTGCCCGCAACAATACCTCAGCATGTTCAAAGGAGGCAGCACAAGGCGGAGGTTCCATTCTGCTCTACTTAAGACTCTCCTGGATTTTTTTCTTTTTTTAGGGGGGGGGAGCTCGGTTCTCCTAACAGGGGAATGCAGGGGGGAAATGTTAGAAGGAAATCTTTTAAAAAGCTATACACACGAAAGCTGATATTTTTCCTGCAATGTCTATGTAATCCAAAAAGATGAGAGATGGGCTTTGCAAAGACTGGATATTACTTGGTCAGCATCTGGGGGAGCTTTTATAATGGGTGCATTTGCACAGGGAGGGGTAGAACTATATTATTCCTAACACAGTTCAGAGGCATGCCACTTTCACGGTTCACCTTAAAAATGGCAAATAAAGCTGGACAAACTGCTCGTGGGAGTGATGGTTTTTACAGTTTGGAAGGGAATGACTATTCTTATTTATATTAAACTTAGCAAAGGAACATTTTATGACATCCCAATAGTGCAAGAATGACAGCAAATGGGGAAAAAACAACCAGCGAAACGACCTATTCTGTGCAGGCCCACCATATCCCAGAAAGCACTGGGGCACTGGGCAGGAATTCTGGGCACACAGTCGCGCTCATAATACACCTTAATCGCACCTTATAGGCCGCAGGGAGAAAGCAGAGTACCCAGTGAGCATCTGCACAACCTCAGGCAGGGCGTGACAGCTACACACGCCCTGCTTGTGGCAGAAATCGAACCCTCAGTCCTGGAGGGACTGGCTACTACCCACAATTCCACCCGAGGATGACACAGGCTGGGTTTATTTGTTTCTCCATGACGACCAGCAACCTGCCGAAGGGTGCTGACTGTAAGTTGATGACTTAGGAAAAAAAGAAAAGCAATGGCAGCCATAGGCAAAACATGATTAAGATGTTTTGTTACTGTAGTACTATCTAATCTCATGGCACAGTATCCTAATACCACTAAGTAAAAACAGCAATGAAATATTAATACAAAAATATGCACAAACACTAGCTATATTTAGAAGCATCAGCTAAATAAAAAGTGACCTGACGAATCTGTTCCCTGCGTTTGCTTCAACCAAAAGCCAATGGATTTTTAATTCACAAATAATACAACACAGCTAACTATACAGGTACGAAGCATTAAAGGATGTAGTGTGCAAACATGAGACATTTTTCATTTTGGACTGATGACTCTTGGTCTCCCGGTTTCCTAACAAAGATAAATGACTGGGTAAATGGCTGGAATTGTGTACTTAGCACGCAAATTTTTCTTTTTGCTCTTACAATATTTACCAAAAACCGCCATTTTGGAAAAAAAGGCAATTTCGTAAACAGCATGGCGCAAAAAAAATGCTTATATAAGACTATTGTCAAGCGCATGACAGCACAGCGTGTCACAAATCACAGCCTGGTTGAAGGCCGTCCCCGGTCCTGATGGCTTCCCGTCCGCAACGTCGATCACCTCCGACTGTCAAGGCCTGACGCACAAAAGACAGCGAAGGGAAAACAAACCATGACGGTATTTCCCAGGGAGAAAAAAAAAATGACAAATGACATGTGTAGTTACTGGCCCAAGGCAACGGTCCGGTATCAACAGAAAGAAAACTGAACCACCTCGAATGACGTAAACCCCCAAACATTGACTTGGCAGCATCTCGGTAAACTACGCTGCTTAAACTCTGCCGGTAATGTGTTGCATGCAATTAGAAGCCAAACTCTCACACGCAGCCTGTAACACCGTGCAGCAGCAGAAAGATCAGAATTTAACTCCTGAATTGAACTCCACCTTTAACATCGTTATTTGCCACATCTGTGCTATGGAAACAGAGTTTGAACTTTAAAACTGCCAGTTATTGTTTCTATTAAATAAAAATTCATGACATTAATAATTACTTTACTAAACATCAAGAATAAAGAAGTCTTTCATTAATCAGTAAGCAAATGTATAACAGTATTGACAGAAAGCACAGGTACACTGCATTTTATCACAGGCTTTCTGCAATCAGTACTGAGTACTTTAAACACAAAAATGTACACATCTATAAATCCATCTTCCAACCACTTATCTTGGCTAGAGATGTGTAGGGGGCCTGGAGTCTATCCCAGGCAGCATAGGGTACAAGACTGGGGTACAGCCTGGACAGGATGCCAGTCCATCACAGGACACATGCACAATTATACATGCATACTTAATTATGCATAAGAGGAGCCAATTAACCTAAACACATGTCTTTAGATTACAGAAGGAAACCGGAGTACCTGAAGAAAACCTACCAAACAGGAGAATATGCAAACTCTCTCTCTCTCTCTCTCTCTCTTTCACACACACACACGGCAGGATTTGAACCCCCAGAAGGTGCGGGGTGACAGTGCTACCAAATGAGCCACTGTGCCACCCAAACTCATGCTTTTTTTCTTGCATCATCTCCACATTTTCTTTTACAGTAATTTTGTTTACGCATGAATTTTCATTTATGAATCAACATACTTTCGGGTGGGGGGGGGGGGGAGCTGCTCTTTAACTGCAGTCTTTCATCACGTTGCAGAAGATGTCTGGAGGAAAGAAAAAAAAAAACAAGAAACATAGTATAATCTTTCCAAACTGGTCGCGAAAGATAATTTAAAGGTTTAAAATACCTGTCATGTCAAATTTAATTTTATCGTAATTAACTAAGTGGCTCCGAGCGATCTCGAATCATCGCGGGAGAGTTGTCATAACAGTTTTAACTTGCGGACAACTCTCCTGCGAATACCTCCCTTTTGGGCAGGGGCTTTCTGGGAGGATGGCGGAACAAAATGCAAAAGTGAGCTCAATGGAGACACGCTCCTGTGCGGCGACATAATGCAAGGACGGGGTGCAGCAAACGCAAATGGATTTTTTTGGCTCCGAAATTGAATATCAAGCTTTGCTTGTCTGTTACGTTCCTGTCAATATACGGGGTGGGGTTGTGAGGGGGGACAAAAATAAAAAGTAGTGCAGGCAGGAAGAAAAGGACCAAAACACAGCTAGACAGCCAAAAGGGGACTAGTCAGACACAGTCACAATTATTTGGAGATTCAAATGTAAAATTACTGTCAGGGAAGATGATGTGGGATTGTAACTGTGGCAATCTGTGTCAAAACACGGACTAGAAAAAACGATGGAGAGAGAAAAAACGGCACCTCCGTCCTTTTCATATCGGCAGCTCCAGTGAAACGCTGGTTTGCTCGAAAAGATGGTTCAGGCTGACAGAAGCGGCTTTATGTTCTGGCACAGAGCCGTCACACGATGGACACTGGTGAAATTTAACTGGGCTGGAGCAACAGCGGCCAATTTATGCAGACAGTGATACTTACCAGATATGGGCATATCCCAGTTGGAATGTTTGACTTCTGCTGTTCCAGGACCAGTTTCAGACATACTGAAAGGAATCCATGTAGAAACTTTTGAAAATGCAGAAATCGTGGGAGAGGACAAGGCAACTAGATTTTTCTCTAGTGTCAAATTTATGTTGTCATGGCAAACCTGCCAATTTACCAAGTAATAACTCCAGGTCATAAGTAATTGTTGGCATCATCCACAGCATACCAGCAAACTACAAAGGGGACTTTGGGATGAAAGTAAATCCAAGTCTGTTGTTCCTGTCTCTATGAAGTTTTTCAGTTTAAGCTTGTACAACAAGCGGTGAGAACGATACATTTACATTTCATAGACTCTTTCATCCAGAATGATAGAAATTTTTTTTTTTTTTTGAGGAAGCAGGCTTAGGTAACTCCCGGAGCAATTGGGAAGGATTACAGGCCACACTCAAGAACCCATCCAGCAAACCACTCTGCTGATCTAGGGATTCAAACCAGCAACCCTACGATCAACGGCTCAGTTCACTAACCCATTGAACCACACATACCTCAACAAACACCCCTCTAATGATTTATCTCTGTTCTCTTCAGAATTTATCTTTGACTGTAAATCTAAGAACATGAAGAAAAAGTTAATGGTACAACGTAGCACCGAAACAAGGAGCTGAGAACTATTACATACATACATACACACGTGACCTAACATGAGATGACAGTAAGATCACAACATGTGCTACAGGACTTCTGAAAGTGCTCCTGGTGAATATTTGTGAGGTGAGTATTCCGGAGAAACACCTACACCCTCAGATTAAGCAAATCACTCTTGGTCCTTTGCTAAGCTGTGACACCGGTTTCTTCTTGCCACTGAGGAACGACGATGGGTCTGATATGACGGACAGCACTCTTCATAGCCCTGTTGGAATCAGACAGCCTTCTGGTATGATTCCATTCCGTAAAATGAGTCTTGGGTTGGGAGGAATTACATTTAGACTCATCAAAGGCAAAAGGTAGTGGGCCCAAGGCAAATCTATATTGGAATCTACAGACCTTCTCTATTCGGATGTGTTTCAACAAGATCAAGCAGATCTTGATTTACAGGAGTTACAGTAACTCTTAAACATGATGTAACCTAATAGACTCATACCTAGTTGCCTGGACACCCCCCATGAGACTTCAGGGCAGTGTCCAGAAGATCGCACAGGCTAGGCAGTGATCACTGGGCTCTCCACATGTTACATTGTTGAATCTTCTGTCCATTCTTCAGCTTTTCTGTTTCTGTTAGATTAATGGTTGTATTAGAGAAAATTGACTAATGACAGGACAGGGTTCAGATTCTTTTCAAGGTGGTAAAAAATAAAACTAAGAAAGACAAATATTTGTCATATGGACTGACAGACACAGGCATGGAAATTTGGTGTAGTGTTATATTTGTATTTTATTGTACCTGCACAGTCCAAGACAAATATGACATGGTTTGTTGTTTAATGACATCACCATTGTACCAACAGTGATTCCAAAGCACTGGTATCATTCTGTCCTTTGTTAACATCACTGGAGTTATCTGTGCTTTACTTTTGACTTACGATGCTTGCAGACATTATAGAATGTAGCAACCTTGCTGCTCTCTCCTAGAGAGCCATGTTGCTTTTGTCCAGTAAGCTTTATTAATAAAATAGTTATAAATGTAGTTATTTCCACCATTGTATTGCACTACTACGTAAGAGGATTAGGGCCACCATGAAAATATTATTTGAATTCTGACTTTTTTCTCAGAATTCTGACTTTTTTTTCCTCAGAATTCTGACTTTTTTTTCCTCAGAATTCTGACTTTAATCTCAGAATTCTGAGATTAGAGTCAGAATTCAAATAATATTTTCATGGTGGCCCTAATCCTCTTCTGTAGCACTTCTTAACGTGTTGCATTGCAAATCCTTTTATTTTCAGTTTGTTTGTGAATAGTCTATTTTTTTGTTTTTATATGATGTGTCTTTTATCTTTTTCTATATTTTTAAATTGGATTAATATTATGCTGACACCTGCACCAAGAAAAATTCTTTGTAAAGCTGGTACTTGGCGAATAAACATTCTGATTCTAATTCTAAAACAAACCAAACCATGGTTTCTATTGAAGTATTACAAAGCATTATCAGGGGTTTTTCAAAAATATATGATTACGACATCCACAACATAGAAAGTTATGTAGACTTCCAGCAAAATGTCAACTTGTCTTGTTCCAAAATATCACTTACCCATAACATTAAATTTGAGAACAAAAACAGCGTTAAACTTTAAAGACATATTGACATTTTACTAAACTTACAGTCTCCAGCTGAGATTTATTTGTTTGACAGAGAATTTTAACCCCGATGTCACCATAGTGCACTGAGCGTCAGTCTGGCCAGACCTGTTTACATATTTCATTCACGCTTCTTGGGTTATGAGTCATCCTTGGGGGCAGAGCAGATGGACTCTCGTACGTAACTTCGGCCTGTATAATAAAAAAAAAAAAAAAAAAAAAACTTCGGCCTGTAATCCTTTACCGGTTACTAATCCAGTTCTTTAACCGCAACGCCACCTGCTGGCGTGCTGTGTTATCAGCTGCTCATTTTGTTAGTCGGAAAGGTGACTTTTCACGGCAGTTTTGGGTCGAGAACCAACAGACCTTTTACTCCGCCAAAAAAACACCCAGACTATACTCTCGCACCTCCCTTTCAATCCTCCTCTGGCTGGGAGAAACTTTGTGGCTGCAAACTAAATTTGACGATAAACACATCAAATGCCTATTTGATTGTTTCAGATGGAGATCGGATTTAATTTGAATTAAATTGGTCTTTTAGACACCGTTCAGCCCCCCCCTGACTGACTCACTCCATAACGGCGAAGAAGTGCCGTTTAATTTGTAAATACACAATGGCTCTTTGTTATGTCTTTGTTTCTATTGTTGCCCTTGACTTTGGGAAGCCAGAGTAAATCTTGACAAAAACGCATTATTAATCATTAGCAGCCTACGTTTATATCATATGAAATAATAGAGTGTCATATAGTGCCATTTTCATCATTCCAAACTTGACTGAATAACTACCACATGTCAATGTCATGGTTAAAGCACCACCGCATGATATCTTTGTCATTAAAATGAGGAAAACAAATGTGCTTAAAGACAACCGGCATGCTACGTAGTCATAACAACACTTATTCACATTAAGGCTGGGACCCAAAGCTATAATTTACATTAAAATTAATTACCTCGAACAATTAAACTATTTCAGAGTAACCGTGCAAAGACTCAAAAGGCACTGGACGCGCTAAAAGAAAAGTTTGATATTTCGCCCAGCGGAATATATATCTGTTTTTTTTAGGTCTGCGATGGCAGTTTAATAAAAGAAAGTTGCCCCCTCCCCCAAAAAAAACACAAACAATGTATGCTGCAAATTAACGCTTCTCAGGGATGACATCAAAACGACCGTGATGCTTTGTGAAGATGCAGGTGCACCAGCTCCATGGAAATGAGGGGAGATATAGGTAGTTGTGATTCTGGTTGGCTGATCTGATGTGCTGCTATGATCTGATTTTGCTACCATCCAGGTAGATGATTAATGGTTAAAATATATGCATTATTGTTCTCACCCTTGTCAGGAACCAGGAGAAACTTTCAACAAATTTGCAGAAGTAATAATCTAACTGAGCAGCTGTTTTCAGGGAGATGAACGTGAAATCGCAACCATCTAATTAGCATTGTAGGTAGCGAGAAGTGTCTTCTCAGGTCAGGTCAGGTTGCGGAGCATGCGTGGCGAAACGCGGTCCAGTCCCACCTTCTGGAAATGACCGTCTATCTGCCACAGCCAGGTGTTACGTGGGCGACCCCTTGGTCTGATCCAGCCGCTTGGGTCCTCAGCAATTGAGGATCCTGTGAGCCGGATCACCCTCAGGGAAACGTGTCACACGGCCG
Source organism: Cryptomyrus ogoouensis (assembly GCA_025773925.1). NCBI lineage: Eukaryota > Metazoa > Chordata > Actinopteri > Osteoglossiformes > Mormyridae > Cryptomyrus > Cryptomyrus ogoouensis. The sequence continues at coordinate 11,063,449 of JAOYFF010000045.1, read as the reverse complement.
GTCACTGATGCTTCCTCACAGATAGCTATGCAGTGTCTTCGCTGAATCCATCACAGAGACCATGGACTTTGGCACAAAAACACATTCAGATGCCACCCAGTCTTCTGTCCAGGTCCATTTCATCTTTCACGATCAACAAGCAGTACAATTCAGGATCTGCAAATCTGTCTTGGAGCGACCGAGAGGATATTGTCACTGTCCACACTAAAGCAGGGACAGTGACCATTTTCACTCACGGACTTTTGGGGTGGGGGCGGGGGGGGGTGCTGACTCTCAGTCACACTTTACAGATGACAAGAGCCAGTAAGGGCTCGGCTGGTCACTGGGCCCTGGATCATACGACGGGAAGCAGGGAGCGAGCAGGCAGTCTGGCAGCAGATAGTGGATGTCTGCAGTAATTCATGAAAGAGCTCATTTAATTAAACGTGGTTCCACATGTACCCAAGGCAGAGGTCCAGAAGCAGCAGGGGTGCTTTTGCATACCTTCCAGGGTTAAATTGCCAATAACAAAGAACAACAAATTTGACCAAATAATTGCTGATATATTAGGAGAAAAAAAAACCAGACATTGCCCGGAACGTCTGTTTTGGTGTCTAAGCAGTACTTTGTGAACCACAGAGCCTACCAAATACAGTTATGATTTAACTGATCTGATATAGTGTCATGGTAATTCCACATGGTAGATTGAAATGAAATGACATTATTATTATTTACAGTGATTATAGTGCATGCAGGCTACTCTCCAAGCACAGTGGTTGCAATATCCACATCCGCAGAAGGTAACAGGCAAAAACATAATCTGAGGAATTCCAGAGGAATCCCAGAAAGGTTGTAGTGGGATCTCTGGGATCACTGAGTTTTACTGGGGTATTCAACAAGTATTTAGAATTAACAACATTCACTTTCTTAACTTTTTAGATTTTGCATATCGGAAATCTTTGAGAATCACTCTGAAGTTTCATTTGGATATAAAAATAGATCTCTTCAAGCACCTCCACTTAAAGTATCTTTAGCAGTTTTTAAGATTATTTTTTAAGTATTAATTAAATGCGATTTAAACCCATTTCCTCTGAGAAAGGGCTGGGCCTCTTCAGTCAATTCAAGTATCTAGTCAGTACTTTCTCGGTGATAAGTCTTGTCTTCGGAATAGTTTTCTGAAAAACTCCTTTCAGGACACCTGACTGAGAGACATTTCATAAGTATCAGCACTGAGGGTGGGAAAAAAAAATGTTATTTCCTGCAGATGTTCAACAAATGCCCGTTACTGTCATTTCGCGACGGGATCGGAGGACCGCGGGGCGCAGAAAAAAGTGGCCCAGTGAGGAGAGCTTTGGTGGCAAATCCGAAAAGGTTTAATTAATTTGAAATGGCGCTTTTCAGAGCATAAGGGGCTCAGAGCAGCAGGGCGGAAAGCAGTTGGAGTGGCCAGTGCTTGGCAACGAGGCTGATCCGAGCCCTACTCAGCAAGCTTGCCGGAGAATTACATCAGCACGTAAGCATCCTGAGGTCGGGCTTCAGCAATGCTGGGGGGAGGAGATTCAAGCCTGTTCCATATTGGTAAATCCAGCCCCGCATCTGACCCCAAACACACACGGGCGATGTATACTTCACTTCCATTGTTTTCCACTTGGTGATGTATTGACTGTAATTTCATGACTATCCGTCATGAAGTTTACGACACGAAAACCGGGAAAAATCTAATTTGTAACGATTGTGAGACATTCTGGATAGGAATGTTTCCACACTACAGCTACAGCCTACAACTATACAACTTTTTTTATTGCGATTCACCTGTGTTTAAGAGACTCATTGACTCAGAAAAAAGTACAACCTTCTGGAGTATGGCTCATACATAAATGATGAATCAACATAGTAAAAACGGCAGATGACCAGATGGCTTCTGAAGTGGTAGAATATGTAGTGAACATAATGCAAAATTTAGTAGTGAGACTATGTACCCCTTGCATCAAGTTGTGTTCTAACGATTTTTGACAGCACAGGTGGTAGGTCTGTAGGTTCTAAACATACATCTCAACTTCTCACTTAAAAAGCTCAACATACGACCTCGTGAGGACCTCGACCAGGAAGACATACGTTCACATAATTGCGCAGCGTGGGAAGGCTGCGTATTTGTAATCGCTGTAGGAACAACTTCACACCTGATGCACCCTGCCGTGCCGGAATAGCCAGGGACGCGATGATATTTCTGCTTCTTACTCATTATTCTTAGTGCAGATCGTAAAGGCGGGATGGACTCGATGGAATCGCTATTCTGTGACAAAAGGCAGAGGGTTTTTATGAATGAGGAGCCTAATAATGGATACTGTGTAGCAAGAAAAGAATCACGTCTTGTGTTTTGGTGCAGCAGTTATCATCTTACTGCTTGTTGGTTGTGCTATACTGCAACACCTCCCAAGATCAAAAAGAGAACGGCCATGTTGGAATTTGTCTTTCATTTTTCTTATCAGGGTAAAACATCACTTTAATCAAAATTCTTTTAAATTATAACTAACGTTGAACAAAATGTCAAATCTATAGCAATGAACAGATGCACTGAACTATTTATCTATTACATAACAATTATCATAAAATACAACTATACTACAGATGTACGGTTTAATGTTTTGACCAGGCTTATGTAATATATACATACATGTGTGTTTTACTGTATAGACATTGTAATAAATTACTCTAGAATGATCTCTACGTTCTGCATTGTTTTGCAAATAGGCGGCACAGCTTTGATAAGGTCGGTTTCTATCGTCTCCTCTGGTCCTGCAACCTGTTGGAGCTGAGATCCACTTGTTCTTCGCCATGGAATCAGTGCTGGGAATTATGGAGAGTTTACAGAAATTTGCGAGCGGATGCCATTTGTTTTCCGAGCGACAGAGAGGGGAACATGCACCCCTTTCTACTAGTGGCTGGGAGGGTGGGGGCTAAGTGCAGGGGGTTCTGGGAGCTTTGTGTTCAGGCCTTGATGTGTGACCAGCAGCCCACGGGCCTCCTCTCACCCCTGGCCTATTCCGCCAGCGTTCTGCCCACCCAGACTGACACAGCAGGGGAAAGGCTTCCAGAGCTGGCCTGAATCAAAAGCTCGGCGAGAAAAAAATTGCTTTTCAGGGCCCGATGTGTGGGAATCGAATGGGGCCTAGCTCAAATCCGGTCTCCAGGCAACCGCAGCGATATGCTGGGTGAATATCATTAAAGTTGGAAAATTAAGCACTCTTTCTGAATTAGTAAACCTAATCACCACGGTTAAAAAAAAAAAAAAAGTGCATTGGGGGTGGGGGCCGGTCTGAAGCGACGCTGCAATGCACGGCCCCTTTGTGCAAAGTTTAGTCATTTTCACCCAAGTTTGAAATCGCGCTTTGGCTGGCGATTATCTCCTCAGATCACTTTTTGAAATTATTTTAAACAAGACGCCAGCAAACAGAGACAAAGAAGAAGAGAGAAAGAGCAAAAGCCCTGGAGACGCAGGCTGGTGGGGACCCAGGGGTACGGCCGCTGCTGCAGCTGGCCCTTCATCACAAGATTAATAAGTTGGCGTTTCCAGGCCAACCAGAGCCTAGTGGGAACTATCTGGCCCTTTCCGCGCCTTGTGGGTAATAGCCTGACCACAAGCTGCCCTGGTTTACTGCTTTGTTTTGTCCCGCTCTCTTCGCACAGAGAAAACATCTGTGACTAGAGTGATGTCACCGCAGAAGGTGTCAGGCAAGAAAGAGGGAGGAAGAGGAGGGAGGAGAAGGAGGTGGAGGGGGGACCCAAACACAGCAAGGCTGTGCTGCCGAATTAAAGCAAAGTTTCCAGCAAAGTTTTCAGTTCTGCTTTGATGTGCGTCGCCTGATAGATGGAACGCGAGTCGCCGCTCTCTCTTCAGCAGTACCTAGCTGTGCGCTAACTGCCTTAGAATAGATGCCCATTTTAATTACTTAACGAATATTGCTTTTTTTCCACATAACTTTAGTAAACTTCACTGAGAGGTACAATAAACTTCAAATTTTCATAACAAAGATGCCTTAAAGTAATAAGCGGACGCATTTATTTTCAGGAATAAAAATAATAATAATAATAAACTTCTATTCAACAATACTAGCATTGTGTTCTGAAAAGTGAAGTTTATAGTCACTTATTCCAACAAAATAAAGTATACATTACAGACTATTAACAATGATGTTCTGTATGCATTATACAATGAAACACAACCAAATTCCTTCATTTTTAAATAAATATGTTGTACATATTTTGCTTTTGTGTTAAATGTATCCCCTGTTTATTAGCACTATGGAGTAAAATAACCAGAAAGCCACATCACAAATAATAATAATTGGTTTACTTTTAAGTGTAAATTAAAACTTTGTCAATGTAAAGTCGATCACCTTATTTCATCAGTAACACCCAAGGAAATAGTATGTCTTTATAGGATAATAGGGATAATTAGGATATTAGGATTATTTTTACATGGATTACTAAAAAAACCCAAAAAAATCAGTTATTTAGCTTTGTGCTGTTCTTATACTACAAGGCTATGCGGTGGTACTGCCCTCTAGTGATACAAGCTTAGGATTGATAGGATTCTCTTAAGATCAGGTTCTGAATTTCGAACAGCTCTTTTGAGCAGCTCGAGACTGCGGAGATCATTATCAGGCAGTTTGTACAGTCTTCTTGAAACGGAGTTACAGATATAAGACCTGAAGGTGTCTAAATGATGTTGGAATCGGTCAGGGAGGGGTAAGAAATCAGCGCTCGTTATGAACGATAATTCTCAGACGCACTGACGCAAAACAAAACATCGGCAGTGTTTTTTCCGGCCCCTGCTCTCCGAGCTGCATCCTGCCACGTGAGCACTGCACGCCTTTCACTTCGGTGGAAGTGACTTTTAAAATAATGACATTAAGCTGCAAACCTGCTTTTAAACAAACAAACAGACGGCCTCCATATCCTGGGAGACCCCTATGCTCCAGCAGCACCGGTTGTCATGAGGACTAAATATCACTAAACGTGCTACACACTGGCATCCCTTCCATGCTGTCCCCTGCTTGTCCCCACGTTGACTGGGATAGGCTCATGACTCACCGAAACTCTTTATTGAATTAGCATTTGGACAATGGACAGAAATAAAAAATATTTTGCCAAATGCAAATAAAGAAAAACCTGAAATCCATGGCATCCCAATTGCTTTATATCGCACAGGAAATGCTTTATATTTGCAAATTTATTTGCCACCCATGGCTCCACTGCCTCTTGACAGCAAATAAGAAGCAGCCACTTCATTAACCTTTCTGACCGGAATGTTGCAGGTTCACATCCCAAGGAGTTTTTCCACCTCAATACCAGTGAGCATGGTGCTTAACCTAAACCACTTTGGTAAAATATCCTACTGTTACCAGCTGGGGGGGGTATACCTGG